>JAENPR010000612.1:0-376801 GCA_018135685.1 Themeda triandra
TAACAAAATCTTGGAAAACTTAAGTATTAAAATGGATAGTTTCTCCTCGCCATTAATGACCAACTAGAGTTCAATAAAAAGATAGAAGAAAGGTTAGCAAAATTGGCCATTGCTTTGCCTGTTGCCACTAACCCCGAGCAGGTGAGATCTATTACTACAAGAAGGGGAGTTCCACCAGAGATCCTCCCTACCCAAAAGGAGCAAAAAGGGCCGTGCTACCACCGGTGGCGAAGAAGAAGAGAACTTTCAACCTCGTTAGTAGAACTACCACAGCGGTACAAGATCGGGAAGCAAGACAACAATTTCAAGATACAAACTACCTACCATTCCCTAGGAGGAAGAGAGGACCACAAATGCATGATGAGCGGTTTGGTAAGTTTGTGGAGGTAATTCAAAAGTTATATGTCAATATACCTCCGCTCGGATGCCATACAGTCCCCACTTATGCCAAGTACATATGAGATATTCTTAACAAGAAGAGACCACCGCCATCCAATGAAGTGATCAAGCTAACCGAAGAATGTAGTGCGGCCATCCTCAACCAACTACCGAGAAAAGAAGAAAGATCCGGGATGTCCCACTATCGACCGCACAATTGGAGATCAACATTTCAATAATGCACTCGTGATCTTGGAGCAAGTGTCGGTGTGATGCCCGCAGACGAGTCTACTACAAGCTCAACCACACCGCACTTGAGCCAACATCAATGTGTCTACAACTAGCCGACCAATCGGTCCGTTATCCGTTGGGCATTGCTGAAAACATCCCGGTCAAGATAAGAGAGTTTTTCGTGCCGGTAGACTTTGTAGTACTTGGATATGCATCCGAACTCAAAGGTGTCACTCATACTTGGAAGACCCTTCTTAAGCACCGCCAATGCACACATTGATGTCGGGAAAGGAGAAATCAAGTTCACTATAAATGGGCAAGAAGAGCAATTCGCATTCAAGTCGAAACAAGAGCTCAACAAATCCGCGAAGATGGTAGAAGAAGATCGGGCAAGTACAACCACCGGAGATAGAGGATGCATCTGCGGGATCATCAGCGGAATAAATATTTTGGAAGGTCCAATTCGGAGGACTTTAGAAATCCGAATCCTCGCCGGAAGGTAACTCGGTATTTGTCCGCATTTTAAATTGCATCTCTTATAATTTTCTTAGGCATATTTATTTCCAGCATTGCATTATAAAAAAATTTTTTCAGCCCCGCATAAATAATTTTACGGTGTGTGACAACCCGTCAAAAAAATTTTTATCGTGGTGGCACAAAAATTTATCATTCTATGCATTTAAATTAGTTTACCTTCATTTAAATTTCTGCATTGTTTATAATTTTTATCATGGCATTTAGTGCTTGGTGGGTCCCTCACCATGGGTCCCACATGTCATAGACTACACCTAACACACATCAAATCACATAATTTCATCCACTTTCACTCACCTCCACTATCCTCTCTTTTCCATCGCCAAAACCACTCAACCGACCAAAATTTCTGGATGGAGGAAAGATCACGCAATAGCATGTGAAGTGGCAGCCACATTGGCCAACCTGGTGGGGCGGCCGACCCCACCATTGGGTCGGCCGACTCCCCCCTTCCTCCTCTATAAATAGGCCTCCTCCCATGGCTTCCATGCACCACCCACATTCCAGAATTTTAGCCAAACCTTCTGCTCTCGACTTCGAGTTTCCTGGAGAAAGTTAGAGAGAAGAGAAGAAGAGTAGGAAGAGAGAAGAAGTGAGAGAGTGAGCAAGAGTTTAGTAGCAAGTGA
Organism: Themeda triandra; assembly: GCA_018135685.1. Taxonomy (NCBI): domain Eukaryota; kingdom Viridiplantae; phylum Streptophyta; class Magnoliopsida; order Poales; family Poaceae; genus Themeda; species Themeda triandra. The sequence continues at coordinate 1,770 of JAENPR010000612.1, forward strand.
AGGGAAGGGATAGTGCTGAGTAGATGATCACAAAAAAATTAGTGGAGATGCTGTCCAAATAGGATAAAGAAAATCTAAAATCAAGGGGAGGTTCGTCAAAATCAAGACCGAAGTTTAGAACTTTTTGTCATGAAGAACGACTAACCCCGGACCGCCGACTACGGACGGCTAACCACTAACCTTGTGCAAATCCTTCTCTCCACTAGTGTTTGTTTTTGTTTCTTTTGAGCAACTTGCAGAATGAAGAGTGCCATGAAGGGACTCGTTGGAGCTGTCCGGAACATCAGGACAAGAAGTGCCTCTCGCCAGAGCTCGGTGGCTGGTTCCGACATGAGTGTCGACCCACCACCAGAAGCACCAGAAGCACCTGCAGCAGCGCCTGTACCACCACCAGCATCTCCGAGAGTCCTCATGAGAACATCTGACCTCGCCCTGAGAACTACCCAGGAGAAGGGGGTATACAAGAAGCTCAAGAACAAGCGTTTCATCCACACGCCAGTCATCGATCCGACACTTACGCTAGCGACGGTATGGCTCAAGAATTCGATACAATTTTTCCACTAGTTGGTTGGACTTCCTTTGCAAACCTCGAGAAGGGGATTAGGCTTTTGACCATAGAATTCCTTAGCACCCTTCGATACACGGACAATGGAGTTTATTTTAGAATGTTTGCTCTGGAATATTCTCGTCTCTTGGAGAAACCTTAGTGACCTCCTAGGTTTCCCTCAAGATGCCCTCATAGATTTAAATGCAGCACTAGGTGATTTTGATGCACATAGGTTTTGGAGCAAAGCATTTCTAGAGCACCGTACCACTTCACACCGCACCGCAGCCATAGAGCATCCTACGCTTAGATTTTTGCACCGTTGGATAGGAGCCACCTTTTTCCCACGATTTGATGAAAGCAAGATCAGAGTAGCCGACTTGCAGTTGCTATACGCGGCTGTCAAGAAACAGAAAGTGCCTCCTGTCCATCTCCTAGTAAACCATTGGATGAGTGTCCCTGGTTACAAAGTAGGAAGTGTGGCCATTTGCTCGCTTATCACTCGCATCGCCACAAGCTTGAAGTTATTAGAGGGAGCTACTTTCGAGTACATTGAACATCATAGAGAATTTTATGACCTCTACACTTTTGGCCAAGGTCACTTACTGAAGAAAGTAAATGATGTTTATTATGCAAAATATGGTGATGCTGCGATCCGGTTACCTAACCCAGAACTGGCTTTGTATTACGTGCAAAACTATCATGTTGAGTTGCGAGCGGAACCGGTGAATGAGAGAGCACCTCGAAGAGTTCGCTCGGAGAGGGTGACAGGAAATCGTGAACCAATTTGGCGTGGTGCCGAAACCGCCCGAGAAGAACCAAGCACATGCCGGTTTCAATGAGTGGAATGTACCTCAGCACCACTCACTAAACTCATGGGTGTACCACCACAAGGCCAACCACATCAACCATTCTATGGTTACTACCCACCATACAACACCCCAGGAACATCAGAGCCAGGACCATCCGAGCCAGGACCCTCACAGCCGCCAAGATACTCTTATGACCCTTTTGGTACCACCGATGAAGAAGAAGAACCCCACCATGACTTTGAGCCACGTCGCCACTCCGATGCCACCAGTTTCATTTTCACCCAAGAGCACTATGATGAACAAGTAGCCTTCCAAAGACAACACCACCGCCACTACGAATCGCCATGATCGAGGTGGAATGACCAGCTCCAGTGGAACGAGAACACCACCCGGACACTTGGGCACCATTCAAGAGAGCCGGGAAGAAGCCGTTTCCATGCGCATGGCTTGGTGGACCTGTTGCACATCCACTATCCACCACCACCGCCGCAAGGCTAGCTTGGGGGAGGACCCCATTATCAAGATAAGTATTTCTTTCCTTTTGTTTCAGTTTGTTTGTTTTCAGTTTGTTTGTTTTTCTTTGGTTTGTTTTATACATTGAAAAAAAATCAGAAAAGCCTAGAAAAACCCAATAAAAATTTGCTTACTGTTTTAAGAAGTTTGCTTTCTTTAAGTGTGTTTACATTTCAAAGTTTGCCTTAAAATGAAAACCAAATAAAAATAGTGTGCAAGTTTGTTTTCAATACAGTTTGCTATAAATAAAAATGTGTAGACTTGAGGATTGCGTGATGGAAATGATGAATAGTTGCTCTGCTCTAATTCTTTGCAAGTACCTAGCTTTAAATTTGAGTTCTCCCAAGATTTGGATACACTTTGTTTGACAACTGGATTTACTCTACACCTGAAATCTGTGGGAGCATATGCTTAAACTAAGTCTAGGTAGTTGACGGGCATGATATGATAATAGTCTCGAGCTGCTTGTTCATTGTGTTCCAAAGTGCCACTAAATTCGGAGATTTGTTTGTGAAAATTATAAATGTTTCATGATGAGTTCCTTATATGACGAGAGAGTTAAAATTCCTACCACAGACCAAACTTGATTATTAGAATAGGAAGCCTCCTCATTTGTTTAGGGCTCGAGTTGTCGGTTTGTGTTGTATCCTTATGAACTCATCATACGGCTAAATCCTGGTTTCACACATTCACATGCACCCCCGCTACTTCTACCCCGGAAGTACGCACCACAAAAAGCCTATTATTATCCATTGAAATTGTTCTACTCTTACACCGAGAGTGAACACCCAAAAATATCCCCCTGTTCATTTTTGCTAGCCATTTATCCAAGATCAATGCTCCAAGTATCATTCGTTATCCCCGATGTGAAGTTATCAAGATTGAGAAGTGTTCCATTCAAGAAGTATTTCACTCCTTTTTGGGCTGCAAGAATTGTAAAAAAAAAGAGAGAAAAAAGAGAAAAGAGAAAAGAGAGAAAAAGAAAAATTTATGAGCCCAGTCTTTGTCAAGTTTCCAAGTTCAAGTTCCAAGAAGATTCAAGTGTTGAAGTAGTTCCAAGTTTCATCCAAATAAAGGAGCATTGATAATGCCTTTGTGCACCCCTTCTCCTCCCACAAATATTTCTCTCTATTTTATATATCATCCACATATAAAACCACACATGCGCACACCGATTGGTTGTATGTTGAGTTCCTTCGAATCCATGGTTCGATTATGCCAACGCATTAGTTCTCCACACCTATAAGCTCCATATAAACCTTTATTAGAGTAGGGTGAGAGAGAGAGAGTGAAGGCTCATCTATAAATGCCTTGAACCATAAATACTACATATTCTGAAAGTAAGAGAGAAGGCATATCTCCTTTCAATGCCTTAGAGAGGATCCAAAAATACCACATATTGAGAGACTTGAAAGGGTTGTATTAAGGAACTCGAGTTTTATTGAAAATCTTGTAAAAACTCTAGAACGTAGGTGGAACAACGAGCATGAGACAACAGTGCTTGACTTAATTGTTCTGTCTTTCAACTACTCAAGACCCAAGTGCAGGTAAAAGCCCCATGGTTGAAAGAAACATGAGTAAGTTTGGGAGTTATGATAGTTCACTCTAGTCTGGGATGAATTCTTATTTAGAGCATGTGTGTTTGTTAAGCATGAAAGCATCGCAGCAACTCCTGATCCATCTTCTGTAGCTATTTGCTCAGGGACGAGCAAAAGGGTAAGCTTGGGGGAGTTTGTTGACGGTTGCTAATGATCAATTTTATATGTCAATCAGAGAGAGAAAGAGGGGTATAATCTGTTCACCATCATAAACTTAGGGTTTAACCGACGAGATTCCACAAGTTTTGGTGAATATGTGTTTTCGCGGGGATTATCGGGAAAACATCCAAGGAGGCCCACATGTCATGATTACATAGAGAGAAAGACCGAACGGGTAAAATTGTATATTCTAGGAGACTCGGAAGGCGAACCCACAGGCGGGGAGCCACCGGCAGTGGTGGGTCGGCCGACTCCCTCTTTGGGTCGGCCCCCTTGCCCACCTCCACCAATCGTGGAGGCTCGCGGATCCTGCCTCCACCGACCTTGAGGAGCAATAATTATCGTCCGTTTAGGTCGGTTTGATCCGATGGCTGTGGTGCATCCTAGGGGACTATATATTCAGAGCCCCTGGCCCCTGGCTTAGAGCAGAATTCATTCAAGAATTCATTATTCAGAGGTAGCCATTAGCAAAGCCAGGGTTTAGAGAGAGATCTCCACCAGAGAATTAGAATAGATACTCTAGATCTTCAAGTTCTACATATGTTTAGACTAGATAGAGGAAGAATCGGGCGCCGTGCTCGGAATTCCGGATCTTCATCATCGAATTGGTATTATCTTGTATCTATTCTTGTGACTTTATTCTAAATATCATTATGTTTCTATTTATTATGTTCCTAGTTTATTCTAGTTCTACATTTGATATGGTTATGATTGGTAATAAGTTTATGTATATGTTTGCAAAGCGCTTAGCTCTCTTCCGGGGGGTTAGGTGGTAGATTTCATGTAAGCATGGTGCTTAGATGCCGTTTACCGCAAATGCACCCTATTGGCCGGGTCGTGTGGTAGATCGCGGAAGTGACGGTTCCGTTGAGTCCTCTGTATTCCATCCCCGTTGGTAGGTCTAGCGGAACCAAAGTTGCATAGTAAGTCCCTGCTATGTCTTGGCTTGTTATAGCAATGATCCTTATACATAGATGAAAAGTCTTTTTGTCTTGTATATGATAGTGTAGAGATGGAGTAGATGAATGACTTAGTAGATTAGAACCTACATAGGATTTATATTTCTTGCACTAATCATTTGTCAACCTACCTTTGTGAGTAGTCTATATCTAATCTCGTGTGATTTATACCCCGAGCTTATTACTTTATATTCCCTTATTTATCATGGTTTACCCCTCTCGCCAAAGTATGTGATTTGTGTAATCAATCACTCATAAGTAGTCGTGTTTAGCAAGTTTATCTCATTGTTTAAGTCCGTAGTTCTTTCCTTTGAGCTAAATATAAATAACGATACTGGAATACTTCCGGTAAAATGCTACGATGGTGTATTATCTGTTCGCTTGCGGATCCCATATTTTTCTTGATTAGAGGAGCAGTTTCTATACCAACACTTCTGGCGCCATGCTAGGGATGACAACTTAGCGTGAGTGGTGTTAGAGGTGTCAACAAGGTCCTAGGTCTAAATATAGAGCTGTTGAACTCCATGCTATATCATTCAGCTTCATCAAGAAGAATCATCTTCGTTTGCTACCCATGTCGTGTGGGCCAAGAGGGCACGCCCCTTCCATCCTTGAAGAAGCCATTGGCCATCCCGGGAGATCATAAAGTCTCGTGGTAATGCTTCATGACCGCATCTTTCACTACCTTCACAATGCATGGTTTCAAAGTGGTAGTTGCTTCAGCCTGCTCTTCTTGTACGCCATTGTCTATATTTCTCGGGGTGTTCCACTAGGTCCATGCCTTCACGGAAATGCCATTAAATGCATGACATCCAAGAATGAATTTCTCCAAAGCCAATAATCGAGATTGACTCTCCCTTGGGATGGTTGCATCCAACATGTCAAAGCTGCGCCAAGTAAAAGAAGAGTGTCTCCGAAACCGTGACAAGAAGCGGGAACCATATGAACGATTCGTAACATTGGATGAACAAATCTGGATTCATCTCCTTTATGTTATTGAGGACAGTATCCCTAGGGCTTGGAGCATCAAAGAATATGCTCTCTTCCATCAAGCAGCTGAAACTATAGGGGTCACTCACAACGAGCACCTCATCAGCGTCTGTTTGCAAGTCCATGATAGAAGTATCCTCCCAGTTTTTCTTGATTGTATGGAACTTGAATGAAGCCAAGCCAAGCTCGTGGGCACACTTCATGAGCCGGCAACCTATTTTCTCAATCTGCTCACCTGGGTAGCCGGTAGGCGTGGGGCGAGCTATAGCGTGATCTTTACCTCGGGTAGACTTGCCTTCTTTACTCACCGGGAAGCGGAGCAAGTGTTGACGGTCGTTAAGTATCAATTTTATACCGTCAACGCAGCAAGAGAAAGGATAGCTACATTCAAGAGTTAATTTTATACCCTAATTAAGTATCAATTTTATACCGTTAAGTATCCCCTGGCCCCTGGGTGAAACCCTAATTCATTCCTAATTCATTCAAGAGTTCATTCTCTCATCGAATTCGTAGAAGAAGCTTGAGCCACCATCTCAATTAGAGCTCCATAGTTTAGTAGCATAGCTACATAGGAATAGATCTAGAGGGAATCAAGCCTAGCTTGGAGTCCGGATCTGTCGGAGTTCTTGGTAATTCCCCTCTACATTCTTGTAATATTCATCATTGTTCGTGATACTATGAGTAGTACTTTATTCTATTCTATTATATCGAGACTTGACTTTGCTCTATTTGATTATGTTCTCAATTATATTGTTCTTAGTTTACTTTGATTATATGTTTAGCATAGTTGGACTAGAATTATGTTTATGCATAGGATCGTATAGCGCTTGCTCATTAGATCGATGGGTGAGTGGTAAATATTGTGTAGGCGTGGTGCCTAGATTGTATTTATCTGCGATTACACCCTATTGGCCGGGTCGTGTGGTAGATCGCGGAAGTGACGGTTCCGTTGAGTCCTTTGTATTCCATCCCCGTTGGTAGGTCTTAGTAGAACAACCTATTACATTGAAGTCATTGCTATGTCTCTTGTCTTCTACGGTAATATCACTATGCATAGATGTAACCTTTTCCCGCCATGATTGCTAGATGTTCTTGCACTAATCATTGTATGCTTTGACTTTATAGTTAGAATAACATAGGATTATACCCTAGATCGTCCTAGTCCATGCTAGTGTTATAAGCTTAGAGTGCTAAGTTGAGATGGCTTATTACTATTATTTTATGTGGCTAAATGCTCTCATTTATCTTATGTCATTTATCATTCATTCCTATATTTTATGTGACACTTACCCCGTATGAGATGATCGATATAGACAAGGTTAAGCTCTCCATTATAGCATGTGCATTGCTCATCACTCATTATCCAGTGCATTCCCTTCCCAGTGGTAAAAATATAAATAACGATACCTGGATACTCCTGGTTAAAATGCTACATCGGTATTATCTGTGCGCTTGCGGATCCCATGTTTATTTCTTATAGCAGTTGCATTATTTAGTACCAGCATTTTTGGCGCCATGTTGGGGATGACAACCTAACACTGAGTGGCGTTAGAAATGTCAACAAGCATTTTTGGCGCCGTTGCCGGGGAAGGTTGAAGCCAATGGATAATGAGCAGCATTGCACTACATAATGAGATTGAGCACTTGTCACCATTCTCTACTCATACTGACCTTACCCTTGTTTTTCGTCTATTCTTATATCTTATGCGGGGTAATGTATGAAAAAGACAATTCTTCCCGATAATTATATTGACGATCCGAAGCTTTATTCGGGAAAGCCGAAGCGGAGTTGAAGAAGACCAATCAATCATCATCATCAACTCAACTTGGAAGTTTGTCGAAGCGAGAAAGTCAACCTTTCGTTCGAGACTTGACACCAGCGTTTGAAGCCATGGCGAACAAGTCACTCCGCGAGTTCTCGGCTCCACTACGGATAACATTCGCCTTTGGACCAGCTGCGGACATCGAAGGAGCTTTTGAGCTCAAGCTGCGCTAATCAACATGGTGCAAGCAAGCCGGTTCGTGGGAAGGCCCATGAAGATGCTAGTGCTCATCTCCAACACTTCGGAGATTTGTAGCACATTCACTATCAAGGATGTCCCGAGAGATGCTATACTACTTCGCCTCTTCCCATTCTCACTCTTGGGGAGAGCGGCGGTGGTTCTATGCCAATAAGGAGAAGAATCCTACGTGGGCACTATGTTCCACCAATTTCTTGGCGAAGTTCTTCCCCATGGGTAAGACAAATGCTCTTCGCGGGAAGATATCAAGCTTTCAGCAACACCATGATGAGACTGTCCCAGAAGCTTGGGAGCGCTTTCAAGATTACATCCTCGAGTGTCCTCATCATGGCATGGAGAATTGGCTGCTTATGCAGACATTCTACCATGGGCTTAGCAACAAGCACACGTGAGACGATGGATGCCGCTGGAGAGGTGCATTCTTATCACTCACTATTCCTCAAGCCACGGCTCTTGTGGAGAAGATGGCATCCAACCAAGGTTGGAGTGAAGAAAGAACTCAGACCCGCAAGAGAGGAGGAGGAATGCACCAGTGAAGGAGGTAGACATCTTTGTACGCCAAAATGGATTTGCTAATGAAGAGGCTCGATGAGAGAGCCACGAGAGAAGAAAGAAGTCATGCATATACATGATGCTCACATGACATGTGAAGAGTGTGGAGAGACCGGGCACACAGGTGCTAGCGCCCGAGCGAAGGAGGACGTGAACTACCTCAACAACAACAACAACAATAATTACTACCGTCCTCGGTAGAATCAAGGTTGGAATCAACGCGGAGAGGCCTAACTACTCGGGCAATTATTCGGGCAACTATCAAGGTAACGGCTCCTCCTACAATAATTACAACCGGCCGCCTTTGAGAGAGTTAGTCTTTGAACCAAGGCAAGATGATGGACAATCTGTCCAAAAAGCGACATCAAATGACAAGGTCCTAGAGACACTCGGCAACAGAATGGATGGCTTTTCCAATGCCATCAAGAGTCAGCTCAGCTTCAACAAGATACTTGAGTCGCGGTACAACGGCTTGTTAACCTTGCTCCCTCCACCGGCCAAGGTAAGCGCGGGACAACCCGAAGAGCTCGAAAGCGCAAATCTTGTTGATATATTCAATGTAGAAGATAGCCGGAGTGATCCATCGAAGGGGTCATGGATTGACTCAACTCGCCGATCAAGAAGGGCGATCCGGGAGACCGGTCATTCCGATCTCCATTGGAAGTACTAACTTTAATGAGGCAATCTGCGACTTCGGTGCAAGCATCAACATCATGCCAAGAGTGATATATGAGAAGCTATTCGATGCCCCTTAGCATACACAACTATGTGCTTACGGCTTGCGAGATCGGTCACTCCGTGTTCCTTTGGGAATACTTGAAGACATATGTGTACGAGTGGGCAACTCGTATATTCCAGCAGACTTCGTGGTAGTGGATACGGCGGTGATGAAAGGTCCCTGTCATTTTGGGACGACCATTCTTGAACACCGCTTTGGAGCCATTATGTATGCCAACACGCCAAGATCATCTTCAACATCAAGGGCAAGCGAGAAACCTTCTTCTTCAAGAACGAGTCTGCAGTTCAAACACACCCTCATCAACGAACGGTGAGAAGAAGAAGAATCCGGCTAAGAAGAGCAAGAACAAGAATAAGAAGACCAAGAAGACGGAGACAAAGTGAGGATGGTCACTGCGGTCCACAAGGAGCATGACCACTTACTCGGGTCCCCACGTCGATCAAGAAGGATGACCCAGGTGTCCCAACCATTCAATGCTCCATCAACGAAGCTCTTTCAATAAAGGCATGCTCGTGACACCGGGTCGGGCGTCAACATTATGGCCAAGGTAACTTATGAGTATCTATATGGCACTATGCCTTTGGAGCCTACCTATGCACAAAGTGCGGATGGCGGACCCGGACATTCCGCTTCGTCGAAGGAGAAGTGAAGGATGTCCTCATCCAGATAGATGACCATTATGTCCCAACGAGACTTCCTAGTCATTGACATGGGAGATGACTATGATCCTCCAATCATCCTAGGAAGACCATTCACGAACACCACGAGCTATCATCTATATTGGGACGGGAGAGATTCATTTCCACTTTCCCACCGAGAAGGTACGCCGCTACTTCAATAATAATTATATAATCGAGGAGCCCAAGAAGAACAGAGCAAGGAGAAGGCAAGCGTACCGTCGCCGCGAACAAGAAGAACATCACTACGAGATGGATGGGCCAACTATGAGGGAGAAGTATTCGAGATATGAAGATCGGTACCCGGAAGAGAAGAACATTATAGAAGAACGAGAAGGTCTTTGTCATCGAGAAGAGAAACAAGTGCTCCAAGAAGCTTCCTCCTCAAGGTCACCCTCTCCAACAAAGAAGGTGTGGAAAGTAAAAGAAAAATCGAATCAATTCCTACACACGAGGCGACATCATCCGAGGCGCCGACCAATGCGCCCCTTGAAAAATGAACAAACATGATAGGTCTGTTCGGAGGACTTAAAACCACCGAACGCCGCGCCAAGAGGTAACTTGGTATTTATCAGCATCACTTTTCCAGCATTGCATTTTTACCTTAGCATCCTTGTTTTCCTACTTGCACCTTAGTTGCATCTTTACTCTTTTATCTCTGCATTAGAAAAGAAAATAAAGATGTTGTGCATTTGCATCCAGAAAAACTTTAAGCCCCATGTAGATAACCATTCACTTGTGGTGGCACAAAAATAATTTCTCGGCATATTTATTCCCCGTCTCGCATTCCTTAAATAATAAAAAGATAAAAATATTTCTTGTGATCTGTTAGAACAAGTCTAAGTTAAGAAAGTTCTAGACAACCAAGGCCTAGAGGTTTTATCACTAACGCTTAATTAGTTCCACAAGCTTTGTTGTCTATTTTGAGCTTCATAGAACATCAAGGATCAAGAAGAGCTAACAAGCGAAGGACATCCAGTCCCCCGTCGGAGTCTTTGCCCGCGACAATTGAATCGTCTCCAACAGCAACTATCTACAACACTCTGGAGGACTAGAACGTCTTCGGTGCCTCGTCGGCAACATCAACGAGACTATGTCAACTTCCAGCTTGGGGGAGAGCATCCCCCGTGTACCAAGCTAAGCGTCTCCAACTTATCTAATTATGCTTTATTAAAAATATGCTTTGTTAAAACAACTAAAAAAGTTGCATAACCATAGAAACCCAGAAAGATTTCCTTATTTATCTTTTCTACTTTTGGAGAGCTCTTGCAATTGTCTTTAAAAGTGATCCCTAGAATAAACTCTACATGGAGATGATGAATAGTTGCTCTGCCGTAATTCCTTTCAAGTACCTAGTTTTCAACCTTGCACTCTCCGAGTCTTGGACACAACTTGTTTAGATTTGAGATTTGCTCGAACACGAAACTTGTGGGTAGCGAACACTTGATCTAAGTCTAGGTGGTTGACGGGTATGATATGGGAAGGTTTTGAGCTGCTTTGTCCATCTTGTTCCTAGAGATACTAGAGTTACGGAGAATTTATCGTGAAAATATTAAATTCCTGCATGATGAGTTCCTTTATGATGAGAGTTCAAATTCCTACCACGGCCATATATTCATGCTTACTAGATTAGGAAAACCCATCTGTTTATATATAGATCATATTGTAGGTTTGAGTGTAGACTTTATAGGCATTGAGTGTGGTTATCTTTTGTGGACCCATAAGGAATTAGTCACGCAGTTAAAGTCAATACTATGTGCTCTCCATCCATTGATCTATGCTACTTCGTCCTCGAAGCACGCACCCATTTTATAAATACTACATTCATTACGTGCTACTTACGTTCCTCGAAGTACCACCCACATATAGATCCATATCCACCACATATTGTGCTATCTCTACCACGGAGATACGCACTTATGCTACTCCTATCGGGAGTACGCATTCCCCACATATTGTGCTATCTCTACCTTAGAGACACGCACTTATGCTGCTCCTACACTGGGAGTACGCATCCATCCATCCATCCATATACATACGCCATTCATTTCACTTCATCCAGAAAGGTTCTACTCCTATCCTGGGAGTGAACATCTAGACATAATCATCGCCGTTCTATTTGCCTACATAAAAGCTCCAGTTATTATCATTTCAAGTTATACACTCCCTGTGCTAAAGTTTTATTTCCAGAGGATTGGTTGCTCTAAAAAAAAAAGAAAGAAAAAAAAAGAAAAGAAAAAAAAGAGAGAAAAAGAAAGGAGTAGCCAAGTCCTTCCATTCAAGAAGTTTCAAGGTTTCCGAATAAAGGGAGTCATGTTATCCTCGAAGGAGCAAGTGTAGAAGTAGATGTTCACCAGTTGAGTACCCCTCATAATCATTTCCTTATCACCATCATCTTATCATCTTCTCATCCATTCCATTTCCTCATTCACATGCACATATGACTTCATTATTATTTTAGTTCCTAATGGATCCATGTCTTAAGCGTGCAATATATGCAAGTGAGATTGAGTGTCTCCCCACCTATGAGCTCCACATAAGCCTATTAGAAAGTAGGGTGAGAGAGAGAAGGCACTTTCCACTATGCCTTAGTTCCATAAATACCACATATTTTGAGAGAAGAGAGAAGGCATACACTACTCATGCCTTAGAAAGGATCCGAAATACCACAAATGAGAGACTTGAAAGGTTCATACAAGGAACTCGAGTTTTATTTCAAAACCTTGCAAAAACTCCGGGATAATAGTTGATCAAAGAGCGAGAAACATGGCGCTTGACTTGACTGTTCTATCTTTCAACTACTCAAGACCCAAGTGACGGTTACAAGCCCCATGGTGAAAGGTAATATGAGTGAGTTTTGAGTCAGGATAGTTCACTCTAATCCGGAGGAGAGTTCTTGTTTGAACGCATGTGTACTTGTGAGGAGTGAAAGCATTGTAGCAACTCCCGATCCATCATCGAGTCTATCTTTGCTCGGGGACGAGCAAAAGGTAAGCTTGGGGGAGTTTGTTGACGGTCGTTAAGTATCAATTTTATACCGTCAACGCAGCAAGAGAAAGGACTAATATGAGTTCACTGTTAGATATAGGGGTTACACGACGTAATTCCACGAGTTTTGGTGATTGTCTATTTGCGGGGGTTATCGAGAAAGAGAACCAAAGGAGGCCCACATGTCATGATTACATAGAGATAAAGACCGAACGGGTAAAATTGCATAATCTAGAAGACTCCGGAAGGCAAACCACGGAAGCTGGGGCCCACACAGCGGGGTGGCCGGTCGGCCGACCCGGGGGAGTCGGCCGACTCCCCACCTCCACCAATCGGGTGGAGTCTCGTGGATCCCGCCTCCACCGCCTTTGAGGATGAATAATTATCGTCCATTTAGGTCGGTTTGATCCGAGGGCTGTGGTTAATCCTAGGGGGCTATATATTCGAGCCCCTGGCCCCGGGTGAAACCCTAAGTCATTCAAGAGTTCATTCTCTCATCGAATTCGAGAGAAGCCGAGCCACCATCTCAATTAGAGCTCCATAGTTTAGTAGCATAGCTACATAGGAATAGATCTAGAGGGAATCAAGCCTAGCTTGGAGTCCGGATCTGTCGGAGTTCTTGGTAATTCCCCTCTACATTCTTGTAATATTCATCATTGTTCGTGATACTATGAGTAGTACTTTATTCTATTCTATTATATCGAGACTTGACTTTGCTCTATTTGATTATGTTCTCAATTATATTGTTCTTAGTTTACTTTGATTATATGTTTAGCATAGTTGGACTAGAATTATGTTTATGCATAGGATCGTATAGCGCTTGCTCATTAGATCGATGGGTGAGTGGTAAATATTGTGTAGGCGTGGTGCCTAGATTGTATTTATCTGCGATTACACCCTATTGGCCGGGTCGTGTGGTAGATCGCGGAAGTGACAGTTCCGTTGAGTCCTTTGTATTCCATCCCCCGTTGGTAGGTCTTAGTAGAACAACCTATTACATTGAAGTCATTGCTATGTCTCTTGTCTTCTCTGGTAATATCACTATGCATAGATGTAACCTTTTCCCGCCATGATTGCTAGATGTTCTTGCACTAATCATTGTATGCTTTGACCTTATAGTTAGAATAACATAGGATTATACCCTAGATCGTCCTAGTCCATGCTAGTGTTATAAGCTTAGAGTGCTAAGTTGAGATGGCTTATTACTATTATTTTATGTGGCTAAATGCTCTCATTTATCTTATGTCATTTATCATTCATTCCTATATTTTATGTGACACTTACCCTGTATGAGATGATCGATACAGACAAGGTTAAGCTCTCAATTATAGCATGTGCATTGCTCATCACTCATTATCCAGTGCATTCCCTTCCCAGTGGTAAAAATATAAATAACGATACCTGGATACTCCTGGTTAAAATGCTACATCGGTATTATCTGTGCGCTTGCGGATCCCATGTTTATTTCTTATAGCAGTTGCATTATTTAGTACCAGCATTTTTGGCGCCATGTTGGGGATGACAACCTAACACTGAGTGGCGTTAGAAATGTCAACAAGTACCCCTCAGCTGTTGAGATCTTTAAGGCCTACATCCTTTACTCTGAAGCCAGTTGCTATGTCAATGTGACATTCATTTTTTCAACAGTGGCCATCATGCAAGCTGTGGCCGGTAAGAACAGGTTGCATATCGTGGAGTATGGTACGCGTTCTGGGTTTCAATGGGCAGGCTTGCTGTTGACATTTCTAACGCCACTCAGTGTTAGGTTGTCATCCCCAACATGGCGCCAAAAATGCTGGTACTAAATAATGCAACTGCTACTAGAAATAAACATGGGATCCGCAAGCGCACAGATAATACCGATGTAGCATTTTAACCAGGAGTATCCAGGTATCGTTATTTATATTTTTACCACTGGGAAGGGAATGCACTGGATAATGAGTGATGAGCAATGCACATGCTATAATTGAGAGCTTAACCTTGTCTGTATCGATCATCTCATACAGGGTAAGTGTCACATAAAATATAGGAATGAATGATAAATGACATAAGATAAATGAGAGCATTTAGCCACATAAAATAATAGTAATAAGCCATCTCAACTTAGCACTCTAAGCTTATAACACTAGCATGGACTAGGACGATCTAGGGTATAATCCTATGTTATTCTAACTATAAGGTCAAAGCATACAATGATTAGTGCAAGAACATCTAGCAATCATGGCGGGAAAAGGTTACATCTATGCATAGTGATATTACCAGAGAAGACAAGAGACATAGCAATGACTTCAATGTAATAGGTTGTTCTACTAAGACCTACCAACGGGGGATGGAATACAAAGGACTCAACGGAACTGTCACTTCCGCGATCTACCACACGACCCGGCCAATAGGGTGCAATCGCAGATAAATACAATCTAGGCACCACGCCTACACAATATTTACCACTCACCCATCGATCTAATGAGCAAGCGCTATACGATCCTATGCATAAACATAATTCTAGTCCAACTATGCTAAACATATAATCAAAGTAAACTAAGAACAATATAATTGAGAACATAATCAAATAGAGCAAAGTCAAGTCTCGATATAATAGAATAGAATAAAGTACTACTCATAGTATCACGAACAATGATGAATATTACAAGAATGTAGAGGGGAATTACCAAGAACTCCGACAGATCCGGACTCCAAGCTAGGCTTGATTCCCTCTAGATCTATTCCTATGTAGCTATGCTACTAAACTATGGAGCTCTAATTGAGATGGTGGCTCGGGCTTCTCCGAATTCCGATGAGAGAATGAACTCTTGAATGACTTAGGGTTTCACCCGGGGGCCGGGGGCTCGAATATATAGCCCCCTAGGATTAACCCACAGCCCTCGGATCAAACCGACCTAAATGGACGATAATTATTCATCCTCAAAGGCGGTGGAGGCGGGATCCACGAGACTCCACGATTGGTGGAGGTGGGGAGTCGGCCGACTCCCCCGGGTCGACCGACCGGCCACCCCGGTGGGCCCGGCTTCCAGGGTTTGCCTTCCGGAGTCTTCTAGATTATACAATTTTACCCGTTCGGTCTTTATCTCTATGTAATCATGACATGTGGGCCTCCTTTGGTTCTCTTTCGATAACCCCCGCGAGAAATAGACAATCAACAAAACTCGTGGAATTCTGTCAGTGTAACCCCTATATCTAACAGGTGAACTCATGTTAGTCCTTTCTCTTGCTGCGTTGACGGTATAATATTGATACTTAACGACCGTCAACAGTACTCTAGCATAAGAGATTGCCAAAGCTGCCTCCCTGTTCCCAAAATCCGTGCTTCTAACCCCATGACGAAGAAATGAGCTAGCCGTTGGGTGGCGTCCCCTGTTGCTAAAGCATGTTGCTTGATCTGCTTCACTAGCTCACACACTTTCATGTTATTATCCATTTGCCGAGCACATTGCACGAGGTGATCAACAACCTGCGTATGTCGACCACATTGTCCCCTGCCACTTTGATCCTCCCATTCTTCTTGTTTCCCTTGTCCACATCAGTATTGTCAATGGTGACATGCTCTATGCCCTTGATGCATATCTCATAGGTATGCAACATAATTTTGTCAAGCATCTCGTTGCCACATCTCTCCTCTAGCTCATTGATCATTATCCCGTCTTTGTTAGCAGTTCTTAGCCCCTCCTCTACAATGTGATCCTTATTGTACCTTCTCTTGACCCTACTATCAATAATGTTGTTTTCCCGATGTGATTCACCGGCTCATCCTTTCTAATGTTGTTGTCCTTGGGAAAGAGCATGATGTCTCCTTTCATGTCCTTCAAGGATGCCCCCACAATATGTGCGCCCTCGGATGAGGGCAAATTCAGCACGCTATCATCACCATGGCCTTCATGCAAGAAATGATTCGTCCCCTCACTATTGTTGGTATTAGCGTCAAGGAAAGGAGACGAGAGGATGCGAGCAAACGGCGTGGCAATTTGGTGTAGCCCGGGGTGATCGGTGAGCTCATCATCAATGTCGTCCTCCATGAGCATGCGTGAGATGTATGGGAGCATCATGTCATTGTTAGGGACATGATGTCGGACCTCTTCTGGCGACATTGAGATTTGGGGAAGCTCAAGGAAGACCGGTGGGGATGCTTGGTGGCTGCTCCATAAGATCCTTCTTTGAAGAATTCTTCGGTGTGGTGGCCATGGTGATCAATGCTATTGCAGTAGCCCTTTTGGTTAATATATATATCATAATGAGAAGAACCGAAGACTTTTGTTTAATGATCCCTACAAATTAACGAGTGCAAAAGACAATGGCTGACTGTATTATCAATGCAGCTTTGGATGGGGACATGATGGCTCCGGATATACTTCCAACGCTGCTGAGGTAATGGTTGCAAAAGCTAGGAATGCATAGGGCACATCAAAATAATATAAGATCATTGCAACAAGCCCCTAGTGATAGTGACAAAGCAAGAGGAGAATAGTCGCGTGACCCAAAAAACATCTCACTATTGCTAATTAGAGGCTCCATGTTAATCCTACTAATAAACGCGCTAAGAAAAAAGATAAATACTATAAATTCTCACGTTAATTAGAAACATATAGCCATTGGATCTATAGGCTTTCTTATCTTAGCCATTAGATCTATTTTATATTTTCTACAAAATTACCCACTACTACGATTATTAGACAAATAAAAAGAAAGAACAAATAAATCCATTATTTTACCAGAATAACTCAAACACAGTCGCCTGTTGTTTTGCTTAATCGTCAGTCGAGCAACCGAGTCAAGGGATCCCTGCTCTGTGCTCTCTCTCTCAGCTGCCTTCCTATATTCATCCGGGGCCTGCGCTGCAAGTGCGGGTCACGCAGCAGCATGGAGCGGCATGCATGTATGAAAGCTGATCGTGGGTGCGGGTTTCAATTAGATGACACTAGTCCATTAAACCGTGCTGCAGCACGGGCTAATAATAACTTGAAAAGATATATGCATTTGATTTTTGTTTGAAAAACTTAGGTTCCACAACATTGCCTTCTCTCAAGTTGGTCATATTTGTAACACACAATACCCATATATATATACTATGTAATAACATGGATCTAGTTGTGATGAACTTCAGTTAATAATTGATTTACATAATTTTCGGTCCCAACATATGCTTACCGACTTTCGCATCGTATCTCCATACATGTCACATAATGTTTACCTTTGGATAAATATTTTAGCATTTGTGTGTGTCACACACACCCCTGTTGAAAACCAGAACACAACCACGTTTACAAACATAGAACACACCATGTTGCAATTAGTGCTGGATTCAGGGTCTATGCATTTTCTATATAAAATGCACCTTGTTCCATTTTCGCCTCGCCCATACCAAGTACATAGATAAATATTACGGGAGCTACTTTTACATAAATGGTAGTGGTGATAATTTAGATGAAGATTTGTAGTTAGTGTATACTACTTTTTTAATTGTGTGGTTTTATATCTTTTGAGAAGGAATTTATGCATGTCTAATGACTATTATCACTGCAGTCTACCATGTATACCAAATATTAATAACTTGGGAAAAACACTCCACTCTAGTTCATTGTTTTATTTGTAAAAATTAATCTACTATGGAAATTGACTAAGTTTTTACCAACTTGCCAACAAGGTTGTCCGAACTCCCTATCGCAACTCACGGCGCGGCATGCTAGCTTGTTTGCTTTCCATGACGTCACTTTTAGCTTTCATGGCGTCATGATGATGTCACACATGTTTTATGGCCCATGTTTTTTCTCTCTCTTTTTTGGCAGTTTTTCATTGCATGTCGTGGTATTTTATTTTTTAACTGTGAATGAGCGTATATCTATTTTTAGTAGAAGGATGAGCACACAGGTATGGCTACAAAGACATAGGTCACAGTGGATTTTATATACATTTTTTGTCATGTTTGCTATAGCTAGTTAAAAAGCCAACTTATAATACCAGTAGGCTGAATGGCCGACTGCAACTGACATGGCACTGGCGGTAAGCTTTTAGCCGACTGTATCATTAAACTTGCTCTAAGCCCACACATAGCTGATTCTGTCAATTTCAATCGGATCCTATACCAGGCTTAATGGCTAATAATAAGCCCATGGGAAAAATGAAACATCGAGCAACGATTTGGAATCTGAAAACCGAAACGCCGCGTTGTTGCCTACTAGACGTGTTACTCGCGTAGTCTACTAATGTCTTATACACTGAGCGCCGCCGCCGCCGCGGCTGCGTCGTTGCCCATGGTCGTATGTGCTCTGCCGTCACTCGTTGGCGGCTCGTTGTTGTCTTCCAGATCAGCCAAGCGAAGCGATCTATCATAGCTAGCAGCACGGCGTCTCGACACTACTGATCTGATCTAATTCTGCATACAGGTTCCCCTAATTACGTCCACACGATCTGAATTCTGAATTTCTCGTCTACTTATACAGTACGTAGTCACCATATTATAATGATCCAATTTCTAATATATTGTTTACTTATTGCCATAATTTAAGGTCTAAGCATGTCGCCTAAAGTTCTTAGTGGTTTTGCATAAAAAAAAGACCGAATACTTTTTTTTCAGCAAGTCCTAAGCATTATTTTCTAATTTGAGGTAATCATATTAGTTATCCTATTTTCGTATAGTTTCTTTCTGTACAAACATCGTGTCTTATGAACTACATACATGCTCTCATCTATATTACAGTGGTACTAGTAATGGTAGGATGCATACCAGGTTTTCTCATATTCCGGAGTTTTCTGTCCCTGAAAAATTGCTCGCACCGATTGAGCTAAGGTAGGGGGTTATCTTTGCCGTCATATGTGGGAAAGGACAGTTCGTGAGTTTTAATCTCTAGACCAGAGGGATTACTCAGATTTTCTTCCTTGACACCTTCGTTGCAGAACAATTTTGCCTCCACTTTTGCTGCAATTTCAGGCATGTGTTGGTTTTGAGATCATTCTACCTATTGTTTGATGTATTCACGGCTGGCTTTGAACATCATTTCTTTGGTGGATCTCCAAAGTTGTGGCGAGGCGTTCGTTGTCCTTCTCCTTTTCCCGAGATTTGTTGTCGATGCCGGATGCCGGATCCTTTCTCGAGGTTGATCATCCTCTCATTCGTGGTTGCCATATCCTTGGTGATGTTGTCTACCTTGGTGGAGAGATCCTTGCTGAATTTCTCCATGAGCTTAAGGAGCGCAGCAATTTCAACCATGGCGGTGGCGTGGATCGACCAGGAAGTCCGATACCAGGTATAACAGGCAGTGCACATGGGCCACGTGGCAGCCTAAGCGGAGCCTGAGGTGGGGGAGGAGGGGCTGACGTGGTGGCAGCCGGTGGCGTGGCGGTGGCTCGGTGGTGGCGCTCGCGAGGGGGAGGAGGGGGCGCGGCTGGAGGGTAAGGAGCAGGGAGAGATGGATATGAATTACCCCTTTCTATTGTTGCCCTTCTCTGATTACATATGGGAGATATATATAGCCTAACTAACTTATCTTAGGTCCTATGCTATTCTAGAGAATTCCTGCGGATATTCTCTTTCTTTATTTTACATCTACTAACTACAGAAAATACTTTACTGATGGATCAATGACGTGGCGCAGTGGAGGTGGAGGCGCCAGGCGCGTGCGTGCGGGGGCGGGGGCGTGGGCGGCAGTGGGTGTGGCCCCGTGGTTGCCCTAGCCATAGTCCGTGTCGTAGTTCATTTCCTTGCTAGCAAACGTAACTTGTAAGGGGATGGAAACGTCTGTGGCCTAAATCAAGAGCTGCTGAACGCCGTCATGCTATATCCTTCAGCTTCATCCAGAAGAGGCATCTTCGTTTGCAACCCATGTTGTGTGGGCAGAGAGGACACGCCCCATCCATCCTTGCAAAAGCCATTGGCCATCCTGGCAGATCATAAAGTCTTTGTGGTAATGCTTCATGACCTCATTTTTCACTGCCTTCATAATGCTTGATTTCAATGGTAGCTGCCTTAAGCCTGCTCGTTGGTTTCTTGTCTGCCATTGTCTATATTTCTCAGGGCGATCCACTAAGTCCATGCCTTCACAAGAAATGACATTAAACGCATAACATCCAAGAATGGCTTTCTCAAAGACCAATCGAGATTTACTCTCCCTTGGAATGGTTGCATCCAACATGTCAAATAGTGCTATGTAATAAAAGACTGTCTCTCGAAACCGTGACAAGAAGCAGGAACCATATGAACGATTCGAAATATTCTGGATGAATAAATCGGGATTCATCTCCTTTATGTTCTTGAGGACAGTATCCCTAGGGCTTGGAGCATCAACGAATATGCTGTCTTCCATCAAGCAACTGAAACTATGGAGGTCAATCACAACGAGCACCTCATCAGCGTCTGTTTGCAAGTCCATGATAGAAGTATCCTCCCAGTTTTTCTTGATTGTATGGAACTTGAATGAAGGCAAGCCAAGCTCACGGGCGCACTTCATGAGCCGGCAACCAATTTTCTCAATCTGCTCACCTGGGTAGCAAATAGGCGTGGGGCTAGCTATAGCAGTGATCTTCACCTCGGGCAGACTGCCATCTTTACTCGCCAACAAGCGGAGCAATCCTGCCCATTGAAACCCAAAACGCGTACCATAATCCACGATATGCAACCTGTTCTTACCGGCCATAGCCTGCATGATGGTCACTATTGAAAAAATGAATGTCACATTGACAAAGCAACATGCTTCAGAGTAAAGGCTGTAGGCCTTAACGATCTCAACAGCTGAGGGGTACTCTAACATAAGCGGCAAAGCTGCCTCCCTGTTCCCAAAATCCGTGCCTCTAGCCCCATGACGAAGCAATGAGCTAGCCGTTGGGTGGCGTGCCTGTTGCCGAAGCATGTTGCTTGATCTGGTTCAGTAGCTCACGTGCTTTCATGTTATCATCCGCTGCCGAGCCTGTGCACAGGACATCAACAACCTGCGTATGTCGACCACATTGTCCCCTGCCACTTTGATCCTCCGATTCTTCTTGTTTCCCTTGTCCACATCGGTATTGTCAATGGTGAAATGCTCCATGCCCTTGATGCATATCTCATAGGCATGCGACAACAATTTGTCAAGCATCTCGTTATGACATTTCTCCTCTAGCTCATTGATCACCATCACAGCTTTGTTGGTAGTTCTTACCTCCTCCTCTAGAATGATATCCTTGTACCTTCTGTTGACCCTACTATCAATAATGTTCGTTTCCCTGATGTGATTCACCAGTTCATCCCTTTTGATGTTGTTGCCCTTGCGAAAGAGCATGCTCTTTTCTTCCATTTTCTCCAAGGATGCCCCCACAGCATATGTGCCCTCGGATGAGAGTGAATTCAGCACGCTTTCAGCACCACGGCCTTCATGCAAGAAATCATTCGGCCCCTCACTGTTGTTGGTATTAATGCCAAGGGAAGGAGAGGAGAGGATCTGAGCAAAGGGCTGTTGCACCTGGAGTAGCGCAGGGTGATCACTGAGCTCATCGTCATTGTCGTCCTCCATGAGGATGAGTGAGATGTAAGGGAGCATCATGTCATTATTGTTTGGGACATGATGTTGGACCTGATTATTGTTAGGGACATGATGTTGGACCTGATTGCTGACATTGTTGGGATTCTGGGGAAGCTCAAGGAAGACTGGTGGGGATGCTGGTGGCTGCTCCATAAGATCCTTGATGAAGAATTCCTCCGGTGTGATGGCCATGGTGATCAATGGTAGTGCTTTCGCCCTTTTGGTTAATATATATCCTAAAGAGAAGAGCATAGGACTTTTAGTTAATGATCCCTACAAATTAACAGTGCAAAAAGACAATGGCTGACTGTATTTCCAATGCTGCTTGGATGGGGACATGATGGCTCCCGATGTTTCCAATGCTGCTTGGATAACGGTTTGCAAAAGCTAGCAATGCATAGGGCACATCAAAATAATATTTTGGAAAGATCATTGTAACAAGCCCCATTTGTTTTACCTAGTGATAATGACAATGCAAGAGGAGAAATAGTCGTGTGATACAAAACATATTTAAATAAGCTTTATTTCGCAGGCTAATGTACTTGAACAGAGAAATAGAGGAGCAGAGTTTGAACGGCGGCAGTAAACAGCTTTGCTAGGTGTTTATCCGATATTGTTAGCAAATGTTCTTGAAATGCCAATAATCAAGATGCGCCTATTGAGCTCTGCAACATTACAAAATGAGTAAGCGAGGATCAGCTATGAGACGACTATTGAGCTCTGCTGGAAAGAAACGAGGATCAGCTATGAAAGGAACCTCTTTCCCATTGCCATGCACCAATGCAAAAGATATTTTATTTGTCGCAAAGATCTCTCTCCGCGGTACGTGTTTACATTACTGTTGGCCATGTTTGGTAGAACAGACAAAAAGTGTTTTTCAAATAAAACAGAAGTAGCGATCAAAACAAGTAGGGCTACGGACTGATGTCATAGAAAAAACGAGGCCACAAAAAGCAGTAAACCATACGTTTAGCTTTTGGTCTTAATTTATTTTGGCTACGGACTGATGTCAGATAACACTTCCCCCGACCCCCGGCCGCTCCCGACAGGGCGACTCAGGCGGCGACCTCGCCGCCGGTCTAGCGCGCCACCTCCCAGCCTCCTTTCCGGCCACCGTCGCCGCCCACTTCCCAGCGGTGCTGGCGGCCAGCGGCGGCTCCGAAAATCGGGACCCTCGCGCCTTCCGCTTCCTTTGTGGCGTGGGAACCAGGCGGCGGGGTGGATCCGGCACCTCCTTGGGCCGATCTACCTCGCCTTGACAACGCCGGGACCCCCCCCCCCCAACACACACACACCTGCGGCGGCGGCCAGCCGAGCTGCCGGCCATGTGGGGTCGAGGGGTCCTGTGCTGCTCTAGGTCAGGGGCAGGTGCAGCGATGCGCGCGGGAAGATGGCCATCTCCGTCTGCACCCCTGCTCCATCTGCTCTGACATCCCCGTTTCCGGTGAGCAGGGGGTGCAGAGGCTTCAACGTGCGCTGCCCCGCATCGTGGTGGTGTGGGCAGCTTTGTTGGTGGTGCGCCATCGACGCCATGGTGGCATGGATAGCGTAGCTTCACTGGTCCACGTTCCTACTCCATCATGGTGGTGAAGCTGAAGTGGGACGAGCGAGCTCTTTGCGCTTGGAAGGGTGGCGCTTGGCGAAAGCCTTGCTATTGGCCGACGATGGCGACACCTCTAGCACCGTTCCCTCCTTGGAGGCATCTGTCGTTGCGCCCCCCTCTTCGACCGTGTTCAACTTCTAGGTGAAAACCTGGCCCGTTCGGGTGGGCAACGGCGACGCTTTCGCGTCACAGTCCTTCCTGAAGGCGTTGCCTCTGAAGTTCCGCGCATTGGCGCGTGCGGGGCTGCCTCCTCTTTGATGTTGCGTGGGTCCTCGTCTCGGTTTGGTCATTGGGCTGCACCTATTTGGGCTTCATGTTTCTCTTCACCTAGTCATGTCCAGTTAGTGTGTATTGTAGCCATGGTTGGGGTCTTTTCTGGTGGATGCTTTGCCACTAAGGTGTTTTGTTCTGGCGGATGCTTTGCCGCCGAGGTGGTTCCGGTGGATACTATGCCACCGTGGTCCGATGGATGCTTTGCCGCTGAGGTGCTCTGTGTGTCCTCCTCGTCAGTGGTTCGGGGGGCTTTGGCCCCTGTGACTCGGAGGAGCGGGTTGCTTTGCCACCGAGGACGCGCCTCCTCCGGTGCTGGTCGTTCGGGTCGGCGAGGTGGGGACGGATACTTGGCCGTTAAGAATTCGGGCGGATGGTTTGCCGCCGTGTCTTTTTGCGACTCCGCTCGCTACGCTACTTTGTTGTCGAGTTTTTGTATTAGGTGCAGCTTATCGGGGTTGTTGGGTGGAGGGTCCCCCGCCCCTCACGTTTCTTGCTTTGTGTTTGTGTTGTTTGTAATCCTGGGATTGCCTGTGACTACTCTTGTACTCGAACTTCGGTTCACCTCTGCTTAATGAAATACATGCAGCGCATGTTCTCGAAAATTTATTTTGGCTACAAACAATTTAAATAGGAGCTGTACCAAATAGCACTGTATCACATATATTATCAATTATCATTTATCTCCATACAACACTATGAGAAAAATATTAACTGCAAGTACAGGAAAACATAATGTTCTGAATGTGGACTCATATAGATGGGATCGTTTCTTTGTACATCAAAGGTGTATCTTTTCGGTTTTAGACGACTGGCAGTGTGTTTTAGTGTGGCATTTTTGCGCTCTTATTATCCTTTTCTCATAACTATAATAATATGAAGCTCTCCATTGTGTTTAAGAAAGAAATAAAAAGAAAAACAATAGTTTAGAGTTTGCGAAGTTATTTTTTATTTGTTCACTAAAAAATATAATATGCTGTGAGCGAGCAAACTGCCCAATCATTTGCATCCACAGTTCCACATGTATGTGTACCTCATAAGGAGACGCTAAATGGTGCATTGCATGGAGTTTATGGTTCAAGAGAATGATATTCTTTTTCCAAACGTAACAATATCTTCTCCTAATGTCATGCACTACCACAGAACTAGGAGGATACCCCGCGCGTTGCTGCGGGAACTACGATTTGGAATGAGATTAAACTATACATGCAATTCTTAGAAAGTAATTAACTATTGCAAACTAATGTTAGTAGATAGCATGACACGTTAATGTAGATAGCTAATAGTATGTTAGTGGATGATGTGTTGGATATCATAATTTCTTGCGCTAGTAAACTTTAATTGATAGTGTTAGTGGGCTGCTGATGTGGATAGTTTGCATGTCAAGAGAAATAGCTTAGTGGGGTTTGTTTATATAAGAAGTATAGATATGCTGTCATGGCGAGGATGGACCCCGACCCCGACACCCAGCCTCCCGACCCGCCCCTAGCGGCAGCGATGGCGCCTCTGCCTCCACCCCGAACTCCCTTCCTGCTCCGCCCACCTCAAACCTCCCACAGATCCTAGGCCCCCCTCACCCGATCTACCGATCCATGGTGCCCTTGCCGCGTTCCTCCCATCCACCTTGGAGGTCTTGCTCTTGGACGCCGCCGGGGCGCCACCAGCCGCGTCCCTCTCACCGCCGCCCCGGCCTCCGGCTCGGCGCCGCGAGCCCTCCGTCACCACCCGCAGCTCCCAAGCGGCGGCCTCTACCGCTTGGGCTGCATTCGGGGCGCCGACCGCTGCCCGCCACCGTCGCCGTCGCTGTCATCCCGGAGACCCGACCAATTTACATAAGCACAAGTATGAATATCAACGCCAAGGCGTCGAAGGACACACTTGAGCACATGTAAACCACGGTCATCCAAAATCCCAAAGGATTTTAAACTTTTCCGTTAAGCCAAGATCGTAATAAGTTCAACATTCATCATACATCACACAAGTTCGCACATAGATATTACATCGGAGTTAAGTAACATTATTACAAACCAGGGTAAGTTTTGAAGTTGCGGAAGCTACATAAGCTTAAGTCTTACAACCACTAGAGTTATACATTGCCTTGTCCATTACCAAGTCCAACCAAAAGCAGCATAAGAAGAGATAGATAAACGACTGCGTGCCCACAGTCTAGTCATCACCCAAAGCTGGGTAGGAGCAAGTCTCGCAGTATCCATAAAACATCTCCCCATACGCAACAACATGGGATTAAAACCCTGAGTACGTGGGGTACTCAGCTAGACTTACCCGTCATAAACTAGAAAATAAGGACTCTTATAAGTAAATGCAAGGCCATATGGTGGTTTGGTTGACCCTTTCTTGCATAAACGACTTGAGCTTATATTATCTTTATTAGGTGAACTACACTAAGCTTATCAACTTAAGTAATTCCTGCACATACTAGGTTTTGCACCTGATCTATAACAATATCATGTAGAAGTGTAAAACAATCATCCTTTCACATGGTTGATCATAAACAATATCCA
Organism: Themeda triandra; assembly: GCA_018135685.1. NCBI lineage: Eukaryota > Viridiplantae > Streptophyta > Magnoliopsida > Poales > Poaceae > Themeda > Themeda triandra. The sequence continues at coordinate 28,220 of JAENPR010000612.1, forward strand.
TAACCGTCATGGCAACATAACCCCGTTTCCATTCCCGTTTATGCCATGTATTGCATGTACTCAAATCAAGTTATTTCTATCCAGAAACGATGGCGATTATAATCGATTACTACTCAACTGAGGGTTATTTCTCACACAAACCCCACTCACCCGCTAAAGTGAGTGGTCGGTCACCGTTCACGTATTGGGAATCGAGATCGACAGGAACCACTCGTGCCCAGGCCTTCAACGGCTGCATCTAGTCGGGTACCAACATCAGTCTTAATGCCGCGACCTATCCCACCCCAACACCAGCACAGTGCGTCCAGCATGGTCAAAACCCGACCCAAACATAGCTACTTAGGCTTCGGGGTCCCCATTTTACCACCTAAAACTGTTCAAAATGATTGAGGGTCGGAACAATACAGTGTTCTGCTTATTTTCCGTTTGGGTATGTGCCAGTTTCCCATTTCGAATTCCCTATCCTCGTGGATGATTAACCAACCACCCGACTTCTACCGCTTAATCAAGCCAGGCTAAGCAATAACGTCCTATACTTAATCAGGATAGGTATATCAAGTGGTCAAGGTAGGGTAATGCACCAAGGGTATCGATCAACGCCTATCACGTAATGCAACATAAACAATAAAAGACGCAAGTTAGTTTGGCAAACCGTAGGAGAAATGCTCCGGGGCTTGTCTTTCTCGAAAGAGCTGGGGTAGTGGTTCGGGCACTCCGGCCAGTTCGGTGTCCGACTCCTCCTCGATTGCTACACGCTCCACCGGCTCTGCTGGTTCCCCCTTCCCGCTCCACGGGTACTAGCCGGCGGGCGTCGTTCGCCGATCCCTGTTATGATGCAATGCGTGATTGAGTAACTCGTAACGAATTACTTACTAAATGCCGATGATCGATGCAAGTATATGGCATAGGTTCATCCATAATAAAACAGCAATGACTAACCCATGACCAACATTACACTCCTAAGCGTACCATGTCCCGACATGGCACAAATGAACCATGATCATAAGTTGCTAACCCTCGACCAAGCATGACCAAGGTAAATAACAAAACATCATTCAAGACTCGACGCTAACATGGTCATTGACCAAGTATAACATTACCAAGATCATTTGGAATAAACATCATGACCATGACCCAACAATCAAGCATAATTACCACTAAACACGAGCTAGTGGATAACAGCAACCCCTATTTTGACATACCCTAAAATCCTGGAAACATTACAGTAGCAACATCAGGTTGACCATAGCCCACTTTGTCCAAATTTCATCCTATTTGGACCTATGGTCGAGCTACACAAAAATCACAAGTTTACAACCATTTATGGCCAAATAATGGACCAAAAATATTTTGTACTATGAAACATGTCAAACCCCAGATTGGGCTTCACCAATGGTTTCCAATCAGTGAAGAACCATCACACAAAATTTACCAAAGCCTAACCTTCTAGATTAAGCTCCACAAATTTATTTGCTAGCACTAAACACAAGTAGAGTCTCTAAAGCAACTCTAATTTCTACCACAGAACATGATCATGTTAATACACCATCACAAGGTACACTAAACATGATGAATTTAGGAACCAGAAACATAATTTTTGGACCAACCAAGATTTAGTTATGAATTTTCAAAGTTAATTTCAAAACCCCTTTTGATTCAAAATTAAATTACTTTGCATAGCAAAGTTTCCCCAAAAATTCCCAAAATATTTCACAGCATAAATCTCATCAAGATAGGATTTAGAAACTTGAATCACATGATTTGTTCTTGTACAACTCAAGTTACAAAATTCACAAGGTACAATAGAAATTCAGGAAATTTCAGAATTTCCCATCCAAATTGCTACGCGCACCTCGGATCCTGCCCCCATTGTCATGTGCCTCGGTGCTAGGTGCACCGGCGAGGTACCCAGGTCCTTCACGGCCACCCGGCCTCCGGCTGCCAGTGGGCCCCGTGGGGCCACGCGGGACCCAACGGCCAGCATACTTGTTGCGATATTGTTTATAATGGCTAAAAATATGTGATTCTGGAAATTAGAATTGACTGCAAAGATGCTTCCTGACTGATGTTTAAAGTCGGCGGAAAGATGATTGTTAACTGACGGATGCTGAAGGTATCCCGGCCTGACGGCGGGCGTACCCCTGGACGGGAAAGCCTGGCCTATTCCTGATGGTTTGGTCCCGACGGGAAAAGCCTGATCTATTCCTGACGGTTCAGCTACCGGCGGGGGAAAAGTATGACCCTGACGGGAAGCTTCCCAACCGACGCAGAATACTTTCCGTGACGGTCACCCGTCAGGGAAAGTAGACTTTCCGTGTCATTTTTTCCTGACGGGTCATCCCTGACGGTAACCGTCACGGATGACCTTTCCTGGCGGTATTTGGTACTTTCCCTGACGGATCAGGCCGTCACGGAAAAACTTGACTGGGGTAGTGACAACCTAAAAGCAACATTGATTAAAGAAACTCTGCAGATGAAGCAAACATGTTTGGTCCAAGATTTCAAACTTCGGTATATGAGTATTTTCGTCGGACATGTGGATTCTGGTGATTCTCTTCAGTAACGGAAATTAACCCCATGTATTTGGTTCATGGTAAAAACAAAGGTCAGGACATCCATCTAGGAAATATATCACGAATATAATTTAAAAAATATTTGGATTGCCCATATAGACTGAAAAAGGTGGACAAAACCATCCTCTAAGGACACCATCTTAGCGCAGGTGATCTAGGCGACAACTCCTTCCCTCTGAGGCCAACCTCCGATATCCTTTTGGTTTTCTCAAAGAAAGTAGAAGGAAAATGAATTGCTATACAAGATTATTCATGTCTTTTGACACATTGTGCGCTGTATTTAGCTTAGGTCATTAATAACAACAATAGAGGATGAATCAGTTAATATAAGGCAAGAGGACACTACAGTAGATAGCCTAATATTTTTTTTTTTTGTGACTAGCTTTGTATTAATCTCAGCCAGATGGTGCTTCAAACAATACAAGATCACTTAATTACACATGCTGGAGTTACATGCCACCTCTCCAGACGATATGTCTCAGTCACTTGTCTGGTTAATAAGTGAGCTATTTTATTACAAACTCTGTTAAGAAAGAGAGAAAACTCATGTAAAGCACGGCTGAGCTCTACTCTCTCTTCCAGAATATGGCTAATGACAGAACGTTGAGTTTCCCTTTTATTCCAGAGCTGGACAACATCCATGCAGTCGGTCTCCAGATGTATTCGTTGGTAGCCGGCTTCCACTGCCATCTTGAGGCCATCACGGCACGCCATAGCTTCCATGGTACAGGCGTCAAAGATATGCTCATGCCATCTGGCCTGAGCCTCCCTAAGCATTCCGGTATGATCCCGGAGGGCACATGCTGTCGCACCATGGCTGCCAAAAGCAAGAAAGGCAGCGTCAGCGTTCACCTTCACCCAGCCCGGGCTCGGAACCTGCCACTTCGTTTGTGTTGCTTCAGCCGGAACATGACCAGCCCGGAAAGACAGGTGCCATAGGTCAAACACAGTGTCCCTTGCCCATATTGCAGCCTGATAGACAGTCATCGACAGCTCTCCATGACGTCTTTTATTTCTCATTGTCCACAGCGCCCACATTCCGCATAATATGATCGCTGTTTCCTTCTCCGAACACAAACCAGCCATGAGATCCGACGCCCAGGTCTGAGGATGTAAAGAAGGAGTTGACTCCTGTTGCCAATCCCACCTGACGCCAAACCTCCTTGGCCACAGTACACTCGATCAGTACATGCCTGATTGACTCTTCCTGTGTTCCACAAACTTCACAGCATGCTATGGGCTCGATATGCCTTCTCCATAGGTGTAACAACCCTAACAGTATAGAGTAGCTACTAGGACGAATCTCGATATGGATTAACAGGTTCTCGAAGGAATTCGGTAATGGCGGTGGCGGTGAGCGGCGGCGCGACGCGCGGCAGCGTCGTGCTGCGGCACGCAAAGCCAATGCCAACCAAGCCAGTCGATTCCGTTCACCTCGGCTCGTCTTAACGAAGGTTACAACGGCTCATGGGCCTGAACAATACCCGACGCAGCGGGCCAATTTACTTTACGCACTCTGGGCCGGCTAACATTGTATTAGGCTTCACTGGGCCTCTTCATCATCTTCGCGGGGAGGAGCTGGTCGCACCGTGACATCCCTCCCCCTTCGGAACGGCTTGTCCCCAAGCCGTGAAATCAGGAAACAGCCGTAACACTTCATCTTCATCTTCCCGGTGGCTAACTCCGGCGGCCAACCCGACCACTTAACCAAGAGTTGGTAAAAAGTGCGGCGGGACTTAGAGCAGACACGACGATCAAGCACCAGCTCCGGCTTCGATGAGATGACAGATTTTCAGGCAATGGAGTAAAAGTAACGGTTGAGCCAATTACCTTCTTGAGCAAAGATACGTGAAAAACCGGATGAACAGCGTGTCTGGAGGCATTTTGAGCTTGTAAGGCACTGTCCCAATCTTAGCTTCCACTTCATAAGGACCGAAGTAACGATAAGATAGTTTTATGGTCTGGACTTGGATCGAGGTCGAGCCTAAGGCCGGAGACGCAGCCAAACCTTGTCACCAGCTTCAAACTGCCGTTCAACCGCGATGTTTATCGCTTGACTCTTCCGTCGCTGTTGAGCACGCAGCATTGCGATGAAGTAAAGCATTGACAGTCCTGGTGATGACAAAGCCATTCATTCAAATCGGATGGTAAGCAATCCTTCTCGGGGCAATACCGAAATGAGCGGGAGGATGTCCATATAAAACCTCAAAAGGAGTATGTTGCAATGAAGAATGGAAGCATGTATTGTACCAAAACTCGCCAAATGCAACCACTCGAGACCATTTACCGGGACAAAAGCTAATAAAGCATCTCAGATAAGCCTCAATACACGATTAACCCTCTCGGTTTGACCATCACTACGAGGATGGTATGCGGAACTCATGCATAAGCGGAGTACCGAGATAGAGTGAAGAATTCCCTCCAAAGGTGACTTGGTAAAGATTTTATCCCTATCGAAATGATGGACTTTGGCATTCCATGAAGTTTATAAACTTTCTCCATGTACAGCTTAGCAATTGTCGGTGTAGAGAATGGGTGTTTCGGCTTGAGGAAGTGGGCATATTTAGAAAATTTATCAACTACAACGAATGCAGTTATAAGAGTTGGACGAGGCAAACCTTCTATGAAGTCCATAGTTACTACTTGCCAAGAGCTCTCGGGAACTACCGGTGGTTGAAGTAACCCGGGATAAGGTACATGTTTAGCTTTGGTGGCGTCGACACACATGACAAGCGGCCACAAAGTCTGAATGGTCTTTTTCATATGGGGCCGGTAGAACAAAGCTTCCGATTCTTTTATAAGTCACCAAGAACCAGAATGTCCTCAATTGGACTAGAATGTAATTGAGAGGTAACCAATTGTTGTAAGCTCTCGGAATGACCAAGCCAAATGGCCAACTTGTACTTGATAATACCTTGATCCAAGGAATAATGACCGAGAAGGAGAATGTAAAGCTAAGCATTGCGATGTTGAGCTTTGAGGATGGTCGGAAGTAACCATTTTGCAAATCGGTAAGCCAAGAAGGAACATTGAAGATATTGCATGCACAATGCCATCGCATGATGAGCTCGGACAAAGCATCGGCACGGTTAGTGGATCCTTTCTTATACACTAACTTGTATTGGAAACCCATAAGCTTGGTCATGACTTTCTCGCGCGCAAGAATGGAGCTTTTGATCGACGGGTATACCAAACTTCTCGATCGGTATGAATAATAAATTCTGCGGGTAGAAGATATGCCTTCCTTTGGTCTAACACTACGAGAATTGCTAAGCTTTCCTTTTCATATGTGGACAACCCTTGAGTCCTAGGCCCTAATGCCCCTTCTCGACATAAGCAATAGGATGCCCCTCTTGGTGTAAAACTGCTCCAATACCATACTCAGAAGCATCAGTTTCTATAACAAAGGGTTTACTGAAATCTGGAACAGCCAGAACTGGAGTAGAAATCAAGGCCTTCTTCAACAACTAAAATGCAGATTCTGTGACAGAAGACCAAGCAAAAAGAACTCCCTTCTTGAGTAATTCGGTGAGAGGTCGGCTAATAAACCAAAGACCTTAACAAATCTTCTATAGTAACCGGCTAAGCCCAAAAAACTTCTCAACTCTTTTGACGGGGACTTGGCCAATTTTGTACAATTGATATTTTGCGGGATCTGTGGAGATACCATTTGGAGATAACACATGACCCGGATAATTCAGCTATTGCTTGGCAAAGGAACATTTGGAGAGATTAACTTTGAATTGATGTAGTCAGAAAGCTCAAACACTTGTTGAAGATGTTGGACATGTTCTTCAAAAGTAGCACTTTGTATATCAAAATGTCATCAGTAAACACAACTACACACTTTCTGAGCAAAGGTGCCAAGATGTAATTCATAACAAACTGAAATGTAGCTGGTGCTCCAGTCAAACCATAAGGCATAACCTTATACTCATAATGGCCATGATGAGTTTGAAAGGCGATTTTGAACGATCTTCTCGGATGAACCATTATTTGATGAAAACCAGATTTGAGATCCAAGGTAGTAAACCACCGAGCACCATGTAACTCTTCAAACAATTCCTCAATGATGGGCAAAGGAAACTTATTCTTCTTGTATAAGCATTAAGCTTATAATCAACACAAGAGCCTCCATTCACCATTCTTTTTCTTGACTAACAATCTTTGGAGAAGCAAAGGGGCTGGAGCTTTCCTTGATCATGTTAGACTTAAGAAGATGAGCCACTTGCTTTTCTATTTCATCCTTTTGAGCAGGAGTATATCTATAAGGTTTGAGTCTGAAAGGTTGAGCTCTAGGTAAAAGCGGTATAGTGTGGGTATGTGACCTGGCAGGTGGAATTCCAGAAGGTGCAGCAAACAAGTCCTGATGCTGATCCACCAATTTGGCCACATCTGTAGGAATAGCAACAGTGCTAGAGGATGGCTCATCATGGACTGCATAAATTTGAACCACACTTTCTACTTCATGAGTTCTTTCCAGCAATTGCAAATGATTGAGAGTAATTTCAGAAATAGCAGGAGTTTGATCATTGATACCCTGTAACTTGATCTGTTGCCCTTGATACTCAAAACTTAACCACTTGTCCTTCCAATGCATATTCATAGGATTGAAGAGTTCCAGCCACTCAATTCCCAAAATAGCATCATAAGAATCAATTGGAAGAATCTTAAATGTGGTATTGAACAAGACCCCCTGAACTGACCAAGAGCAATTGACTAATTCATGAGAACATCTCAGGTGAGCTCCATCTGCCACTCTGACAGTCATGGTATGATGTAAAGGAGTCCAAGGAGTTAACTGAGATGCAAGAGCTTCACTGATGAAATTATGACTACTACCAGAATCCACTAATATAACAGATTTGAAATTCTGAATAGAAGCTGATAACTTCAAAGTTCCAGTGGGAGCAATACCTTTGAGGGCATGATTAGAAAGAGCCATGGGCTGCTCATCCTCAGAATCAGAACTCAGTTGAGGAGACTCATCAGTAGTTGGGCTGTCAGGTATATCAACAGAATCCCAAACCTCTTCCACCGGATTAGGAACTGTTTGAACATTTGTGATCATGAGACCACTTGGCTCCACATTTGTAGCAAAGTCCCAAAGCTTTCCGTAAGCTCTCGAGAGAAGATAGCTTTTCATCAATTCTTTGGGTGTATGAGACTTAGAAGAACCAGGGTCTGGAAGCTTGACTTATCAGAAACACCACCAGCAGAATAAGGAGACTTGTAAGGATGCTTCTTAGAAGCATAATCCAGCTTCTTATAAGAGCTTGATGGTTGCCCCAGCAACAATTCTTCCTGTAACAAAGCAAGAGAACTCGCAGTATCCAAATCCTTTGGTCTTTGAAGCATAACAACACTCTTAATTTCATCTTTCAAACCATCAATGAATCTATTAACAAGATATCTTTGGATTGACTAAAGGATCATGAGCTAGCAACTGATGCATAAGCTCATCAAAGGCAGTGATATAATCAGGCACTAAGCTAGTTTGTTTAACCTTGAAGAATTTGCGGATGAAATAATTAAACTGATCTCTCTCAAACCTAGACACAACATGGAGACACAATTGATCCCAGGGAACATTCCTAAGATCTAACTCAATGGTTTGCATCCAGAATGCAGCAGTACCCTTGAAATTAACAGTGGCAAGTTTGACCCAACGATCAGGAGGAATATCAAAAATGTCAAAATAGGACTCGCACTATTTGATCCAAAGCTTAGGATTAGTGCCTGAAAACTTAGGAAACTCCATGGAAGGAATAATATGACTCATTGAAGGACTACCAAAGTAAGACATGTGTGGATAAACAGGGTAACTATGGTGTGGGCAAGCAAAATTGCACTTAGGTGATTCAGGAGAAGAAGGATCAGATTTCGGACCTTTGACCGGAGGTGGTTCGGGAGAAGCACCCCGAAACGGACCCCCGGTGATGCGGTTCAACGCCGTGGTCTAACGACCCTTGCGCCGTCCCTTCCGGCGCGGGTTCGGATGAGCGAACCCCGGCGACTTGCGTAGACGTACGCCGCAGACTTGAACTTCGAATCGCGGGCGGAGATCTTCCACCTCCTTGCGCAAGCCCTCGCCCGGTGCCGAGAGCCGACACCTTGGACTCGACTTCCGGCTTCCATGTGTCGAATTCAGCCTTGGCGGTCTTGAGGAACTCGATGGAGGTCTGCGCACCTCGCCGAGTTTGTTGTTGCCGTCGTTGATCCCCTTCGTCTGCTCTTCCAACTTTTTGAGGATCGCCGTGAGTTGTTCTTCAACCTTCATGTTGAACTTGCTTCGAGTGAGTGGCGTAGCGGCCAGATCGGGATCAGAGATCGGCGGCGATGGATGGGTATGGATATGGTGGTGGTGTGGATCGGAACGAATCTGATACCAGATGTAACAACCCTAACAGTATAGAGTAGCTACTAGGACGAATCTCGATATGGATTAACAGGTTCTCGAAGGAATTCGGTAATGGCGGTGGCGGTGAGCCGGCGGCGGCGAGCGCGCGGCGGCGTCGTGCTGCGGCACGCAAAGCCAATGCCAACCAAGCCGTCGATTCCGTTCACCTCAGCTCTGTCTTAACGAAGGTTACAATGGCTCATGGGCCTGAACAATACCCGACGCAGCGGGCCAATTTACTTTACCCACTCTGGGCCGGCTAACATTGTATTAGGCTTCCTGGGCCTCTTCATCATCTTCGCAGGAGGAGCTGGTCGCACCGTGACCATAGGACATGTCGAGCAGGAAGAAACTCGTGTAGTACACGCCACCAAAACACACAAACTTTCGGTGGCACTTTCAGTTTCCAGACCTCCTTCCAGGCATGGTCACTCGAAGAACTTGGCAACTGGTGTCGGTTGCCATCCCTCCTCAGTTTGTAAAGGAGTTTGTAAGCCGATTTAACTGAGTACACTCCAAACTTTTCCAGGCTCCATGCCCAGAAATCCTGATCACCTCTAGCCTGTGGCAATTTCAGAATAGCATGCTCAGCAACTGGAAAAAAGTGCTCCCTGATCAACTCCACGTTCCAGGCACCAGATTCAGTTATGAGTTCAGCAACATGCTCTAGTGGCTGTCCATCTCTTGGAGTGATCAGATGTCCTCCAAAATGGTTTGCAATCCATTTGTCACCCCAAATATCTGTAGTTTCGCCATTCACAATTCTCTTTATAAGACCATGTTGCAAAGCCTCCCTTCCAGCAAGCACAGCACGCCACTGGCATGTCGTTTCCTGGTTGCTCTCATGAAGTCAGAGTCATGGTAATATCTCCCTTTTAGTACTCTTGCACATAACGATTCGGGTCGAACAATGAGTCTCCAACCTTGTTTACCCAGCATAGCCAGGTTGAAGCATCGAGATCCCGAAAGCCCATTCCTCCTTCATACTTTGGTTGGGTCAATCTTTCCCAACTCATCCGGTGAATGTGCCTATTGTCCGCGGAGCTGCCCCACCAATAGTTCGCCATCACCGATTTCATCTTCTTACATGTATTGATTGGCAACGGAAACAACTCGTAGATTATGTCGGGACAGCTTGGGCCACGGATTTGAGCAGAACCTCTCTACCTGCACAGCTTGCTGCTCTACCACACCAACCATCGATGCGGCCTCTTATCGCGCAGGCAAGTACTCGAAAACATCGTTTAAATTTCTACCAACCCGTAGGTAGGCCTAAATACTTTTCCGCCAATGCCTCCTTGAAAATGTTCAGTCCCTGGAACACCTCAGTTTTCATCTCCAGGGAACAATTGCGACTAAAGAAGATTGCCGACTTATCTCTATTAACCAATTGTCCGGAGCCAGTATTGTATCGCTCCAAAATCTCCATTAACCGATCGCCCCGTAATGAGCAAGGTAAACTTCCTTATGATTTATCACTAAGGGCACCGAGAAGTGAAGCGACGAAGATCCGAGTCCTTTGCTAGTGCAGCGGCAGACTCCTTTGGAAGTGGATCCTCGGCTGCAACTCATTATGCTAAAGACCAGTTCAGTCGCTCAGGTGATACTAGTGCAGGGTTATGAGCGTGCTACGCTAGCCGGAAAACAAAACTTTTCTACCGCATATCCTAGAACAGGTTACGGGATTACCACTAGACGCGCAGATGCAGTGGAAGACGACTCGATGTAGTCGAACGCGTCGCAGCAGTGCCGTGTAGTTGCGTGGTCGTCCAGCAACTCCTCCCACCACTTGCGGTTCGTCCTCGTGCTCCAGATGCAGCACCTCCGAGGTATCACACACGTACGAGGGAAGCGTGCGCCTCCGGACTGCTAGGTCCGCGAGAAGCGGCGAGAGCATGGAGGGCGCGGCGGCTGCCAAAAGGCGTGGATTAGGTTTGGCCGCGCCCCTCCCCTCTACTTATATAGGCGTCTCTCATGTGCACCCGAGTTGGAGGAAACCCTAAGCCTTGTCTAATTCGGGTCCAACCCGAAATAGGCTTCCAGCCTCTTAAGCGTGCGACCCTATGGGTTCACGCACACATAGACATGGGCCGAATACTCCTATTCGCCCAATAGCTGACAGCGGCCTCTAGCAAGGCGTGACAACTCCTATGTGTACGCAAATGATCATATCAGACGAACCACCACGACCACATACATGTTACTCCCTTGCCTCATGATATTTGGTTCAACTCGTGGGTTAACACTTAATCCAAGCACGGCCATGCATTTGTTGATCCAATCACTTGAGTGATCCAGTGATATCACTCTCATTTAGAGAGGGGCAAGTCCCATCTTGATTGTCTATGTCTCATAGCATGTTTCTCGACAAACCCGAAGACGTCCTTTATAACTACCCAGTAACGGAGTAGTGTTCGTCAGTCCCTAAGCAAGTCGATACACATCTCGAGCACATACAACAATCTCAGTTCGAAGGACATAACGTATATGATGTGTATAGAGACAATCTCATGTCGGGTCAGTCCAGCTTACATGTCATACATGTGCCCACAATATTAGTTCGACATCTCCATGTCCATGACTTGTGAAACATAGTCATCAACTAATAATGTGCTAGTCTAATATTCATGTGTGTCCTCACATGAACTCCGACCAGGGACAAATATAGAATAACCATACAAGTAAAAGAGTTCCACAAACAATTCTAATAATTGCCAATCAATACAAGTTGTCTTTAATGGATATTCAATGGTCACATTACATATCATGGATACAAGCGGAATATCATCATCTCTATGATTACCTCTAGGGCATATTCCCAACAACTAGACCATCCATGGGTAATGATGGTTCCCACCATTCCTCGTCTTCCCGGAGGAACCATCGGAGGAACATGAGGTTCAATCACCCTTAAAAAAGGGGGCTGAAGATGGATCAGAGGAGAAGGGCAGGTCCGTGACAGCAGCTTGCAAAAAACTTGATATGGAAGAGCCAAGTGACAGGGCTCTGCCACGGAAACGAAAACTGAAAGGCACAGGGCTGAATCTACACTCATCGGATCTCAATGTTCCAGTAGAAGGCCCTCACGCCATTGTCCCGGTAAGCTTACTGAACTCTAGAGTTTCCCAACTGGCCACAGGATCAGAATATAGTGGGGACAGTATGTTAGAGACTTCGAAAAAACAGAAGAGGGGCTCTATTTCTCAAAATGCACGATCAGCGGCGGCTGTGAATGACAGACCCCGCCGGGCACAATGAAAATCTTATGCCTGAACTGCCGGGGCTTGGGGCAGCCCGAGGCAGTTCATGACCTCCGTAGCTTGATAGAGCTACATTGCCCTATGTTGGTGTTCTTGTCAGAAACAAGGTTCTACTCAGATAATGTGGAGCATCTCCGACGCTCACTTGGTTTTGCCAATGGGCTTGGAGTTGGGAGTTTTGGGAGGGGAGGAGGGCTCGCCCTCCTCTGGAATGATGATCTGGTTGTCCGCTTAGAGACCCTGGACAAATTGCACATTGATGTGACGATCTTGGACTCGGTCACGAAAGTGGAAAAATGGAGATTCACTGGATTCTATGGTGAGTCTCGACGCGAACTTCGCTACAGAAGTTGGGACTGTCTGAAGATGCTCAATACCCGCAGCGTGCTTCCTTGGCTTTGTGTTGGTGATTTCAATGAAACACTGCTTGCCTCGGAGCAATTTGGTGGAGTGGGTAGGAGTGAAGCACAAATGGAGGGATTTAGGGAGGCGGTGTCAGTTTGCAGGTTTACGGACCTCGGCTTTATTGGCCTACCGTATACTTGGGACAACCGGCAGGAGGGGCACCACAATGTGAAGGTGCGACTTGATCGTGGACTGGCAACAGATACTTTTTTGGACCTGTACAGGGCGGTGAAAGTGTGGCATGTACAAAACACACTGTCGGACCATAGCTGCCTAGTTGTGGAGTGCATCAACCACACAAATAGGTGGCGTAGAAAAAAGAACTTTCAGTATGAAAATATGTGGCAGCGAGATCCAAGTTATATGGCCCTCATTCGTGACTCGTGGACTGTGGGCGCTGTGGCAGGCAACCTGGATGCTGTGAGCTCTAAACTTAGCGTCGTTCAGGAAAAACTGCAGACCTAGGATCGTGATGTCTTTGGCTCGGTGAAGAAGACAATTGCCAATCTTCGGCAGGAGTTAGAGGTGGAACGTGGCCACACCATTGGTTCTGGCCCCTTTCGGAATGAACGTCACCTCATGTCGCGGATGGCAGAAATGCTATCTAGGGAGGAAATAATGGAAAGACAAAGATCGAGAGTGGAATGGTTAAAGGATGGAGATCGCAACACTTCCTTCTTCCAAGCCAAATCAAGTGCACGAGCAAAGCGAAATAAAATTTTGGCTCTTAAACGAGCAGTTGGTACCATGGCTGCGACTCAAGAGGAATTTGAAAGCTTAGCTACTGAATACTACATGCAGCTTTTCACGGCCCAAGAGGACCTTAATCCAGAGTTGGTCCTGGGACACGTGCCTCGCAAGGTCTTTTTTTCGAAAACGTGCACTGCACGTGCCTCCATTAGAAGAAGAGAGTTGTAGGATTACATTCCGTTCATCCCCAAGGCGAGGTGCCGGGGGTGAAGCGGACGACACACATTACAAGAATCGCCGGCTCTAACGGCGGAGCTTAGAGTGGTGTAACTAAGTAGAGAACAGTTTTGCTCCTGAAGAGAAGACGGCTTAGCCTATGCTGCAAAGGCCTCCAGGCCCTTAAAGCCTGCGGACAGCCAGCTCTCGGCCTCATCCCGAATGCGGAGGAGGAGCTGTGTCGTCGTCGAGGAGAATACTACGTGCCTCGCAAGGTCACGGCTGTTATGAATGAGCAACTGTCACGTCCTTTTGAAGAAAGTGAGGTAGAGCGGGCGTTGTCTCTCACGGGGGCGCACAAGGCTCCTGGCCCGGATGGACTGACAGCTGGTTTTTTTCAAATTACATTGGGATCTAATGGGGCTGGACATAACAGCAGCTGTTCTGAATTTTCTGAACGGAGGCTCTATGCCGGATGGTCTGAATCGCACCACTATTGTGTTGATACCAAAGACAAGAAACCCTCAGGAGATGAAGGAATTTAGACCGATCTCACTATGCAATGTCGTTTACAAATTATGCTCAATGGTGATTGCTATGAGATTGAGAGATTTTCTTGATGATATTATATCTGTGGAACAGAGTGCTTTTGTGCCCGGTAGGCTCATAACCGACAATGTTCTTATTGCTTATGAGTGTATACATTACCTGAAAAGGAAGAATGGAAAGGCAGGCGCATGTGCGGTGAAATTGGACATGGCCAAAGCATATGACCGAGTAGAGTGGTCCTATTTAAGAGGTATGATGCTGCAAGTTGGTTTCCAGACTGAGTTTGTTGAGTTGATTATGAGATGTGTTACCTCAGTCTCATTCTCTATTAAAGTGAATGGTGTACTGACGGATGAATTCAGACCCACACGGGGCATCAGACAAGGTGATCCTATCTCACCATATTTATTCTTGCTATGCTCAGAAGGGTTGTCCTGCCTCTTGCAATCTATTGGCCCAATGCACATTTCCAGGGTATCCGAGTTGATGTACACTCCCCCTGGATTTCGCATCTTCTCTTTGCGGATGACTGCATCGTCTTTACAGTAGATAGCCTAATATAAGGCAAGTAATTTGTGTGATTTCTGATCCATTTGATAGATGCATCTTCTCGAAATAACTGTGTATTTATTCATACATACGTGAATCACTTGCATTGTAATCCATTCATACGTGACTAGCTAGCACTATTTTTTTAGATAAGGGAACAAAGTTTTATAAATCGATGACAGTGTACGAGATGCGGCTTGCATGTAAAACTTGATGGCCAGAGACATTTACATGATGATGCATTATTTTTGAAATGTCAAGCTAGGTTGGAGGGCACCAGTTTGGTCGTAGACAAGCAACAACAAAATTACCGTTTATTGACACAGATAAACTGCATCAGTAGTATCCATCATATCTCATAGCTCTGTTCTGAACTTCTATTTATCTTAGATGAGTTATTACTTTTGTGTTGTATAGTTACCCTTTAAAAATGCTAGATGTGTATTGGACTACATGTACCAGACTAAGAATTAAGTGCCCTATTGATTTCCTCCAAAATGTGGTACATTGATCTCCTAAATAGAAGTGCCATAACTCTTCTGTCCCTCTTGAACTGTTCATGTTTTATTAATTTGTGTATTTGGTGGTTGTTAATATGGTAGATGGGAAGGCATGCATATCGATGAGTATATCTGAAGTTACCACTTCAACTGAATATGATCCACTTTTATGTTGAATACTCAATTGCAGATGCAGATTACCTCATGACAATTAATAATGCCTAGAGATGATATCATCCATATTTTGTCCTTTGTTCCAATCATTGATAATATCCACTCTAGTAGTAAACATCTGTTATTGTGGTTGCTTAAATACATCAAGCTTGTTGGTTATCTCCTAATCATAAAGATATAAATGGAAAAGCCATTGATTTAGCTATATTTATAGATCATCATCCTGATATATAACAGCGCTCGTTTGTTCCATCACATTATGCTGCCAGTTCAATCAGCAGAGTTCTTGAGCACCCCAAAAGACTGCCTCTTCCAGCATATACGTCTAGCCTAGCATTCCACAAGAAGCAGCATGCCTGGTTTCGTGAACTCGAATGCTTTCGGGTTGTGGCTGAACGTAAATTGATACACCGTTGTACACACTAGAATGTACACCATCTAGTTGCCTCTGTTTAACGAAGAAGCATGATCATCTGTAAGCACAGTATCAAAAAATTACAATACACTTATCCTTGGGAGATCACTATGCCAAAAAGCTTATCAGTGACGCATATAGACAGTCATCAGTGACGCGGAAAAAACGCGTCATTATTCTTGCGTCGAGAGATAAGGGCACATCGGTGACGTGTAAATACGCGTCACAGATAACCCTCTATTGGTGACGCGTCCAACCAATACGCGTCACAGATAACCCTCTATCGGTGACACGTCCAATCAATACGCGTCACAGATAACCCTCTATTGGTGACGCGTCCAACCAATACGCGTCACAGATAACCCTCTATTGGTGACACGTCCAACCAATACGCGTCACTGATAGGTATTTCAGAAAAACAAAAAAAAAGCCAGGATCATCCTATATACATATAGGACGATCCTATATACAGTGATCCTATCAGCCATTTCAGCAATAAAGTCTTTACAAACTTTTTAGATACAAGTTATTATACTATAGAAATCAGCCATGGGCTATTGTTTACAAGGTACAACCAATGTCCGTAATGAACTAAAAGACAAAAAAAGGTTGAAAAGGCACATGCGAAAATTCTGGAGAAAACATGAACTTGAAGTAGCAAACGGAATGACCATAACAGTCCCATCTTCATTTTCTGCCAAAGCTTTAGTGTTAGCCTTAAAGCTAAAGCTAGTCTTCAAAATATTTACCTCAAATCCTTCTTTGTCTGCCTTCTCTCTGGCTTGTGGCTGAGTTTCAAAACAGGACATTAATCCTTTCATAAGTACAATATTAACTGCAGTCAAATGAGCAACATACAGCCATTAAAAAAATGATGTCCAAACTTTTAGCCAATGAAATTCACGTACATTGATTAGAAAGGAATGCATGAAAAGGACATATCTAACAACTTCAATAAGAGTAATGAATGGTACCACATCAGATCAGTAGGACAAAAGTAATTCTGCAAGAAGAAAATAATGGGAATTCATTTCAAATACACACTGTTAATATAAATTAGTTACTATAGTACTGGTGCTCATTCAGATGTGGATGATATGAATGATTTCTTTTTGTTACTACTGAATTAGACATCTCGTGAGTGGCATTCTGACATGAGGAGTGGGATTCCTTAAACTGCTATTTTCCACGCAGGTATCAACAGCACTCAACCAAATTATATGTAATGAAGCCTTCACCATTCCAATCTACCATCGATTGGCTCTATAAATTACATGGCTAGGTTGCATCCTTTCTCCAACTCCTATGACAGGTGTTCTGTAGAGTGCAATCTGGGTTTAGAAGGACCTGGGAATTCGAGCATGTCTTTTTTCGTTCCAAATTGGCATCCTGTTTTGCCATACGTGATGGATGCTCGTCGTGCTCAGTTGTGCTTGCTGGTGAGATGTCGACGCTATGAAGATCGTCTTGAGATGCACGACCCCCTCTAGCTGGTTGTTCAGCGGCACCCATCTGAGTATTAGCACTTTGTGTTTGTAATTCACAGTTGTGTAAGCATTGTGTTCTGTATTGGAGAATAAATAACAATTTTGTGCATGAACTAACAATTTTGTGTAAATATATTGTGTATAGCAAACCAGGGAAAATAAGCAAGCTGTAAGTTGTTGGATAAATTGTACTCCCTTTTGCAACTGCAGAGACATGTTCAGAACTAACAATATGTTATTGATTTTTGCAAATTCAGAGCTACAAAATGCACCTCTGGAATAAACAGGCTGAACTTTAGGATTCAACCAAAATACCGAAAGCTATTCCCCATAGCTACTAGAATTCAACATTTTTTTGAGGGAATACTAGAATGCAACATTAACTTTACACTTCAACTAAAATAACAAAAGCTATTTTCCAGAGCTAGCTCTAATTCTAGGAATCAACATTAAGATCATAAGCTATTGATCCCTGCAAACACTACGCCAGGCACCCTCGTAGGGGGGGCGGCTGCCCACCCTCTGTAGGGGCTGTTGGGGCAGCGGCGTGCCACCGATTCCATTAAGATCCTGTGATCCCTGCAAACACACCGATCGGGCGGTGCCCACCCGTAAGGGCGATTCTACACGAACCGCCCTTACGGTGCATTTTTTAAAAAATCCGAAAAAACTCCAAAAATAATAGCAAAATTTTTTTTAAACCCGGAAAGGGCCCCCCCACGGTCGAGCTAGCTCTAATTCTAGGAATCAACATTAAGATCATAAGCTATTGATCCCTGCAAACACTACGCCAGGCACCCTCGTAGGGGCGGCTGCCCACCCTCTGTAGGGGCTGTTGGGGCAGCCGCCCCCTGTGCCACCGATCTTCTTGTGCCCGCACTTGTAAGGGCGATTCTACACGAACCGCCCTTACGGTGCATTTTTTAAAAATCCGAAAAAACTCCAAAAATAATAGCAAAAATTTTTTTTAAACCCGAAAGGGCCCCCACCAAGTCAACCACCATGTCACTCTATTCACAGCATATTTTTTCAAGCATTTTTCAGACTTTGCATCACCGGGATTTGAACCCACGACCTCAACCTCGCGGTTCCTCCCTTTACCACCGCACTACACCATAACATGTGTCTTCATATAGTTTTGGTTCCCCATATATTGTACCCAACCGAAAGTAATTTGCTTATTTAAGGCTCTAAATGATATCAAATCAAAAAGTCGTCAACTACAAACTTTCATATCTTTTCGAGATTTACACTTTTTGTTTAGAAAGTTTTTTCATCCGAGGTCATTTATAAAATTTGAATTTCAAATTTGAGAAACTAAAACGTAGGTTTCGCATGACTAGATGAAACCAAATAAAAAAGTTTTCAACTACAAAGTTTCATAACTTTTTGAGATGTACAAACTTCATATAGAAAGTTTTTCCATCCGACATCGGTTATAAAATTTGAATTTCAAATTTGATAAACTAAAACGTAGGTTTCGCATGACTAGATGAAGTCAAACAAAAAAGTTTTTAACTACAAAGTTTCATAACTTTTTGAGATGTATAAACTTCATATAGAAAGTTTTTCCATCCGACTTCGTTTATAAAATTTGAATTTTAAATTTGAGAAACTAAAACGAAGGTTTCGCATGACTAGATGAAGTCAAATAAAAAAGTTTTCATCTACAAAGTTTCATAACTTTTTGAGATCTACAAACTTCATATAGAAAGTTTTTACATCCGACATCGTTTACAAAATTTAAAAATTTTTAAAACCACTTGTACCCCTACGACCACCGTAGGGGCGGCTCAATCACCAGCACTGTAAGGGCGGCTGGTGATTGAATCACCCTTACAGTGAAAGGGGAAGCGTTCCCGTAGTGCTTTTTTCATGTAGTGAAAATAAAGGAATAATAATTAATCTCTGTCCATAGAAGCATGGAAGATCATAGTTTTTAAATATTAATGCCAATAACTGAGAGTAGTCATGAATTTTTTTTAGAGTAAAAATGCAAACAGCCCTGGCCTTTCGATTAAAACGAAAAGACCAACATGAGTATTGAGTTTACAACACCGTTTTAAAACTCCTGGGAAGCACTTCACCACGTGGTAAAGCCTTCAAAAGGAAAGACTGAACGAAAAGGAACGCCAACTTTGGCAATAGCTAGAGCATCTAAGCAACTCACTCCCAACAGCTAACACCAATTACATTTCATTGAGGATAGCATTGAGATCATTCCACCAGAACAGTGCTGGAGCACCTGTTCCCTCTTAATTTTTCTTCAGTGAGAAAGCTGGAGCTCCTTCATTTGCGCCACGCAACAGCTTTAGTTGCGGCCCACGGGAGCCAGAGAACAAATTCCGCCATAGCTTTTAGCTTCAACAGATAGGTCTCCAGTAACTCCTTCTCCTCTGGACATAGCACCATTCCTGCTAGCATCTAAATCTAGCATATTATCAAGTTGTGATTGTGTTCCAACATCAGATCAGACACATTATAGTTTCCCTTCTCTCGATCCATTACATGACCCATGCGGACTTTACCATCGGTTGTAGTCTCAGCTCATGGACATTTTGTTATATGGTCCCTTTCATCATGTTTCCTATGACCCTCTTTTGCACAAACAAATCTACAGGACCGAACCTTTCCATCTCTCTGTCTTTTGTTTGCATACCTTTTTCTAACCTCAAAACCAATCTGACTTCCATAGCTAGTCCAGTACATCCAAGCCTCATCTACAGTATTGAGCTGCATTCAAACTTGAGGTAACAAACTAGGAAGCAAAACCTGTCTACTGCAAGAAAAAATAATTATGACATGGGTATTTGATTTGGTCGAAAAAGGAACTGAAGTCTGTCTAACTTTGTGGAGAACAAGGAACATCTATGACATTACAAACCTTTTTTTCTTCCATGTCAAATATGCAGATTTGATTACAATGTGGGCAAGTTGATGTCTCCTTCAACCTTTCATCTAAAATATGGAATTTGTGTTGCTACAGGGCGTACAGGACAAAAGCAATTAAATCAGAACCCAACCCTAGCAATCTGGGGAAGATTTGTGTGAAGAGAAAAGAGCAATGCACTTTGCAATCTGACGCACAAGAACAAATTTAAATGATGAGGGACACACCATCCATCGAAGAGGTCCTACTAGGTTCGGCTCAGATGATCGCCCTTCACTGCATCACCACCAAAAAATAGAAAGCGCATGCAGTGCCGCAGCCTCGCGCCAAAAACACTTGCTGCAGTGCCAGAAAGCAGAGCAGCGTGATGCTCTTGTTGGGTCGAGGCCCATTGCAGCTGACGAATCGCACCATGGTAGCCTGGTTGGAGTAGGTAGCTGTTGGATCCGCATCGATTGGCTGAATTGTTGAGTACACTGCCCCGTCAATGGGAGCGACTGCAGAGGATTTGATTCCTGCCAATTTGGAAGTTGGTTGCTTTTATCCTATTTCTTGTTCGACACCTCTGGCTCCACCATTGCCACCAGCTTCAGTGGTGTGCACATTTAATTTTTTATAAGGAAAGACATGGATAATTATATTTGAATTGAGCTTCTTTCTGCTATGACTGACCTAGTGACTCTCCCTCCACTGCTTAAGTAACGAGGTATGTTTTTTCGTTGTGGGTGCAAAAATATGTAACTTAATCATTGTTTCAACATTTTTTAGTAATTTGAGCAGAGGTTGGCCCCTGGTCGGAGTAGGTTAACATGTCCTAGGAAAAAGTCCCAAAATGCTTCTTCTGTTCTATAGCTGATTGCAACGTGTGGCAACTGATTACTTGTTATGCTTGACAACAACGTAAGTTGCATACTAGGTCAATAATAAATTAAGAGAAAATTTACAATGGTTGGAGAGGCATCAAGAGGCATTTGATGCATCTATGATTTGTGGGCCCATAAGTCACGAGGCATCAATATGGAGGCATCGAGAGACATTTGATGTGTCTATGATAGGCGGGCCACATGCGCTGAGAGGCATTGCGACGCCTCCGGATTTGGGGGAAATTAGGACTCCAATAAAAGAGTGATAATTTTTTTTTGTAGTTTATTTTTTAACCAAGGATAAAACAGTACTTTTATAATTATAATAATGAAGATTTAACTAGTATTTGCTTTATTAAAAAAAGAAGAACAATTTTGTCTTGTTAGGGTTCATTGTCTCGTTAGGATTCTTTGTGCCGCAGTAGTCCGCCGCCGCCGCCGCCACCAGTATCAATCAGCCCGTTCGTGGTGTCCGCCTCGAGCCACGGACGGCTGGTTGCTACTTGGTGCTGCCCACCGCCCCACGCGTCGATCAGAATGCCCATACAGAGGGCAGACAACTTTTGAGGCCGATGGATGTATCGAGCGTGCATGATCAACAGAACCAAGATCTAGAACAAATGGAACCACCAAAGACTCTGAAACGAAGAACACGTTCATCGCTCGACAGCATGTATCGTTCCAATTTCCAAATGAACGATGGAACCACTTCTTATTTTTTTTCACCAATTATTTCTAGTTCCATGAAATATCTACATGAAGCCTAAACGAACTACAGTTCAGCCAGCGAGCCTAATTCCAAATATGTTGCTGCATATATACAGTAGTCCCGATCAGGCAACCGCATCTCAAGCTCAGCGGCGATAGCAACATCAACGAACACTTGGGCGGGCCAGGAAGTGGGCCGGGTGGTTGTGGTTAGATGCTTTACGAAAAGACCTTACTGCCCTTAAATAAATTAATTAACGAAAATAATAATTTGGAGGAGGTATTGAGAGGCATTAAGAGGCATCTAGATGCTTTTCCAACCATTGTAAAAGAGCTCATTAATTAATAATTAATCTACATGTTATTACATAAGGGTTACCTCGAACTAATTATACAAATTAATTTTAGGGACGCCTCTGCTTTAGTCCATAGCTCTAAAAGTTAAATCCATTTTTTGAGGTGTTTGAAAAGCACAATCGCCTCTCGAAATGTCCTTTATTTTTAGAGGCAGCTGAAAAGGTTTCGACCTCTAGGGATTCCAAATTTCTCCTATATGTAGTTCTAGGGGCAGCTATAAGTTTGGGCCACCTTCAAGAATAGGTGTAGTACAGTAAAACTCGTAACCATTTCTCCAAATTATGTCAGATTGTGGCAAACTTTAGACTATGCTCAACGGGAGTTTCATGTCCCAGTTTCTACACAACTAGATTTTATAAACATTGTAGAAGAGTTTCATCTCCATAAAACTCTCTCTACTTGCATAAAATTCTAATAATCACTCTCTTCATAAATATAGTGCCACATCAACAATATTTAATGTCCATGAAACTCTTACAAAACTCCCATTGAGGCAGCCTTATAGCAAAGTTATAGTATTAAAAAGATCAGCAACATTGCATTAATAAATTATATTTTCATTTTAAAACAAATAAGGTCTATAATTTGTCTTTTATGTTTTTATATTTTGAAATTTAATGTTTAAAATTTCTTCAAATGAGCTCGGATGGAGAACGGACCTAAACAAACGTTGTAGTATATTTGTTTGGGGTTTACGCCAAGTAAACTGGGCAACATATATAATTAGGCTGTTTTTTCAAGCTGAAAAATATGTTTGTTGATTAATATTTGATTTCTAATCATTTAAAGCCAGGAAATTGTGCAAAGTGTTGGGCTTATTCCCTTAAGATGCTCTAGGAGTACCCGAAGACCGTTCTATATTTTTCTAGAACAGCGATGAGTTCAGCAGTCTCCTCGTCGTATCGCCATTCAAGAAAGCATAGCGTAGACCTGCAGGTAAGGCTTTAAGCTCAATTAGATGTCGTGTCGGTTTTTCCTCTTGAGCTAGCTCTATGGTGTCGCCCAGTTCGTCT
The DNA here is from genome assembly GCA_018135685.1 of Themeda triandra. NCBI lineage: Eukaryota > Viridiplantae > Streptophyta > Magnoliopsida > Poales > Poaceae > Themeda > Themeda triandra. The sequence continues at coordinate 51,269 of JAENPR010000612.1, forward strand.
TCCTCTTCTACAAAGTGGTGTGCATCGTTTTCTAAAGACGATTCTGGTCTTTCAAAAGGAATTATTGACATGACCTCCATGGGCATGCTAGGGGGAAGTTCAACCACTGAGTTTTTAGCTCGTGTGACTTGGATGGAAAACTATTCCCTGCTTACTTCTACATCTAATTCCCCTATTTTTGATGGACTCAAATGAGTCTTTCTAGGGGATGCCCAATTAGAATGTCGAAGTCCTGGATATCGAAGACATGGAAATCCATGGCTATCTCGACTTCATTATGGTAAAGAGTCATGTTATGTAAAATCCCAAGCCATTTGAGAGTAGACCGAGGTGCTACACGAAGAGACTTGACTGTTGGAGTGCGTGGTTTTTCTCCTAAGCACATGGATGCGTAGGATTTTGACATGATGTTTGTTCCAACAGTAGGATTATACAGAACATCCACCCAATCTCCTTGAATCTTGCATCGGAGGGGTGAAGGAGTGTGAATCTGAATTTCTTCAGAAGATAGCTCTCCTTCAGTCACCCGCTCTGAGCTCATAATAGTGGTGAACTCCTTAACGAATTCTTTGAGAAAAAGTTCATCAACGGGATCGATAGGAGTGATAGGAATTGGTGGCCACTTATGGCATTCGTATTTTGATGCATTTTCGAAATCCTCGAAAAGTTCATCCTCAAATACAGGAAGTTCCATATGACTAGAATCTCCCTTAGCGGCTTTTGGTTTGGGAGAGGTCGTCTCTATCAGAAGTTCGGCAATTGATGAAGGGACTTCCTCTTTAACCAGCTTAGGCTCAAATCGGATGGGTTCTAGTGGGGGAGTGTTCTCTAGTATACGGTTTAGAAGCGCCTCTCCTTCCGCTGTGGTCTTATGTGTAAACGATCCACCGGCGGCCGTGTTGAGCTGTAGGGCAGATTCTTTGCTAAGCCCTAACCAAAAGTGCTGCCAGAGCATGTGGTTTGGGATAGACAAATCGGGACCTGATCTAGTTAAGGTCGTAAAATGATCCTATGCTGGTCTTATGGTTTCGTTTCCTAATTGTTGGAAGCTGAGAATCTCTTGTCGTATGGAAGCGATTTGAGATATAGGGAAGAACGCGAAACAAAACTTGTTCCGAAGTTACTCCCAATCTCCATTTACCTTTCCTACGTTATGGCCGTACCATTGCCTTGCCCTTTTCGAGAGAAAAGGAAAACAACTTCCAACGCAAGGTTTCTTGCGACATGCACGATATGGTTAGGCATACATAGAGCTGCCCAAACTCTCTTAGGTGATGATATGGGTTTTTTAATCTAAGCCTGAAAAGGCTTGGTCCCGAACCATGGCTATGAAGCCAGGGCGGAGCTCGTAACTAGAAGCGGTAATTGGCTTCGAGGATTATGGTGGTTCAATGAGCTCGCCCTTAGGAGCCGATAGGCTGAAGATGGTGGGTGGCTCCATTTATAAAAAGAAATAAAAGAGAAGCAAAGATAGAACGAGGTACACGGGCAACTAGGTTCGGAGATAACTATGACAACCGTTCCCCGGCAACGTCGCCAGAAATGCTTGTTCGTGTTTCTTAGCGCAAGAAGTAAAATCCGCATGCGCACGAAAATACCGTTCTAGCACTTCACCCGGTGATTGTTGGTATTTCTTAGCGAAAGCAGTAACTTCCACAAGCGCACGGAAAGACCGTTGTAGCACTTCACCCGGTGATAAACAGGGTATCATAAACTTCACAAAGAACGGTATGGTCAGGTTTAGGTCTTAGCTAGGTTGCCCGGAGGAGAGAGCAGTAACTGGCGGGAAAGTGAGGTTTTCTATAGGACGAATCCTTAGAGAAAGGTAACTCTACCGCGATTACTTGCTTCGGGCACCGGATCGCACCCGGTCCGCGGGTGATGCCGGCCTGTAGCTCTACGCCGTACCCGGACGTGGGGGATTACAAGGGACGGACAGGGCTGTCACCACCTGCCGCCTACCACCTCAACCGTGGAGTAGGAGGCAAACGAAGGTAACTAATCAGCTTAGACACCACGTCTATGCCAACGTTACAGTTCTAGCGTCGGCCAGGAACATCCGTCTTTATCAGGAGTCCTCTACTAGAACTACCGCCACAAGGACGGTCGACGAACTCGCAAGCAAACGACGATAAAGATAACTTTGCAAGAAGGAACGTACGAATCGATAAACACGAACCTCTTACTTCAAGCGTAAGAAGTCGCCGAGGTAAAAGTGAGGAGGGAGCCGACAAATCCGGCACTCCACCTCGTGGAAGACTAGCCTCCGGGAGTACTCGAAAAGAGTTACTCCACTCTTGACCTCTCTCACTCTCCTACTTCTATTCTAGCTAGAAGCTAGGTATAATGGCTCTACTCTTCCTCTAGTGTAGGCTTGTGGTGGAGTGGGAGGAATGAGAATGAAGAATGGAAAGTTGGATGTGTGAAATGAAAGAGAGAAGGGCTTTTATATGTGTAGATGGACGGTTCCCGCACGCCCAAATGACCAAAACACCCCCGCACCGCCCTCTGGAGCATTGAATGCACTGCCTCCAGGAAGGTGGGCCCGGGCGGCCGGTTCCTTGGCGCGCCCGTGCCCCTGGCGCGCTCGCGCTAGGTGGACCGCCTCCGGCCACCGACCTTGGCTGGTGGGCTTGGTTCTGGGCCTGGAGTTGGCCCATGTGGTGTTTTGTCACGTTGGTACGTCGGTCTGGCCTTTCTCTTCTTTTCTTCTTGTCTTAACTTTGGGCCCATTTTATAATTCAAATATTTATTCCCTTTTCTCTAGTTTTTGGCCCAAAATATATGTATTCCGTGAATGCTCCTGCAAAACAAGTGTTCACCAAAACTATGGAATTTTGTTAGTATAAATCTCCTATCTAGGTGGTTTTTGGTGAACTATGAACCTAAGTTGGCGGGGTTAGATATGCAATAAGGACCGCCAACAAGCTCCCCCACACTTAGCGCTTTGCTCGTCCTCGAGTGAAGCAAAAGTCACTAAGGTGGTTTTGTCTTCCGAGATATTAACCTCGCATACGAGATTATTCCAAGCCTCACCGGTTATCTCGTGAGCATTCACGGTGTCTACAAGTAATCTTTGAGCTTATTGAGGGATGGAATGTACTGGATTTCAAGTCAACTCGTGTCTCCCTGCTTTCAAGACTTTGGGGTTTTTAAATTTTTGTAAGAAAAGATAGCGATGAATTCCTCAAGTGATGCTCTCAAGTCACTCTTTTTGTGGGTGTTTGATCCTCACCAGAGAGTTTTTGTTTGCCTTGCTACTCATCCTACCTCTAATGGCTGATATCCGGAGTTCATAGGTATGGATGAGGTGCATGCTTTCCTGCGAGTGTTGTTGTTTCAAGAAGTGGATCAATGGAGGGAAGGCCATAGCCTTAGATCGAATTGTGCAAGTGTGTGGAATATGAATGTGGGTGGAACTCCTTTTGCCATGTTTCTCTCTCTTTTTATTTGAAGGAAAATATATGGGCTTCCCTCAAAAGGATATTTCTTTCTATTATTCTCCCCCTTCTTTCTTCTTATTTTCTCTTTTTTTTTTTAGATAATAGTATGGGGGAGATCTTTTTCTTTTTATCTTTCTTTTTTTCTTTTTTTCTTTTCTTTTCTTTCTCTTTTTTTTTTCTATTTTGATAGAGATAATAATTCTAATGAAGCCTATATTTCGTAGGTGAAGGATAATTTGAGAGAGAGAACCATGAGCGTAGTGGATGGAGCTTTTATTCGTGGCGAAGATGGCTGCGTAACTCTCAGTGTAAGAGTCAGCATTTTTATGGTGGATGGATGAGAGGATGATGTGCGCGACTTTCACGGTAAAAGTCGGCAATTTTATTTGGTGGGTGTGTGTGAAATTCGATCTTGGGGATATGAAACTTCTCTCGCAACGATCCGATAAAGTGGGACACAACTTTGGTGCAAGGATAAGCAGCTATGTGGCAAGGTCTTATAAGTATAGCACTAATATTTGGCTCTGGTAGGAATTTAATCATCACTTGAGGATCATGCTATAAGTTTTATAATTTTCGCAAAGAAAACCCAAGTCTACTGCAAGAGATAAACAAGTCTCATATCATCCTACTATCTCTCATCCCACAATAACTTAGATATTCAAGGGGTCCCTAAAAATTAGTTGCTCGCGAAAGATAGAATTTTGGCGAGAAATAAAAAGTATGCAAGTCGCAATCGATCAGCGAACACAAAGGTAGAGCAGCCAATTTTTAGTTATAAAACCCAATTATTTCTAGAAAGAATAAAATTACTTGTAGAGAGTGAGAAGATGCGCAAACCGATGATTTTTAAGGCGCAAATTTTTTGTGCATCTTTTTGAGAGGTTGGGGCAGCCTCCCCCACACTTGTTTTTGTACTGTCTCTTGAATTTTTGTGCAACACATAGGACAAAAACAAGTGTATACAAGATAGAAAATATATAAATTTATTCAATTATAAAACTAAAAATTACATATAGGCGCACGATTACAAAGTAAATTGGAAAGGGAAATGCAACAATGCTGAAATTTAAAACTAAGTGCGCGCGCCTAATTATTCGGGTGGAGCGAAAGGCTCTAGAAAGGAAGCTCGAGAACATCGGCAACTCCCAAATTAGTTGCGACTCCCTCTAACTCCTCATACATCTCTATATGAAGGGAGTCAATCTCTTGCTCTAGCATGAATTCAGCTGAGCTCCTTTCGGCGAGCCTACCTCTAAGATAACGAATGTAACTAGAGAGCTCCTTAATCTTCTTGTGCAGCCCCACCTTTGTTGGACCTTTTGGCAGGGGCAAAGCCTCACCAAAGAAACCAGCGGGCTGCCCTTGGATAGGAGGATGGCAAAGGAAACGAGGAGTGTAGACGCCTCCTTCCCTTCCCGCAAGACCTTTTCCACGCCCACCATCGGACCGATCAATTCCTTGAACGGTATAGGAAAGATCGGGGCTTTGAAGGAAGAGGTTTGGGGAGACGAAATCCTAGGGCGCTTGCTTGTTTGGTGATCCAATGAGGCTGCTCTTGATGCTCTTGCCAATGGCGCCATGGGAGGACCTTCGATGGCGAGGGGTGCCGCCATTTGGTTGCTCTTTTCCCTCTTTTCTAGGTAATCTTTGGCGAAAGAGAGGGCTTTTTCTCTATTGAAACGAACAAGGGCCATGGCTACTTGGTGGGAGAAAGAACTTGCTGGAATATGGGTATGAGCAAGGGAGAAAGAGGTGAATGGCTTGAGCTTTTGTGAAGAGAGGAGAGGAGGAGATGGCTCAATTTATAAGTGGAGGTGACATCTCTGTGTCTCGTGAATGCAGCAGGATCAAACTCCATAAGGTGAGCATCAGAGAAGGGCTGAGGATCAGGGGACGAAATTTGGGGAGCAACAGCTCGCTCCCTGGCGCGAGCGCGCCAGTCGCGGCACGGCTTGTTCCCCGGTTTCGTCCTGTCAGCCCCCAACGGTCTACTTGTTTCCAAAATGCGATGTTTTGATCCGTTGGGTGTTCGAGGCTCACTTGTGCACTCCAATTTTTGAATGGAATAAAAAGGGATTTTCAAGGAATATTTTGTAAAATATTTATTTGAAATATCCGGCACTTGTAAAAAGATGGGAAACCCAAGGATAATTCTTTGGAATATTTCTATGATAAAGAAAATATTTTTGAAAATATTTTTGATAAGAAAGAATAGATTAACTAGCCTAATCAAAAAGTGAGACCGAAAATCTAGGCATAATTAAATCTATTCGATCTAGCTCTTCACTAAAATTTAAATTGCGGGAAGACTCAAGGAAAGGTTTGAGACGCCGACCGTTAACCTTGAAGATATTACCGTCATCATCTTGAATTGTGATTGCCCCATGAGTCGATGTGTCGATGACGGTGTATGGTCCTTTCCATTTGCTTCGCAGCTTTCCTTCACCGAATAATTTCACCTTTGAGTTGAAGAGCAAGACCTTCTCGCCTTGCTTGAAGGTTTTGAGCTTGATTCGGTGATCGTGCCATCTCTTGGTTCATTCCTTGTAGAGTTTGGCACTATGATAAGCCTTCTCCCGCCATTCTTCCAGCTCAGAAATCTGTTGCTGTCGATTTCTGCCGGCTAATTTGAGATCCATATTCCAGCTTTTGATAGCCCAAAAAGCTCGATGTTCGAGCTCTACGGGTAGGTGGCAACTTTTCCCGTATACTAGCTGGAATGGTGACATGCCGATAGGGGTTTTGTAGGCGGTCCTGTATGCCCAGAGTGCATTAGGAAGCTTACTCTTCCAACCTTTTCCCGATATCGTTGACCATTTTCTGCAGGATGTTCTTGATCTGTTTGTTGGAGGTCTCGCTTGACCACTTTGGTTTGAGGATGATAGGGGTAGCTATGTTGTGCTTGGCTCCAAGCTCTTTCAGGAATGCTCTGAATGTCTTGTCAATGAAGTGGGATCCTCCATCGCTTATCACCATGCGTGGTGTTCCAAAGCGAGGAAAGATCACTTCATGAAACATTTTCCTGGCGTGCTTGGCGTCAGCTGCTCTGCAATGCATAGCCTCTACCCACTTGGACACGTAGTCAACAGCCACTAGGATGTACTCGCAATCTTGGGACTTCTGGAATGGTCCCATGTAATCAATGCCCCATACATCAAATATCTCAATTTGAAGGTTGTAGTGTAGCGGCATCACGTTGCGAGCTGTGATGCCTCCTTGGAACTGACACTTGCGACACCTCTGAATGAATTCTTTGGTGTCCTCGTACATCGTTGGCCAAAAGAATCCGCATTGCCAGATTTTTGCTTGTGTGCGGAATGCTCCATAATGGCCTCCGTACGGTGCAAAGTGACATTTCTCAATGATTTGTAGGCCTTCTGTTGCTGGTACGCATCTCCTCAACAGACCATCTGAACATACCCGATACAGGTATGGGTCGTCCCAAAGGTGACGTCTGCTTTCAACTTGCAGCTTTCTCCTGTTCTCCCCTGGCGGAACATATCCGGCAACCATATAGTTGACGATGTTCGCGTACCAAGGGTTGTTGTCTGTCACCTTTAGTAGCATGTCGTCGCGTAGGAAGTCATTTATAGGCAGTTCCTGCATGTTAGTAACTGTTGACGGTCGTTAAGTGCCAATTTTTACCGTCAACTAAACATGAGAAAGGACTAAAATATGTTCACCAACTAGATATAGGGGTTATCTTGACGAATTCCACGAGTTTTGGTGAATGTACGTTTTCGGGGTGTCGGTGAAAATACCCAAGGAAGGCCCACATGTCGGGTTTACATAGGGATAATCGGGAACCGGTGAAAATTCTGTAACTGGAAGGTTCAAGAAGGCTCTGGACCAAACGGGAGCCCGAACGGGCTCGGTGGAGAGTCGGCCGACTCCCACCCTTGGTCGGCCGACTCATGACTGGACCAATCGGCGTCGGCCTCGCGGATCCTGTTCCACCGCCTTTGAGGATGAATAATAATCGTCCGTTTAGGTCGGTTTGATCCGAGGGCGTGGTGCATCCTAGAGGGCTATATAAACAGGGCCCCTGGCCCCTGGAGGAGGCATCCCTTAAACCCTAATTCATTATCTCCCAGCGGGATCAGAGTTGTAGAGGCGTCCCTTGAATGGATGACTTCTCCTCTCTAGAGAATTAGAGCTAGACATTCCAATGTAGTAGATTAGATCTAGATGAGAGTTAGGGAGAGGGGAGCTACGCTCCGGTTCTGGAGAAGTTCTCAGAGATTTGGTATGTCTTTGTATCTACTCTTTGTAAGACTTATGCTTTAATATATTTATCTTCTCTATCTACTTTATGCCTTTCATATGTATGCTTAGTATAGTTGTTACATTCTAGCATGGGATCTTCGCTCGTATTGAGTGCTCTAGTTATCATATGTAATTAGAGTAGTAATCGATAGTGTAGGCATGGTGTCTAGCGTAGGTTACCCGAGGTTGCGCCCAATCCCACGGATAGTTGTGGTAGCCCCGAGCAGGTGACGGCTACGTCGAGCCTTTGTATTCCACCACGTTCGGGTTGGTGTTTCGTAGAGCTTTTTGGCGGCCTTCCCCGACTACTCTTTACCCAGTCTTCTTCGAGAGTTGGAAAGGTACTGTTGCTCCAAAGTGCTATTGTGTGATCGCTATACTTATCCATACCCTGTTATTATAGAACCAAAGTAGTAGAGAAGAACATAGGAACCTAGATCTCTCTCGTTGTCCTCCCACTATATCTAGTTACTCATTTATTAGTTAATTCTCCTATTTGTGCTTATACATATATCCTATCATATATCTTTTACCCCCGCTTTAGTCTAGTTGGTTTACTAAGTTTGTAGATACATGATGGTGATTTATTAGATTCTTTAACCCTTGCTTCCCGTGGTAAAATATAAATAACGATACCTGGTTTACTCCCGGTAAAATGCTACAATGGTATGTTACGTGCGCTTGCGGAATCCTTCTTATTTTAGTTGCACTTAACGAATACCAACAAGAATTTTTGGCGCCGTTGCCGGGGAAGCAATCGGTGTTAAGTTTTTGATAGTGATCTTGATGTCTGCTAATTTAGCGTATCACTAGCTTTAGTAGGATTATCCCTTGTTCTATTGAGTTGTGGAATAGACAGGACAAAAGATGTCGTTTCAACCTTCCGACAAGTTTCCACAAGAAAAGAAAAGACATTGAAGAGCCCAGGGTCCCCCAACATTCAACATTCATCAACATTGGAACCCTGCCACCTCACAGAATGTAGAAAAGGTCATCGTCACAAGAATTTCCAATCACTTCACAAGTGACGAACATAGACGCTGCACCGCTCACAAATTTCATCATGTGAGTTATGGTAAGTATGATCAAGAAAGGTGAGATAGTCTTGCTCGTGGACTTTAAAATTGATGAGTAGTTATCTTTTTGAATTCTTGCACCCCTTTTGCATGTTTACTTTTAACAATTCATGCATTCGCTCCGTTTAGCTTATTTATGTTTGCTCATCCATTGCATGTTTAGTTTCTTGCATGCATTCACATCGCCCGCATCTAAAAAAATGTTTTTATTTATATATTTCCTCACCATGATCATGCTCTGTCATCTCCATTTGAGTAAATCTCTATGGTGCTTTCATGTCACCTTTGTTTGCTATAGTATGTTTTGGTTTGGAAGTACTTCTAAAGGGTATTTCCAAAGGCTTTTTAAATTAAGCGTGGTGCTTAGGTTAAATTGTCTTCCTTGACCAAATTAAGACATGGAGTCCAGTTTGGTTATTGAACTAAAAATGTGCTTTAGTGGATACTTGGTTATTTTGTCGACTAACCCATGCGGGAAATCCATAAACACATTTTGGGTAAGTCAAGAGATGAACTCATGTGAGAGATGAAGAAAGGCATATGACGAACTTCAACAACTTTGCACAAAGACAACAACTCATCGTCCAAGAAAGAATTGAAAGAACTTATGATGTGCCTGTTCGTGGATTGGCGTCACCTGCGAAATTGCCACTTCAATGATGGAACAAAGAAGAAGACAAGAGTGCCACAAGAAGGATCATCATTTGAACTCACTCAAAGAAGTGGATGAACAAGGCGACAAGCTATGAGCAACATTGAAGACAACATAACATTGGGCCCAAAACTCGAGCTAGGATGCCAATGAGGAGTATGGTGTAACTTAGCTCATTTTGGCCAATCAAAGACCTGCCCTCGTTGTTCTTGAAGACACCATCTTGCACGTCGGCAGCAAGGACAAGGATGGCATGATAAGCATACATCCTTGTGTCAACCAATCATCATCAAGGGTTGACTACCGACCAAACCCAAGAAGACCGGGAACAACCACATTTGCAAGATGATGTCCCTAAACCATTGGAGATGAAGACCCTTCCTTGATCATCAAGACGGATGGCGTATCATTAACTGCAACTCTTCGCCATGCCGCTAAAAGACAAAGACCATCAAGGGAGAACTCGAGTCTACATCTCCAATGAACATCAATGCGTCAACCAAGACTCAATGAAAATCAAGAATGGTTGATGAAAGAAGATCATGAAACTGCTGTCTCCTCATCCGGATTGGATAGTCCAAACAAAAGCGAGAATGCAAAGGAGAGATCTCTACTCAACAGACTTATAATCGAAGTCCCTCTCGGATACATGAAGGCTTACAAACAGAGGACAAACGGTGTGCGAGGACATAGGAGTACAACACACTCGAGGGATGACTCAACACTCGTATTTGGTTTTACGTGGCGGCGACAACAAGGTCAAGCTTGGGGGAGGAAGGCCGATGACTCTTCAAACGGTGATCCAAAGCAATGCTCTTCCTCTTTTCAAGACCTCGTCGCTCGGCACGTTGAGAAGAAACAATGAGTGGAGCACAAGGTCTAGGCATAAAAAAAAAAAAAGAAGAGAGGAAGCAAAATGAAGGAGTGCAATTTTAGAAGACAAGATGCTCAAGGAGAGAGGTCAATCAAGCAAGGCAAACTCCAAGAAGAAGTAAAGGATCACTAGACGCATCTACCCTTCATCACAAGGATCAAATGATACACTGAAGGAGTGAGCAGGACAAGAAGTCTTGTTCAGAGGACTTAAATCATTGAACCCTCGCCAAGGAGGTAACTTGGTATTTATCAGCATTTCCTTTCACAGCATTGCATTTTCCTTTAAGCATACTTATTTTCCCTATATGCATCTTAATTGCATCTTCGCTTTACTATCTCTGCACTAGAAAAAGAAAATAAAGATTTGTGCATTTGCATCCAGAAAACTACTAAGCCCCATGTGAATAATCATTCATTGTGGTGGCATAAAAATAATTTTTTAGCATATCTATTTTCTCTGTCTGCATTCCTTTATTATAAAAAAAATAAAAATATTTCTTGTGATCCCGTTATAAGACATTTGAGTTAAGGCTGTTCTAGACAACCAAGGCTTAGAGGTTTTATCACTAACGCTTAATCAGTTCCACAAGCTTTGTTGTCTATTTGAGCTTCTGAGAACATAAAGGATCAAGAAAAGCTAACGAGACGAAGGATGTCCAGTCTCTGTCGAAGTGCTGCCCTCAACGGTTGACGCTTTGTCTCCAACGGCAACTATCCACGAAACTCCGGGAAGACTAGAACTCCTTCACGCCCGTCGGCAATATTATGAGACTATGTCAACATCCAGCTTGGGGGAGAGCATCCCCCGTGTATCAAGCTAAGTGTTCCAACTTGTCTATTTATTTATAGAGCTTGCTAAACAACTAAAAAAAAGATGCATAACTATAGAAACCCAGAAAGATTTCTTTTCTACTTTTGGAGAGTTCTTGTAGTCTGTCTTTAAAGTGATCCCTAGAATAAACTCTACATGGAGATGATGAATAGTTGCTCTGTCGTAATTCCTTTCAAGTACCTAGTTTTCAACCTTGCACTCTCCCGAGTTTTGGACACAAGCTTGTTTAGATTTGAGATTTGCTCGAACCTGAAACTTGTGGGTAGCAAACACTTGATCTAAGTCTAGGTGGTTGACGGGTATGATATGGGACGGTTTGAGCTGCTGTCCATCTTGTTCCTAGAGATGCTAGAGTTCTGGAGAATTTATTTACGAAAATATTAAATTCCTGCATGATGAGTTCCTTTATGATGAGAGTTTAAATTCCTACCACAGCCATATATTCATGCTTACTAGATCAGAAAAACCCATCTGTTTATATAGATCATATTGTAGGTTTGAGTGTAGTCTTTTTAGGCATTGAGTGTGGTTATGCTGTGGACCCATAAGGAATTAGTCATGCAGTTAAAGTCAATACTATGTGCTCTCCATCCATTGATCTATGCTACTTCTGTCCTCAGAAGCATGCACCCATTTTATAAATACTACATTCATTCTGTGCTACTTCTGTCCCTAGAGGTACCACCCACATATAGATCCATATCCACATATTGTGCTATCTCTACCCGGAGATACGCACCTATCTTTGCTCCTACCCTAGGAGTACGCATTCCACCATATGATGTGATTGTCTCTACCACGGAGACACGCATTCATCTTTGCTCCTACTTTGGGAGTACGCATCCATCCATCCATCCATCCATACATCTATCCACATATACATACGCCACTCATTTCACTTCATCCGAAAAAATTTTACTCCTATCCGGGAGTGAACATCTAGAAATAATCATCGCCATTCCATTTGTCTTCATAAAAGCTCCAGTCATTATCATTTCAAGTTATACACTCCCCGTTGCTAAAGTTTCGTTTTCAGAGGATTGGTTGCTCTAAATAAAAGAAAAGAAGGAAAAAAAAGAAAAAAAAAGAGAAAAAAAAGAAGAGAGAAAAAAAAAGAGAGAGAAAAACAAAAAAAAAAGCAACCAAGTCCTTCTCTTCAAGGGTCTTCAAAGTTTCCAAATAAAAGGAGGTATGTTATCCCCAAAGGAGCAAGTGTAGAAGTAGATGTTCACCAAGTGATCACCCCTTATAATCATTTCCTTATTATCATCATCTCATCATCATCCTATCATCATCTTATCATCCATTTCCTCATTCACATGCACATATGACTTTATTATTATTTTTGTTCCTATTGGATCCATGTCTTAAGCTGTGCAATATATGCAAGTGAGTTTGAGTGTCTCCCCACCTATGAGCTCCACATAAGCCTATTAGAAAGTAGGGTGAGAGAGAGAAGGCTCTTTTCACTATGCCTTAGTTCCACAAATACCACATATTTTGAGAGAAGAGAGAAGGCATACACTACTCATGCCTTGGAGAGGATCCGAGAAATACCACAAACGAGAGATGCGAAAGGTTCATACAAGGAACTCGAGTTTTTATTTGAAAATCTTGCAAAAACTCCAGAATAATAGTTGATCAAAGAGCGAGAAACATAGCACTTGACTTGACCGTTACGTCTTTCAACCGCTCAAGACCCAAGTGACGGTTACAAGCCCCATGGTGAAAGGTAATATGAGTAAGTTTTGAAGTCAGAATAGTTCAGTCTAATCCGGAGGGGAGTTCTTGTTTGAACGCATGTGTACTTTTGAGGCGTGAAAGCATTGTAGCAACTCCGATCCACCTTTGAGTTTATCTTTGCTCGGGGACGAGCAAAAGGAAAGCTTGGGGGAGTTGTTGACGGTCGTTAAGTGCCAATTTTTACCGTCAACTAAACATGAGAAAGGACTAAAATATGTTCACCAACTAGATATAGGGGTTATCTTGACGAATTCCATGAGTTTTGGTGAATGTACTTTTTCAGGTGTCGGTGAAAATACCCAAGGAAGGCCCACATGTCGGGTTTACATAGGGATAATCGGGAACCGGTGAAAATTACATGTCTGGAAGGTTCGAGAAGGCTCGGACCAAACGGGAGCCCGAACGGGCTCGGTGGAGAGTCGGCCGACTCCCATCCTTGGTCGGCCGACTCATGACTGGACCAATCGGCGTCGGCCTCGCGGATCCTGTTCCACCGCCTTTGAGGATGAATAATAATCGTCCGTTTAGGTCGGTTTGATCCGAGGGCTGTGGTGCATCCTAGAGGGCTATATAAACGGGGCCCCCGGCCCCTGGAGGAGGCATCCCTTAAACCCTAATTCATTATCTCCCGCGGGATCGAGTTGTAGAGGCGTCCCTTGAATGGATGACTTCTCCTCTCTAGAGAATTAGAGCTAGACATTCCAATGTAGTAGATTAGATCTAGATGAGAGTTAGGGAGAGGGAGCTACGCTCGGTTCGGGAGAAGTTCTCGGAGATTTGGTATGTCTTTGTATCTACTCTTTGTAAGACTTATGCTTTAATATATTTATCTTCTCTATCTACTTTATGCCTTTCATATGTATGCTTAGTATAGTTGTTACATTCTAGCATGGGATCTTCGCTCGTATTGAGTGCTCTAGTTATCATATGTAATTAGAGTAGTAATCGATAGTGTAGGCATGGTGTCTAGACTGTAGGTTACCTGAGGTTGCGCCCAATCCCACGGATAGTTGTGGTAGCCCCAGAGGTGACAGCTCTGTCAGGCCTTTGTATTCCACCACGTTCGGGTTGGTGTTTCGTAGAGCTTTTTGGCAGCCTTCCCCCGACTACTCTTTACCCAGTCTTCTTCGAGAGTTGGAAAGGTACTGTTGCTCCAAAGTGCTATTGTGTGATCGCTATACTTATCCATACCCTGTTATTATAGAACCAAAGTAGTAGAGAAGAACATAGGAACCTAGATCTCTCTCGTTGTCCTCCCACTATATCTAGTTACTCATTTATTAGTTAATTCTCCTATTTGTGCTTATACATATATCCTATCATATATCTTTTACCCCTGCTTTAGTCTAGTTGGTTTACTAAGTTTGTAGATACATGATGGTGATTTATTAGATTCTTTAACCCTTGCTTCCCTGTGGTAAAATATAAATAACGATACCTGGTTTACTCCCGGTAAAATGCTACAATGGTATGTTCTGTGCGCTTGCGGAATCCTTCTTATTTTAGTTGCACTTAACGAATACCAACAAGTAACCTGCATATGCGACAAATGATCCGCAACGGTATTTTCTACCCCCTTTTTATCTTTTATTTCTAGATCAAATTCCTGGAGTAGAAGAATCCAGTGAATCAAACGAGGTTTTGCGTCTTTCTTAGTGAGCAAGTATTTTAGAGCTGCATGGTCTGTGTAGACTATGACTTTTGCTCCCACTGAGTAAGACCTGAACTTATCGATAGCATAAACGACTGCCAGGAGCTCCTTCTCTGTAGTAGCGTAATTGAGCTGAGCTCCTGTTAGCATTTTGCTAGCGTAAGCGATCGCATGATGCTTCCTATCTTTGGTTTGGCCAAGGACTGCACCAACAGCATAGTCACTAGCATCACACATGATCTCGAATGGTAGGGTCCAATCAGGAGGTTGGATGATCGGAGGTGAGATGAGTGCATTCTTAAGGGTATTGAATGCGTGCAAGCACTCATCTCGTGAATTCGAAAGGTACGTCCTTAGCTAGTAGGCTCGTGAGGGTCTAGAGATTTGAGAAAAGTCTTTGATAAATCTCCTATAGAACCCTGCATGGCCTAGGAAGCGGCGGATTCCCTTTACGTTCACAGGGGGAGGTAGCTGCTCGATGACTTCGATCTTAGCCTTATCTACCTCTATCCCTCATTCCGACACTAGGTGGCCTAGGACAATGCCCTCGCGAACCATGAAATGGCACTTTTCCCAATTGAGTACCAAATCTTTCTCCTGGCACCTTTGCAAGACTCTATCCAAATTTTCGAGACAATGATTGAAAGTTTTTCCATAGACTGAGAAGTCGTCCATGAACACTTCCATGATTTCCTCAATCATGTCTGAAAAGATAGACATCATACACCGTTGGAAGGATGCGGGTGCGTTACACAACCCAAACGACATCCTTTTATAGGCATATGTTCCATATGGACATGTAAATGTCGTCTTGCTTTGATCATCGGGGTGGATGGGTATTTGATGATAACCTGAATACCCATCTAGGAAACAGAAGAAAGAATGTTTCGCTAACCGCTCCAACATTTCATCAATGAAGGGGAGCGGAAAGTGATCTTTCTTTGTTGCCGTGTTGAGCTTCCGGTAATCGATACACATTCTCCACCCCGTGACGGTTCTTTGCGGGATAAGCTCATTTTTATCATTTTTAACTACCGTATACCTCCTTTCTTGGGAACCACTTGGACGGGACTAACCCAGTCACTATGTGGTACGAGATAGATGATCCCGGCGTGAAAAAGTTTTAAGACATCCTTTTTCACGACTTCACGCATCGCATTATTCAGCCTTCGCTGAGGTTCTCGAGTGGGCGTACTCGAGGGGTCAATTGGAATGCGATGTGTGCATAAGGTTGGGCTTATTCCCTGAGATCATCCAAGGAATACCAGAAAATCGTTCTATGCTTTTCTAGCACAGCGATGACTTCAGCCGTCTCCTTGTCACTAAGCTTATCGCTTATGATGACAGGAGTTTGTGAATCGCCATGTAGGAAGGCATAGCGTAGTCCCACAGACAAGGGTTTAAGCTCAATGGGAGGTCGTGTCGGTCTCTCCTCTTTTGGTAATTCTATGGTTTCTCCCAGTTCGTCTTCCTCTTCTACAAAGTGAGGAGCATCGCTCTCTAAAGACATCTCTGGGGTTTCAAAAGGGATTATCGACATGACCTCTAGGGGTTTACTAGGGGGAAGTTCAGCCACTGAGTTTTTAGCTCGTGTGACTTGAATAGAGAAACGCTCTCTCCCTAGTTTGACTCCCAAATCCCCTGTTTTTGACGGACTTATAAAAAGTTTTTCTAGGGGATGACCGATTAGAATGTCGAAATCCTGGACGTCAAAGACATGAAAGTCCAGGGCCATTTCGACTTCTTGATGATGGAGAGTTATGTTGTGTAGAATCCCAAGTCCGTTAAGAGCAGACCGAGGTGCTACTCTAAGGGATTTGACTGTTGGAGTACGTGGTTTTTCTCCTAAACACATGAATGCGTAGGATTTTGACATGATGTTTGTTCCAACAGTGGGATTATACAAAACATCCACCCAATCTCCTTGGATTTTGCATCGAAGGGTTGAGGAAGGAGCATGAATCAGAATTTCTTCAGGTGAGAGCTCTCCTTCTGCTACCCATTCTGAGCTCAGGATTGCGGTCAACTTCTTAACGGATTCTCTGAGAAATAATTCTTCGAAAGGATCGCCAGGAGTGACAGGGATTGGTGGTCTCCTATGACATTTGTATTTCGAGGTATTTTCAAAATCTTCAAAAAACTCATCCTCGAATACAGGAAGTTCCATTTGACTGGAAACTTCCTCTACGGCCTCTGGTTCAGGAGAGGTAGTCTCTATCACAGGTTCGGCAATCGCCGAAGAGGCTTCCTCTATAACTGGCTCGGGCTCGAACCGGATGGGTTTTAGCGGAGGAGTGTTCTCTAGAATACGATTTAGGAGAGCCTCTCCTTCCGCTGTTGTCTTATGCATAAAAGATCTACCGGCAGATGCATCGAGCAACAGGGCAGATTCTCTGCCTAACCCTAGCCAAAAATGTTGTAATAACACATGGCTTGGAATAGGCAGTCGAGTCAAAAATCGGTCCCAAGCTACTCCCGTTGTTTCATTTTCTAGTTGTCGGAAGTTGAGAATCTCGGACCGTAGGGAAGCAATTCGAGATATAGGGAAGAATGCAACGCAAAACCTATCACGAAGTTCTTCCCAATCTCCATTTACCAATCCTACGGTTTGGTCGTACCACTATCTTGCCCTCTCAATGAGTGAGAAAGGAAACAACTTCCAATGCAATATCTCTTGTGATAAGCCATAAATGTTTAGGCATTCACAGAGTTGCTCAAACTCCCTTAGGTGATGATATGGATTTTCATAATCCAAGCCTAAAAAGACTTGGTTACGAACCATGGCTATGAGGCCAGGATGGAGCTTGTAACTAGAAGCCGTGATTGGCTCCGCGGATTGTGGCGTTTTAACGAGCTCGCCCTTAGGAGGCGATAGTTTGGCAATGGTTGGTAGCTCCATTTGGTGAGATGAAAACAAAGTATAAAATAGAAGCAAAGGTAGAACAAGGTACACGTGCAACTAGGTTCGGAAATAAACTTGACAACCGTTCCCCGGCAACGGCGCCAGAAATGCTTGTTGGTATTTCTTAGCGAAAGCAGTAAATTCCGCAAGCGCACGGAAAGACCGTTGTAGCACTTCACCCGGTGATAAACAAGGTATCGTAAATTTCACGAAGAACGGTATGGTCAGGTTTAGGTCTTAGCTAGGTTCCCCAGAGGAGAGAGCAGGTAACTGGGAAAGTGAGGTTTCCTATAGGACGAATCCTTAGAGAAAGGTAACTCTACTGCTGATTACTTGCTTCGGGCACCAGATCGCACCTGGTCTGCCAGGTGATGCCGGCCTGTAGCTCTACGCCATACCCGGACGTGGGGGATTACAAGGGACGGACAGGGCTGTCACCACCTGCCGCCTACCACCTCAATCGTGGAGTACGAGGCAAACGAAGGTAACTAATCAGCTTAGACACCACGTCTACGCCAACGTTACAGTTCTAGCGTCGGCCAGGAACATCCGTCTTTATCAGGAGTCCTCTACTAGAACTACCGCCACAAGGACGGTTGACGAACCCGCAAGCAAACGACGATAAAGATAACTTTGCAAGAAGGAACGTACGAATAGATAAACACGAACCTCTTACTTCAAGCGTAAGAAGTCGCCGAGGTACAAGTGAGGAGGGAGCCGACAAATCCGGCACTCCACCTCGTGGAAGACTAGCCTCCGGGAGTACTCGAAAGGAGTTATTCCGCTCTTGACCTCTCTCACTCTCCTACTTCTATTCTAGCTAGAAGCTAGGTATAATGGCTCTACTCTTCCTCTAGTGTAGGCTTGTGGAAGTGGAGAGGGAGGAATGAGAATGAAGAATGAAAAGTTGGATGTGTGAAATGAAAGTGCGAAGGGCTTTTATATGCGTAGATGGTCGGTTCCCGCACGCCCAAATGACCAAAACACCCCCGCACCGCCCTCGGAGCATTGAATGCACCGCCTCCGGGGAAGGTGGGCCCGGCGGCCGGTTCCTTGGCGCGCCGTGCCCCCGGCGCTCGCGCCGGGTGGACCGCCTCCGGCCACCGACCTTGGTGGTGGGCTTGGTTCGGGCGGAGTTGGCCCATGTGGTGTTTTGTCACGTTGGTATGTCGGTCCGGCCTTTCTCTTCTTTTCTTCTTGTCTTGTCTTTGGGCCCATTTTATAATTCAAATATTTATTCTCTTTTCTCTAGTTTTTGGCCCAAAACATATGTATTCCATGAATGCTCTGCAAAACAAGTGTTCACCAAAACTATGGAATTTTGTTAGTATAAATCTCCTATCTAGGTGGTTTTTGGTGAACTATGAACCTAAGTTGGCGGGGTTAGATATGCAATAAGGACCGCCAACAGTGATCAACAGAGTATCGTAAACTTTACAAAGAACGGTTTAGTCAGGTTCTCTCTTAACTAGGTTGCCCTGAGGAAAGGAGTATATAACTGGGAAAAATGAGGTTTTCTAGAGGTTGTAACCTTAAGGAAAGATAGCTAAGCCATTTCTCCCTTGCTTCCGGCACCAGATCGCACCTGGTCTGCCAAGTGATCCCGGCCTGTAGCTCTACGCCATACCCGGACATGGGGGATTTACAAGGGACGGACAGGGCTGTCACCACCTGCTGCCTACCCCTGAACCGTGGAGTATGAGGCAAACAAAGGTAACTACTAGCTTAGACACCACATCAACGCTAACATTACAGCTCTAGTGCGCGTTGGCCAGGAACATCTGTTTTTATCAGGAGTCCTCTACTAGAACTGCCGCCACAAGGACGGTTGATGAACCCGCAAGTGAATAACGACAAACGTAACTCTGCAAGAAGGAACGTACCAAAAGATAAACACAAACCTCTTACTTCAAGCGTAAGACGTCGCTGAGGTACAAATGAGGAGGGAGCCAACAAGTCCGACACTCTACCCCGTGGGAGGCTAGCTTCCCGAAGCACTCGAGAAGAGATGCTCCGCTCTTGACCTCTCTCACTCTCCTACTTCTATTCTAGCTTGAGGCTAGGTGTAGTGGCTCGACTCTTCCTCTTGTGTAAACTTGTGGAAGTAGGGAGGTAGAATGAAGAAGATGGAAAAATTACATGATGCGTGAGAGGGAAATGGCTATGCTTAAATAAGTGGAGGATGGTCGGTTTCGAGCGCCCAAATGACCAAAACACACCCCGCCTCCAGGAATGTGGAGCCAGGCGGCAGGCCCCTGGGCGCGGGCGCGGCCGCGCCTGGTGCGCCGCCCCTAGCCAACGACTTTGGCTGGCGGGCTTTGTCCTGGGCCTGGACTTGGCCCATCTGGTGTTTTGTGCTATTGCTGCTTCGGATGGGCCTTTGTTCTCCTTTACTTCCTTGTTTGCAATGAGCCAAATTTATAATAATCATTTTATAATTATATTCTGCAAAACAAGTAATTCACCAAAACTATGGAATTTGTTAGTATAAAACTACTATCTACATGATTTTGGTGAATTATAAACTAAAGTTGGCGGGGTTAGAAACGCTTTGAGAACAGCCAACAGCCGCCACATCGCTCGGTGTCAGCGAAATCGAGTGGGGAGAAAGGGAGCGGGGTAGACAAAGTGACAAAGTGAGCGGTATGGCGTCGGGCTTCAATCTAGGTCGATGGCGTGGTCTTGGATCATCGCCACGATGAGGACAACGTCTGTCATCTATTGTGGGAGGGACGGGATTGGGACCGTGTTGGGCTGGCCTAGGTGGGAGGAGGGAGGGAGGGAGGAGATGGGGTACTACGCGGCCAAAGGAGATGGGAGGGAGGGAGGAGATGGGGTACTACGCGGCCAAAGGAGTAGGGAGGGAGGATTCGGCCCATTGACCAATTTCTCTATTTCTTTTCTTTTTCTTTTTCTTAGATTTCTCAGAAAGATAGTATTTAAATAGCATATAGCGAGCCACCACTATGAGTTCAAAACACACAAGCACTCGAGCGTCATATTTAGAGTCAAGTTTAAACCTATTTATTGGTCTAAGCATTTTATGTTTTCATATTTTTAAAAAGTTTAAATTTTTATTCATTTTCTCGAAAAGGGCCCAAAATTGAGGGTGTTACAAGCTACCATCGCGGATGCATTGCCCTCACGGCTCTTCGACCGCCACTATCGCCACCACGACTATAATCCATATGTTTGTATTTGGATTATTGCCAATTTTTGGATAACAATTTGTAGAGGTGGGTTGACAAATCGATTTTTAGAGGCGGCTCATTTTCTTAACCGCCTCTAGAAAAAAAAAAAAAAACCTTATTTTCAAAGGTGGCTAGAGAAGATTCCCGGACGCCTCTAGAGAGGTTTTATCCATTACCCACGAGATTTACGGGCCTCCGCCGCCCATACGGTTCCGTGTCCCGCTGCCGACCAAACCGCTGCCTCCTCCTCGATCGAGGTCTTGACGTAGAACCACCCCTTCATTATTGTTTGAGCTAGTCGCGGCGAGGCGAACCGGCACCGAGACGCGGGTGGCGGTTGATGCGTTGCGTGTCGTTAATGCAGCAGCGGCAGCTGTGCTCACCCGGCGACATCGACACGGCGGCGTGGGAGTGAACGTCGCGCACCGGGGCAACGGTGACAACCCACTAGTGGTCGCATTCGCCCGTGCACCTCGAATCAACCGCTGCCGTGGAAGAGCCGCATCGGGGTCGGATTCCTCGGCCCTAGACGTGTCGGGGTGGCCCACGCGCGTCGAGCACACCTATGGCGACCGCCGGCTCTAGCGATGGTGATAGAAGATTCTATGGATGCTTCTTTTGTTGGAAATAAAGATAGAGGTGCCAAGTGGGATCCCAAGTATTTACTGACCAAATTGGTGTCCGTCGTGGTTGTCAAAAGCAAAGAAGTTCATCGCCTCAAATTTCCCTAGTGACTTGGAAGGAGACGTCTCCAAAATGCAAAATTTTCCCTGGTTGCTACTACGGGACAGATTATGCACGGCGGCCCGCACCCCTTCTCGCGCGTCGTATGGGAACATGTGGCTATTTGGAGCAACAACGACAATAACCTGCTACGTTGTCGGTGGACGAGCTAGTGGACGTCGAGGATGGCTCTTATGGATGGTGGAAGGGGAAACAATTGGGCCATATACTAGCAATCGTTACCTTGTGGTGGTATGGAAGCAAAGAAATCACGGTGCTATACACAAATGACAAGATCGGCGGGAGATTTGTGTTAGAGTATATATACTCATTCTATGGTACGCTAGATATGTGTCTAGGTACATGACCGGTAGATTAGGCTAGTAGCCTAGAATTGTGGAGAGATTGTTGTAAATTGTAATCTACCATGTAAGCCACACGGGGACTATTCCCTGTCATTATATAACATGTAGCCCAGCGCCACGAAGGGGCATCGGTTTCCGGACATCCTTTGCAATCCCTCTTCATCTTCTTCTAGTCTCTTCATCTTCTTCTAGTCCCGGGAATTCAAATTTGCCTCACCAATTTATGCCTTCTCCTAACCCGACTAATCATGAATCAAGTTGGGAGCTTTTTGATGCAACACGAACAAATCCGGGCGAAAATGATGCAAGGACGGGTGCAAACGGGTCATCCGGGCCGGGACATTTCATGTTCCCCCGCGGGGAGACAAAGCATGGCCCACGAGGCCGATCCTCTACCGGGATCCACCGGCGCGACGGCCGCCTCGGCCTCGCGATTGGTTGCCGGCCCCAATAGTGCATCCGCCTCGGGAGCCGAAGGCGCACGGACGGCCCCCCTGTCCCCCCCGAGGGGGATCTTCTACGCCGCCACACCCCGACGTTGGCTCTCCGCACCCGCTCATCGCGCCGCGGCGGATCCCACGACGGCGCCGGCGGTGGGGAGCAGCTCGCCGCCGGCCGGGTCCACGGAGATCCTCTCCTCCGGATCCTCTGTGCCCACCGCTCCTGTGGCCACTTCTACGCCGGGCTCCGCCGCCACGTCCGGCTACTCGCCTAAGTAGAGGTATTCGTCAACCCAAGACTTATACCGATGGTACTGTTCGTTGGGCAATGCATGCTGCTGCTCTCTCTAGTGAACCTACCTCTCTGAATCAAGCGCTCGCAAGCAAGGATTGGGTAGTGTTGACGCAAAATGTGACCACCCTGCGTCTCACACACAGCAAGCCGGAAAGCCTAGCTTCAATCGGGTGCCCGGGCGTCTGAATCCGGTGGCGTGCCGTCGATTTGACCTGAAAATCGACAAGGGATAAAAAGTAAGATCATAAGCTGGAACGTCTTTGGGTGAGACCAGCAGTTCCATCTTTACGGCCCCGAAGCCACTTACGACGACACATAGCTATGGAAGCTATCGCAACAGGATGCGGTTCATTCGGCTAAAGTAACATAACCGATGTAAACGGAACAAACTAGCCGAATACGGTAAATGAAGACATGTTTGAACAAGATTAAATCATTAAAGCATATCAAACTACATCTCATGTTTAAAGCATCATCAAGCACTAAAGATTAAGAATAAGTAACTTATAAATATAAATCGACTAAACAACACATGCATAGGCTACTCCAACTAGTCCGCCGCACGTCTAGCCTTCATAAACCCGTCGAGCATAAACTCAAGCAAGCTAATCCACCGCATGATACCACTCACTATGAATTTACACCACTCCTTGCTACTAGATCAATCCACCGCATGATACAATCTAGCAATAAAGAGCTAAAAGCACATAATTATCTAACAGATCTATAGATACTTGCTACATGTATAAGCATAACCGTATCGGCAAGATTGCCGAATCGGGGTCCATGAAGAAGGAACAAACAAGTAACATATAGAGGAGCCTATCGATTAAACCGATCTCTAGTCCACCGGATGACTAGTTCTAGAGTAACCCAAAGACTCGCATTCGCCGCACGGTACCCGGTCTGTCAAGGCTTATCTACACATAACGTGAATGAACCCACAACACGTGACAATCTAGATCGATCTAATTCGGCTATATGAGCTTGATCTATTCGATATTGGTAAGCATGAAAGAAAAAGATCAACAAGCCGAAAGAGTATCAATCTAGATTGGGCAAAAAAGTGTTGCAAATAATTAAACATTAAACAAAGCAAGCAACACGTGATAACTTAATGAATCTATTAGATCATGCCAAATCTAAAAGAGCCGATAACTATCTTTACTCATGTCTTAATCCGCCGCACGATACAAGGCACAAGCAAAAACTTCCCATCATTAAGCTTAAATCCGCCGCACGATACTAAGCAAAACGGATGAGACTACTTGCATCACATCTAAATCCGCCGCACGATACTAAACATGATAGCAAGGTTGCCGGGACTTACGGAGGTCGACGGATCGATTGGCCCTCTCGAAGAACTCGACGACACGACTAAAGGACTCGAAGGGTGGCGCGTAGCCGGTTGTATTGATTTGGTTGTGTACCCCTATTACAATGGTCGAGGGTTTATATTTATACCCCTGGACAAAACATGAGTCCTAAGCACTTACGAACTATCTAACCAAAATTGGAAAGACAAAGACACGCTAACTCTATCCATAATCGGAGTCCTTGATCATCATGACTCCTTCCCTTTTCGATCGCTTCCTTTTCCTTTCTCCGCCTTCAAATAAAGCGCGTTGCCGACCGCTTGGCCATTTGCCGAACACATGGAAATTAGCCGACCGCATATGCACTTGCCGAATTCCTCTCTCTCGCCGTCTGCGGGTCCACTGTCATATTCGACCAAATTCTGGTGTTAACACATGCCCCCTCAATTTCGAGATAAAAGGATTTTATTTCGAAATTGGTGTCGCCTTTCATCTAGGTCAGCACCGCCAACACCCTTGACCGCCATTTGAGATCTGCGCTGTTGTTGACTTCAATGGCGACGAGACTTCAACCGCTCCATCATGGCGACAGAACTCAAGAGGAGTTTCTAGAGGTAACCCTACTTGCTTTACCCATTCGGCAATTCTTTCGAATCAATTTCCGAGATGCACCTTTTGATCCATTTGCTTCAATTTCTTCTTAAAGGAAATGAAGAATGAGATCTTGATCTCCAATCTTGCGTGTCTGGATCATTTTTTCTTGGTCCGCGGGGAGACCCCAATCCAAGGGAATTTATTGAAAAGGAAACCCCGAGGATCCCCTTTAAGTCTAGGATTTCTCCCCCAAACAGATGGCCGAATACTTTCAAAACATGGCCCCTTCCTTCAATCACGGGATGGCGTGATTGGTACCGTAGGATGCATCCGGGAGCAGTGATTTTTGGGAATCCCAAGATATTCAGCATTGTCCGGAGCTTTCTTTAGCCGAAATGCCTAGTAACGACTCCCTCCCCGATAGCTGCTTCCCACTTCTCGGGTCCGACGCCATCAATGCGTTCATCTTCGGTCATGGCCCAATGTCGATCACTCTCTCGAGACATTTTTATGATGATTTGGTTTAAACATTACCAAGCCAACATACCCATTCAAATACAAAAGCACCAGCTCACGAAGGCGAGTCAAATCGGGAGGAGGAAATTTGGGCCAAGTATGTCCGGGCTTATGCTTCAACCGGCCCCGTGTCGATAAAGAGTATAGGGCATTCATGAACATGTGGTTATGCAGATTCATTTTCGTGGCAAGTCCAATGAGCCCACTCGAATCACATAGTGATGGTGAAGAATTGGCTACGAGCAAGCCGATTCCTTTAGGCAAATATCTGCTGGGAGCTTTCTACCACATGATGCACCAGTTTTTGTCCGGATGAGGAATCGGGCGAAATCTCCGTGTCAATGGACCATGGTGGCTTCTCCGGATGTGGTTGCAACTATACATGCATCGATTGTCTCTGTAGATCTCCACAATCCGAACTTTCCTTCAATCAATTATCTTTGAAGGTGAAGACCCGAGATACAAATCTTGTCGGACATATGGAGAGGCTGCATCTTCAATCATTATTGACTTAGACCTGGGTCATCTTTTCAAGATCTTCTACAAGGGATTCAACCACATGATCTGGTTTCCCTACGGGGAGAATGAAAATTTAACCCTCCCTTGCAGATTCAGCTATGAGTTGGGCTGCATAGATGATGATTCCGGGGACATTTTCAATGCTTTCATCAAGCCCCGTGCTCGCCGCCAGAATTTCACCATGGTCGGTTGATAAGCTCAACTTATGAATTTTATAATCCAAACATGGTTGCCAGACAGTTTGGACTTGGTCATTTGCCCCCAAGGCCATATTTCTCGAGCATCATCGGACCCGGGAGACACGCTGAATATAACCGAGGCCAACAAAGTCTTCAATCTTGGATGCAAGCTTCCAACATATGAGCCCAATCCTCTCGGTGATAATTGAAGCTACTCATTCTTCCTTCAACCTCTCGGTGGCAAGAATGGCATTATCATATCTTGAGCACAAGTTCACCCTTTATGCCAAGTCTTGATGCCTTCATTTTCTTCGATGATGAGGTACACACTCACAGCCACCTTTTACTTCATATCTCGTTCGTTTCTAAAACATCTCCTTTGAACAGGACATTGCTCCTCCAAGTCCTCCGAGAGGTTCAATATTGGCAACCCGGCCCCATTTTTGCCGCTTTGGGGCATGATGCTCCAAGTCGACGGTGTTCAACAAGATACTGCGACGATACGGTGCTCGAAAGATCTCAAAAGAAAAACTTCTTCCTCCCCTATCAAGGACACCGCAATTCCCAAGAAAACAAGATCTAAGAAAGCTAAACCACTCCCTCGGGTATGAATGTTTTTGATCCTTTATTTTCCATCTGCAAGTGTGTTTTGCACTTATCACTTTCTTTCAACATGTGCGTGCCAACCCTCAAAGTCGATAGGGTAGTGATCTTGGACAACTCTCCCGGAGCCTCCATTGGTCAAGCAAACAATGAGCTCACCAATGATCTTGATATGCATCGGCGAGACGATCAAGTAGGTGAACAAGGAGATATAGCGAAGAAATTCCCTCTCATCGGGTTGATGAACAAACGGGTGATCGGGGAGAAATAGCAGAAAAATCTCTCTCACCCATTAGTTTAACTCCTTCGGCAATCCAAGATGCATCAACAAGCCATGACACCGCTATCTCTCAAGCAAAAATCGCACCGATCACTCGAGTCTTGATGCTACCCGGGATGCCATTGATCGGGCTTTTGCCGAGGAGGTATTATTTTACTCCACTTGATTATTTTTACTTCCAACCGAGTCATTCGGTTAAATTACCTTCCTTGTTCATCAACGGGACACTTTGCTCACCCTCAAGCCAGCTTTTCCCTTATCGTTGAAGAGTATCTTGGGGACAAAGACGATGAAGTTTCTTCCAACTTGTTTGTCATCATCGAGTCAAGCCAAGCTAAAGGATATAATCTCATTTCGAAAAAGGATATTGTTGCTTTGGCCCAAGACTCAGACAAAATAAGGGAAATAGCAGAGCTTATTGATCAAGAGCTTCCTTCCAATCTCAAGGCCGCCATAGACGCTTTATCACACCTTGATGATCATTTTGCTGCTATCAAGAGAGCACACAAGAATATGTCCACCAAAGTTGATCTGGAGAAAAGAAAAATGGCCAAGGAACAGCAGGCCAAGGAGCTCTATTCTAGCATCAAGTCAACTGAGCATCTCTTGAGCACCTTAGAACCAGAGCTGCAGGTCATGAGAGAAGAAAAAGCCAAACTTGAAGCTCAATTGGCTCAACCGAATGCCAATATTCAGTCTCATGAAACTAAGCTCGCAAATCTGCCATCTCTTGATTCGGCTAAATCCAAAATACAATCAGTCATTAAGGAGACGCGGCAAATCAAAAGCAAACTGTCCAATATCCAAGATTCGAAGAAGAGGACCAAAAGCTCTTGATGAGGCCAACCGAATCAAGATTGATGCTCTTGCTGTTATCAATTCTTTCTTAAATGTATAGATGCTTGGCTTGTACTTGAAGATGTAGACTCTTAGGCTTGGCCTTGTCATACTTGAAAACAATTTCTTTTCTCTTGAAAAGTAGATAATCTTTATCTTTTTTCTCTGCTTCTGTTACCATTCGGCTCTTCCAATTACAACTGTACTCATAGACGCGTATATCAGCCGAACGTAACTATTGCTGCTTCAAGCGTTCACTTTAGCCGAATAACTTTCATCAGCTATTTAGCCGACCGAGCGTATGGTGGTAACCGCCGCGTAGTAATGGGCTCGGCCCAACTCAACATCGGCCCATAAACGTGGAAACCCTATTCTGTCGCTTGGCTTCCCCACAGTCTCCACGGCTCCCACGTTCATAAATAGGACCAGTCGGCTCCCACCATCATCACATCAAACACAAGCAGTTGCTATCTTCTTCAATCTCTTCCACTTCCTCCTTGCCTTCAAGCCCAAAAAACCCCCACCATCACCAATGGCGAGCGGCGGAGATCGTAATAAGCGTCCTGCCCAGGACGAGGCGGAGGGTAGCAGCAACCGGCGCCGGCGGTGAGATCTCCAATCCCTTGAGTTGTGCTATTCGATAGTCTTTACCCGATCTGAACCTCTGCCCCCTTTGCGGCTGCTTATCTTCTTGATCCGTTTCAGGGCTACTGGGAACACCGGCGACTACATCGCCAATGTCCGGAGGCGGGTCGCCGGCCGGCACCCACGCTCCCTCTTCCGCTTCCGCTCCTGCTCCCGTGGTGGACGCGGCGGAGGGAAGCAGCCGTGGTGGTCGCCGTCTCGCGCAAGAAACGATCTCCCCATCTTGTCTCGTGTTCTTTTCTAAATTAGCCGATCTTGACGGTACCTCGTTTGTAGGACGGCGAGGATTAGCACCGGCCAATGGCGCTTCTGGCGCCGGCTGCGGCGTTCGACGCCTCGCCGCGCGGCTCCCGCTCCAGCCCGGCTCCTGCTCCTTCTCCGGCACCGGCTTCGCCGGCTTCATCGGGGTCGGCCGTACGTTCCTATATGGGAGAGGAACGACGAGGAGATCCGCCGTACAGCCGTTACGACGCCGCCGCGTATCGCCGCGAGCGGGATGAGGCGATGGAGCTTCTTGGTGAAGAAACCAAGAAGTTCGGGATCGCTCAGCTGGAGTTGGAGGACAACTGCCGGCAGATGAGCGAGGCCATCACCAGTATTCACTTTTCGCCAATTGCCTTCAACCCATGTTCCTTCCGATTCATCTGCTCATTGATTAATCTTATTTTTTCTTTGCAGACCTCACCGCGGAGCCGGACCGCTTGAAGGTGGCGGCGATGGCGGCGGCCAACCACGTGAACGCCCAAGGGCGACGCCTGGTGGAGCGCCTCGGCGGTGCTCGGTGGTCGACCGGGTTGCCCTTCATGGCGTGCGCCTCGGCACCTCCTCGGCTGGCGGGGATGTCGTCTGGGACCGGGGACGACTACGCTCCGATGCCGGCCGGCTTCCGCGGCGGGCTCCCTCACGAAGTCGACGACATCGAGGGCCTCTGGCGGGTTACGATGCCCACGCCGACGCCATGGCCAACGCCACCAACCCCGAGTCTGTCCTCAACAAGCTCTTCAACGAAGAAGAGGAGTAGCTTGTACTAGGATTGGCGCGGGTTGTAAATAAAATTTTAATGAAGAATGTTGGTCCTCTTCTTGTTCTTGCTTGTACGTGATGACATTCGTCTCGTTGTATTTGCTTCTTTGCAAATTTTCCCTTAGCTAGAACTCGATCGCAACGCTCTTCCCAAACGAAAGCTCCCGAATGACATCATTTTAGCCGATTAGATCTCGGTCCTGTTCCATGACTTGACGGTTTGTAGCGTAGTACTTCAATTCCCTTTATCTTCTCCCGATAAACCTATCACCGAGAGATAAGATCAAACTGTTCACTTATACTTTTAAAAATCGACTAAAGGCGATACAACCGTATCGGCTATTTTTGTTCGAAGACGATACACACGATATCGGCTATCTTTCCACTAGAGGCGATAATATTATCGGTTACTTCTTTCCAACTTCTTTCCTTTGCTCAAGGCGATTTTATTCAATCGGCTATACCACGCTTATGTCATAATCACAATTAAGATCCAACTTCGATACTTGGATAAAACTTCTTAAGGTATCTCGCCATTGATGGCTCTAGTAAGTTCTTCTCCAAACAGCGTTTTTAATATATACGCATTGCCAGTGCACAACCGACAACCCGAAAAGGTCCTTCCCAATTCGGAGACCACTTGCCGAATATTACGTCTTTGGTACCAATTGGCAATATTGTTTTCCAAACCAATTCTCCTTCTCGCAAATTGCTTAATTTTAACTCTCTTGTTGTAGTACTTGGCAACACGTATTTTATTCTTCTCAATATTCTCCAAGGCCTTAAGACGAATCAAATGCAAATCTTCTAACTCATCCATCATCGATCCTTATAATCTTTTTTTCGTCGAGTCCTTTTGTAACTCAACTCTCCTTGATCCCGATTGCAACTCCCAAGGCATCACAAAGCATTATGTCCATAAACCAACTCATATGGAGATGCTTGTGTGGACCCATGGCAAGCCATTCGGTAAGCCCACAATGCTTCATTAAGGACCAAGTGCCATCTCCTTGGCTTCTCATCGATTTTCTTCTCGAATAATCTTGATCACGATCTTATTTGACGCCTCGCTTGGCCATTGGCTTGTGCATAATAAGGAGAAGAATTATACTGACCTTATCCCCATGTTTTCGGCAAAATCACAAAACTCGAAGAAGTGAACCGAGTCCCCGATCAGTTGTAATGGTCTCGTGGAATCCCAAACCTATGAATTATATGTTCCTTGACAAAACCGATCATATTTTCTCGATGTGACCTTTTTCAAAGGGATAGCTTCAACCCACTTGGTGAAATAATCTGTTGCTAGCAACACAAACTTGTGTCCTTTGCTAGATGGAGGATTGATCTGTCCAATTAAATCTATACCCCATCCTCCCGAACGGCCAAGGTTTAATTATCGGATTGAATCAGTATGGGTGCTCTCCGAACATTACCAAATATCCGACAATCTCGACACCCTTTGTAATATTCAAAGCAATCCTCCAACATAGTCGGCCAAAAGTACCGTCCTCCTTATTATCCATTTCATTCGGTAAGCCGACCGATGTGCACCACAAGCTCCTTCATGGACTTCAAACATAATCTTCTTAGCTTCTTCTTGGCTCAAGCATTTGAGCAACACTCCATCTATAGACTTGTGGTACAACCGATCATCAAGAAGCACAAATTTAAATGCCTTATACCGAGCCTCCGGGAAACTCTTTGAGATGGATCTTTCAGATAGTTGATAATGTCACTTCTCCGGTCATTACTTATCGATCGAATTGAAAACATCTTCTTCTCGTCGTATAGACTTCATGATTTTCCCGATATCCAAGCGGCTTGAGCTAATTTATTTGCTTCTCCATTGTGCTCTCGGGTATATGATGCAAAGTAACTACGAAAAACTTTTCGAAGTTCCCTACATTGTTCATGGTACCCTTGCAAGTACATCATTTTTGCATTCATATTGTCCTGTCAACCGATTGATTACCAATTCAGAATCACCAAATAACTCAACAAAGAACAAGCCTTCGAGTTCTACCAACAACGAAGCCCTCTAAGCAAAGCCTCATACTCGCTTGGTTGTTAGTGACAGGATATTCAATTGAAAAAGCAAACTCAAATATCTTTCCACGTGGGGATATCAAAAGAATACCAAGACCACCACCTTTGTCACATGATGATCCATCAAAAAATAATGCCCATGGGGCAATGTTAATCATATCAACAGATAAATCACGATGTTGAGTAATAAAATCGGCAATTGCCTCGTCCTTTCACCGCTTTTGCCGACTCATACTTTAAATTAAACTCGACGGTGCTAATACCCATTTGCCGATTCTCCCACTTAAAATCGGCATTGACAACATGTGTTTAATTACATCAAAACTAGATATAACCACACATTCGGCATTTAACAAATAGTGCCGAAATTTGGTGCATGAGTAATAAACACACAAACGAGCTTTTCTATAGCCGAATACCTTGTTTCAGGATCTAACAGGTTTTCGGCTAAGGTAAGCTATTACTCTCTCTTTTCCATCAAACTCTTGCATAAGGGCCGATCCTATTGTTAGGCTATCGGCCGCCACATACGCCTTGAAAGGCTTCTCAAGTTGTGGAGGTACCAACATCGGCGGTGCCTTCATATATTGCTTGATTTCATCAAAAGCCTTTTGCTGTATGTCACCCTAGACAAATTTCGATCTTTCTTGAGCTTCAACAATGGAGAGAAAGGCAACACTCTTTCGATAAATTGGATATGAATCTTCTCACGAAATTGACCTTGCCCAGCAATGATTGCAATTTCGTAAGGTTAGTTGGGGGCACAACTTTGTCTATTGCTTCCATGCTCTTTTTTCCAACTTCTATCCCTCCTTTGTGGATCAAGAACCCTAAAAACTCACCACCGAGACTCCAAAAGCACACTTGTTTGGATTCATCTTTAAGCCATGTCTCCTTGTGCACTCCAAAGTCTTTCTTAAATCGGCTAAATGTCCTTCATGGTCTCTCGGATTTGACTACTACATCATCAATATAAATTTCTACAATCTTGCCGATTAACTCATGAAAGATATAATTCATGGCTCTCGATAAGTTGCACCAAACATTCTTCAATCCAAATGTCATCACTATCCACTCAAACAATCCAATGTGACCAGGACATCGAATGCGGTCTTTGCAATATCTTCAACCGCCATGAAAATCTGATTGTAGCCTTTGACATTGCCATCCATAAACCGATAACTTCATAACCCGCTGCGCATCCACTAATAAATCGGCAAGCGGCATTGGGTATCCATCCATTGGAGTAGCTTTGTTGAGATCTCTGAAATCTATGCATACCCTCATCTTTCCATTCTTCTTGTAGACAGTACTATATTTGAAATCCATTCGCATACCCGCATGGCCGAATAAAGTTTGCTTCAATTAATCTCTCAATCTCTTTCTTTACATCGGCCAATACCTCCTCTTTATAGATTTTCCGTGGAGGTTGTTTGAAAGGACGAAATCCAGGTTTTATAGGCAGCTTATGCTCAACAATTGATCGATCCAACCCAGGCATCTCTGTGTAATCCCAAGCAAAACAATCTTTGAACTCATTCAGCAACTCTATTAACTTCAATTTATATTCGGGTCTAAATTTGCACCGATATACATCGGCCTTGACTTTGTGCTATCACCAACATTGATTTCTTCTAATTTGTCGGCCGACATGAAACCACGACCCGCTTTGCCTTTGTTGCCATCGATTGGATTGCCCATTAAAAGTTACCGTCGAGCCGACGCTTGGATCGGCCGTTGATCCCCGTCGAACACATTGACAGACCTTCTTTCCATACCTTACCCGAAAGGCAATCTAGTCCATCATACTCCCAATAAGCAGGCTCGAAGTGGCAACACTCACCGAATCATCGGCTGAACAACTTCTACATCATCTCCTACCCCCCGAATAAGGATTTGATGCATAGTTGAGGGTATACAAGCAATTAGCATGGATCCAATCCCTTCCCGAAGCATGCTATATGCCCCCTTGCCATCAATGACAAAGAAGGTAGTGATCAAGGTCTTGGATCCAATCATCGCTCCACATGTACCGCTCCACGAGTATCGAAGCATTGCCGCAAAATCTCTAAGGATCATGTCGGTCTAAAGCAAATCTTCATTTGTCATACCAAGTTTCCCGAAAGTAGCATAGGGCATAATATTGATAGCAGCCCCTCCATCAACAAGCATCTTAGTTAAAGGCTTGCCATTGACATATCCCTTCAAGTACAATGGTTTCAGATGACGATTTTTAACCGGCTTATCAAAGATTGCTTGCCGAGTCAACACAAGTTGAGCCATCGGTCTCGGCATTCGGTCTCATCAAAATCGAATATACCTCATCTTGCACTTCTTGGTCTTCGGGAGCTTTAAACTCTAATGGAATGAAGAACACCATGTTAGTATTAGCCGATGGGCCCCGTCTACTATCCTTTTTCTTAGGACGCCATACCGGCTTCTTTTCGGCTATTTCCCGCTTCATCTCTTGATTTCTCAAACGCCGAACTCTTCTCTTCGGCTTTTCCGAGACCGGAGGGCACCATTGACCTTTTTGCCATCTCGTAGGAGCTCTCTTCCGTAGTATGGACACTACCGTGAGCCCATGTTTGGTCTCGCAAATCTTTTCCCTCGATATCCATCAAAACCGTTTATTTTTAGGCGCCGATCGTTCTCGGAACTTTCATCCCAAGTCTATCATGAACGGGACGGTTGACTCGAGATTGCTCGTACTCCGAATATTGATCACCGCATTCGGGGCAATTGTTTCGCGAGGCAATTTCAAGCCTTCATTCCAACAAGTAACCGAAGAAGGAACAATTCCAATGAGATTGCTCTTGCTCTCTCCCGTATTCTTCTTGTTCCCTTTGGCGCACTTCGCTTCATATCTCCGACGTTCCGCCATGAACCCGCGCTCCTCCTCAATGTACTGTTGTTCCTCATCATACTCCATCTTCTTTTCCCATTGCCACTTATTCAATAAGTGTCGTGTCTTTGTAACCCCGCGCTTCGGATCAGCGTGTATTCGGCAATTTCCCTTAGCCGCATCCGAAGTTTGACCCTTCTCTGTTCGGCTATTCTTGAACCGCGCTTGTTGCACTTCCTCCTTGGTAACTTGCCGATTAGGGTCATGAGAACCAATCTCTTTGGCTCTTTCGGATGTCGAACCTTCATCTTTCCCTTTTCCTTGGACTCACCGGCATCAACCATGCCTATGGAGAAAGAGACCATGTTCGAGGGAACGGGTTCTTGTCTACTTTCATCTTGCCATCAAATCTTAAGTGTCCATCTTGAATAGCCTTTCGAATTTTTACTCGAACACTCGGCAATCATTGATATGATGAGAGTTTGTATCATGAAATCCACAAGTACTTCTTATCCTTTACTCCTTCAGGGCGCAAAGATAGGATGTCCTTCGGCAGCTTAACGCGTCCTTCTTGGACCGATACAAAAAGAGCTTATCTCGCTTTATCGACATCAAAATCATAAGATCCCTTCGCCGCTTCACCCATCGATGATCGACCAAAGTAGGCTCTTTTGTCCAGGTCAACTCTGCAGCTGAGCCTACTTCATCTTCATCTTCATATTCGATGCTTCCTCCGAAATCCTCGATACATATCAACGGTTGCACTTGTTCTTCCGAAAACGAGCATCTCTTCGAACCCTTGGGCTTGATTGCTCATTGCCGTCGCTTTTGTGCAAGTTGTCCAAGATCTTCAAACTCCATGCCGAATAGCTTGTCTCTAATATGTGGCGCATGCCCGCAATGACCAATTGTGCAAGCTGATCATCGGGAATAGTCGAGAATAGCACATGTTCTTTGCTTCTCCGAATCATGGAGATACTCCATTGGTGTCTCGTAGTTTTCATCCTCATAGACCACAGATCAACCATCTTCTTCTCATTGGTTCCCGTATAAAAGTATGAATGGAACTTTTGCTCCATCCCGCCCATGTACCAATGGAATTGGCCGGCTGCGATGCAAACCATGTGAAAGCCGGCCCCGTCGAGACATAGGAAAATATCCGATCCTCCAAGCTTCATCGCAGCTTCTCCAAGTTGCATCGATATCTGCGACATGTTCAATGGTCTTGGTATCATCGACCGAGAATTTGGTCAAATCCGTTGGTGGTTTAACTCTTGGTGGAAGAGCTACCCTATTGTACCATTCGGGAAAGGAGATTTGTATGCATATGTCGATGCTTTGGTTTCGGGCCGAATTGATTCTCGCATCATATCGCCATTCTCGCTTAGGAGCTCATCATTTGCATCTTTTGCTCCCTGTCTCCTAGAAGGCACTCCCGATGCACTCCCGTATCGGATTCGGCAAAGCATCCGAGCACCGTAATCAGTGAATTCACTATACCCATCTCCATAGACACTCTTCTCGCAACTGTTTGCTACCGGAGAAATCTTATAAGCGAGATGCGGTATATCCGTTGTCGCACCAAAAGCTACGACCATGAGTTTGCCGCTCGGTCACCGGAGGCTTCTCTTTTCCATCATGAATAGCTCCATCTTTGCTTGTACCGATTATCTCTTCTCCTCCAGTTGACTTCCCGAAGATTGCCGAGTGTTGAAGTACTTGTCCCAAGCAAGCTCTCCAAATCTTGCTTCAAATCGTTTGTCAACCGCCGGACCAAAAGTTTCAGCCATGATTTTGCGGAAGGTGCCCGGAAAAGCCGTGTTGTGATTCAACATAGTGTCTCCGCAGCTTTGTAGATGGCTCCAACTACCCTCGCATCTCCTCCTCGTCAAGTAACATCGATCGACCGGCGAGAAGAACTCGTGGCGGTGCTTGCTTGATCATCACTCTGCCACTCTTGTTCTTGGAAAAGGACATCGACATTTCGCTGAAATTGTTCCATTGCTTGCTCCACCATCCGGCGTTGCTCGGCGGCAGCTCGTCCATGGTCACGTTCGAACGTGATCGTTGTCAATTTCCGATCCCATCTTATATTGAGAAGTTGTCCCACCGAGCGTGCCAAAAAGTGTGTTGACGCAAAATGTGACCACCCCGCGTCTCACACACGGCAAGCCGGAAAGCCTAGCTTCAATCGGGTGCCCGGCGTCGAATCCGGTGGCGTGCCCGTCGATTTGACCTGAAAATCGACAAGGGATAAAACAGTAAGATCATAACGGAACGTCTTTGGGTGAGACCAGACAGTTCCATCTTTACGGCCCCGGAAGCCACTTACGACGACACATAGCTATGGAAGCTATCGCCAACGGGATGCGTTCATTCGGCTAAAGTAACATAACTGATGTAAACGAACAAACTAGCCGAATACGTAAATGAAGACATGTTTGAACAAGATTAAATCATTAAAGCATATCAAACTACATCTCATGTTTAAAGCATCATCAAGCACTAAAGATTAAGAATAAGTAACTTATAAATATAAATCGACTAAACAACACATGCATAGGCTACTCCAACTAGTCTCGCCGCACGTCTAGCCTTCATAAACCCGTCGAGCATAAACTCAAGCAAGCTAATCCACCGCATGATACCACTCACTATGAATTTACACCACTCCTTGCTACTAGATCAATCCACCGCATGATACAATCTAGCAATAAAGAGCTAAAAGCACATAATTATCTAACAGATCTATAGATACTTGCTACATGTATAAGCATAACCGTATCGGCAAGATTGCCGAATCGGGGTCCATGAAGAAGGAACAAACAAGTAACATATAGAGGAGCCTATCGATTAAACCGATCTCTAGTCCACCGGATGACTAGTTCTAGAGTAACCCAAAGACTCGCATCGCCGCACGGTACCCGGTCCTGTCAAGGCTTATCTACACATAACGTGAATGAACCCACAACATGTGACAATCTAGATCGATCTAATTCGGCTATATGAGCTTGATCTATTCGATATTGGTAAGCATGAAAGAAAAAGATCAACAAGCCGAAAGAGTATCAATCTAGATTGGGCAAAAAAGTGTTGCAAATAATTAAACATTAAACAAAGCAAGCAACACGTGATAACTTAATGAATCTATTAGATCATGCCAAATCTAAAAGAGCCGATAACTATCTTTACTCATGTCTTAATCCGCCGCACGATACAAGGCACAAGCAAAAACTTCCCATCATTAAGCTTAAATCCGCCGCACGATACTAAGCAAAACGGATGAGACTACTTGCATCACATCTAAATCCGCCGCACGATACTAAACATGATAGCAAGGTTGCCGGGACTTACGGAGGTCGACGGATCGATTGGCCCTCTCGAAGAACTCGACGACACGACTAAAGGACTCGAAGGGTGGCGCGTAGCCGGTTGTATTGATTTGGTTGTGTACCCCTATTACAATGGTCGAGGGTTTATATTTATACCCTGGACAAAACATGAGTCCTAAGCACTTACGAACTATCTAACCAAAATTGGAAAGACAAAGACACGCTAACTCTATCCATAATCGGAGTCCTTGATCATCACGACTCCTTCCCTTTTCGATCGCCTTCCTTTTTCCTTTCTCCGCCTTCAAATAAAGCAAGTTGCCGACCGCTTGGCCATTTGCCGAACACATGGAAATTAGCCGACCGCATATGCACTTGCCGAATTCCTCTCTCTGCCGTCTGCGGGTCCACCTGTCATATTCCTGACCAAATTCTGGTGTTAACAGGTAGCTGCCATGGATGTGGAACATGAAGCACTTCTTAAAAATCGGACTTGGCACCTTGTACCTCGGCCCAAGGGCAAGAACATTGTTGGCTGCAAATGGGTATACAAGGTGAAGCCAAAGGCTGATGGTATCGTGGATCAGTACAAAGCCCGTCTGATGGCTAAGGGTTCGTATTATTCTCTCTATTGCTGTCTCCCGAGGATGGCCACTTCGCCAACTGGATGTACAAAATGCAT
The DNA here is from genome assembly GCA_018135685.1 of Themeda triandra. Lineage (NCBI taxonomy): Eukaryota > Viridiplantae > Streptophyta > Magnoliopsida > Poales > Poaceae > Themeda > Themeda triandra. The sequence continues at coordinate 89,144 of JAENPR010000612.1, forward strand.
TTCTCCATGACATCCTTGAAGAAGAGGTATATATGCAAGCCGCCTGGATATGTGAACAAGGCACACCCTACCTATGTTTGCAAGCTTGATAAAGCACTTTATGGGTTGAAGCAGGCCCCACGAGCTTGGTTTGCCCGACTTTGCAAGAGACGGAGGCTCTCGGCTTTGTTGCTTCAAAGGCCGACACATCACTGTTATATTATAGTCATGGTGGGTACACAATCTTTGTTCCTGTCTATGTTAATGATATCATTGTGGCCAGCTCCTCTTCTCAAGCAACTGAAGCTCTTCTCAAGGACCTTCAACGAGACTTTGCCCTAAAGGATCTTGCAACTTGCACTACTTCTTAGGCATCGAGGTGAAGCCCTCACATGATGGTTTATTGCTCTCCCAAGAGAGGTATGCGGCCGATGTCCTATCACGATCAGGAATGGAAAAATCTCATCCAGTTGACACCCCATTGTCCACATCACAAAAATTGAGTCTTCGAGATGGAGATCAGTTGGGTCCCGAGGATGCTACTAAGTATCGCAGTGTGGTTGGTGCGCTACAGTACCTCGCTTTGACTCGACCTAATATTGCCTTTGCTGTTAACAAGGTGTGTCAATTTCTTCATGCCCCAACGACAGTCCACTGGAGCGCTACAGTACGCTAGATATGTGTCTAGGTACATGACCGATAGATTAGGCTAGTAGCCTAGAATTGTGGAGAGATTGTTATAAATTGTAATCTACCATGTTAGCTACACTGGGGGCTATTCTCTGTCATTATATAGCACGTAGCCCAGCGCCATGGGGCATCTGGTTCCCCTATACTTTCACAATGTGGACAGTGCACTAATGTTAATTGGAAGCATCATGGTCATTTACTTTATGCTGCCACTGGTGCAGGAAAATAAATCACATGTATTTATATATATGTGCACACTGAAGCCACATTCATATACATGTGCCCGTCAGCTTCTGTTCGTTCAATCCACACACATGGCATGGCACATGTAACGACTGATCATGTTATGGCCCCTAGATGTATGAGAGAAAAGGAACCAGAGACAACATGAACACTGACGATGTTCAATTTGTCCTGCTTCTATGATATGACTAGGTCATCCACTCTGCAACATGGTGACAAGCCACCTGGGGTGAACTTCCGAGTGGATTGATGGAACGCATTGTAGATCGATGAGCGGTGGAGCAAGCGAGCGGGAACGATGGCCGGTACAGCAAGCGAGATCTGCCACACGGAATGAAACTGGGTCAACTTTTCTTTGGCTCGTCCTAGGCTGTACGTAGGCCTGCAGCGCATGCATCCAGTCCGGGGCATAGGTCTGCCACTAAATCCAGCGTATATTGGAATAAACATGTCTAGGGAATAAACTATCGTGTAAGAAGAATAAAAAAATCATACTCCATACTCTGTCTCTCTCTCTCTCTCTCTCTCTCCCTTCTTGTCTGTCAATTTGGGCATTGACTGTTTTTTGTTGCACGGAACCCACATTATTACCTAGTGCATTTCGAAGGTTCTCCAACAGCTACTACCAGCTGACACATGTCCCCACCTTACTACCGATACAGGTAAGATCACAGTATGCCTGCTCTTAGGTGTGTTACTCTTAGTCTAGTTTTATGTTTTCCTTTACAAACCAGAATGCTGTGTTTTGGCTATATGGTGCTACTTAACAAACTTTGTATCCTACTGCTTACAGCATCTCTAAAAGTCCTTTTAAAAGCTCACCATCTAAACACGGGAGAGCCATTCACATAAAAATATGTTATGTATCTTTTCACTCTCTTCTAATAGCTCGGTTGACCCTCACCTACTATCTTCAGTTCTCGTCTTACTCCCTCCGTCCCACAATTGTTGACGTTTTACCATTTGAAAAAAGTTTCAGAAAGCATGACATTTTTGCTTCTGCGGCTAGCTCGTGCCTAGTCCCGTGGTATACCAGAGTACAGAATCTGTCCATCAATCACCTCATGTCGTCCACTATAGGAATAAAATAAGTGAAAGAAACCAACGATGTGGGAGGAAGGCTTAGCGAGAGCACTGCTCTCAAGCTGCATGCTGCAGATGTGGCAGTCAGGCAAGATTCCCGTGTAGGGGTTCCAGAGTCTTTTTGCGTTTGCCTTGGTCTCGGTGACAGCTTGTAGAACGTCTTCTAATTTGGGACAGAGGGAGTAAGTCTGATGGGATGAATAAGAAAAGACCAGTACAACAGCTGGTCTATATATACTGGGACGAGTAAGTTATTCTGAAAGAATACAATAATTGTAGTTCATTTCAGGTACACACTTTTAATGCAAAATAAATTAGTTCCTACTAGTGATAAGCATGAAGATGTGGAAGATCCAGAAGGATTTTTATTGTTATAATAATAAATTCAGATAGCTTGTGAGTGCTAATCTAGCATTTATTCATATGGGTTAGTTTGGTACTTTGGTTAAATCAGTTCCCTCCCAAGACTTGAGTAGTGGAATTTCTGAAAGTGTGCTAAGCTAGTTTTAGTAGTACTAGAACAAATTATATATATGTCATTAACCATTTACCACTGCAGTCTGTCCTCAATTGGCTCTATAAATTACATGAGCCTGGTTACCGCCATTCTCCAACTCTCACACCATCCCTTTCATTCCAATGCCAGCAATTGTTGTTTCAGTTCTGTAGCACTACAATAGTTATGAGGCATTGTCAATTGCAGCATGTTTTTGATCTGGACTCGTCAATAGATCATATCCATCACTCGATGTCAGCAATCTGGGTTTAGGAGGCGATGGGAAATCCATCATGTCTTTGGTGTAGACTCATCGTTTAGTTCATATCCATCGCTCAATGTCAGATGGGAACACATGATGTTAATTTCTGAACTTGTTCGGCTTGTATTGGTTTTCTTCTTTTTCAACCATGTTGCCTCCACCACTGCCACCACAAGAACCAACATTTCTGATTCCTTGTACATGAAAGCACTAGAGTTATAGCTCATCTTACTCGAGTATTCTAAATTTTCAGTCCGTGAATGGATATATCATTTCTTCCCTGATTTACTATCCTTCCAGAAATTTGGAGTTTATGACAAGTAAGCTCGGCAACATGTTAAGCACGTTATTAGCTCAAAAATTTGTTTGTTGAGTAGAGTTTCTAGATTGCACAAATATGATGAGGCCACCAGTTTTGGATCTTATACAAGATATGTGTTTCTTTTCTGAAAGTTACATGTATCATAGAATTGTTGTTAATGTGATTGACATTTATCTTTTTCTTACTTCAACAAATCTCGCAAGGCTTCTGTTTCCTCCAAGAAACTTGAAATCGCTGTGTATTCAATTTTGATACCACTAGTCTATCAACCCATGCTCTCGCACAAGTTAGAATCTTATAAGAGATAACTTTTATTATGTTGTCATTTATAGATGTTGTTAATGCAGAACATATCTTTGTGTTATGGTTATACAGATTTCTTTTGCAATATAATATATTAATAATTTTGACGTAGATTTGTATTGTTAGAAGTGGTAATTTAGATGTGAATTCAAGGGGGTCAATGTCATAAGTGGCTAGTTTAAATAAAGATTCTTGGGTTACCTAACATTGACTTACACATTTCATAAAGGTGGTCAATTTATTTGGAAAATAGCATAGACCCTATTGCTATTACTTCACAATTGGTGGCCGTATGCATGTAATTTTTTTGTGGGAATTTCTAAATATCATCTTTTTTCTCACAGGCCTTATAAGGATTAACGTGGAAGCTTCATTGGAGACCTCTATTTACAATTTATAGAATTTATTATTTACTGGAAACCTAAGATTATGTTATATGTTATTAATCCATACGTATACCTTTGTATTCTGTCATGAACCTATATTTTAAATTCAACATTTAGTCTACGTATTGCAATTTCTTTATCCACATGTTTAGTTGTTTCACCAAGCACCATGGCACTATCACATTATTTTATTTGCAGTAGCATTATTTATAAAATATAGAGTGCTTAAAACTAAAATATCAATCTTGATAAGATATTTATTATTTTTACCTTATGAAATTTATTATGTAGTAAGGATTATTAATATTAATATAGTTGAAGTTAATTATTAGTGTGGTTTACTAAGGGAGAATTTCTACACACCTTTTTTATTAACATTTTAACACACATGACAAACTATTAAAATAAATATGTATCCTAATGTGTCTATGTTGAGATCGTCGACATGGTGGAACATATACAATCATGATTACTTCTAATTTAACAATTGTTGAAATGTGTAGTTTAGAATGTATAGCACATACTTTAAGGATACTAAATTATTTTCGTTGACAGCAATTTCATTATTTATATGTAGATCCGAGACATTATTTTATACTTTGTTAATAAGTTGGCTGACGTGAACAAATTAAAGTATGATAATTTTTATTTTACATTTAAATTTATTAAATTGCATACATTGTTGGTTCCGATATAGTCGTTTGGGTTACTTTGAACTATCTTTCCAAATGACACATGTGGACAACTTTTCAAATAAAATATTTGATGGTTATTTAAATTAAGTTTTGTGATGATACAATTGTATGGCTGAGATGCAATGTTAGCGAGTAGTTTTGAATTAGTTTTCATAATCAAGGAAGTGGGTAATCTATGATACAAATTTAGTTGACTAAACTTTAATTTATTTTCCATAATGATAGAAGTAGGGAGTTTAGAGGAAAAATTAATTAGAGAGATCCTTTAAGCATTCTTCATAATGGTAGGTGCGGATATTTTTTAATAAAACAAATAAATCCAATGCTTATTGTTGGCGATGATGATTGGAGGCTACCAAATGAAAGGCTAGATGTTTACGATTATTGTGAGAATTTCTAAAATTTACCATTTTCTAATGCATCTGGTTATATACTATTTCTGTAAATGATACAAATAAAATACTTTAGTAACATGTTTATGGATTATACATGGATACAATTAAATAATATATTTACAATACATTTTGAATATAATTTCTTCACTGGATGGAAAGTACTACAGAATCTGCTTTTTAAATAATAAACTCTACTCCTACGTGCAATACATTCTGTAATGCAATATATGGAGATTAGCGTTATTTCTTCTTCTTTTTGACATACTCCCTCCGTCCTGAATTAAAGAGCATTCTAGCCATTTTAGGACAAAATAAGAGAGAAGACAATAGACGCATGTACCCCTCATTCACCTTCCTAATGTATTAAAATCTGATTCTATTTTGCATGATTAAAGGGTGAACTATTAGTTCTTATATAAAATATGGCAAGCACATGAGTTACTTTCCTTGTAAAAAACAATCACGTACTCTTATTTAAGTTAATATTATCTTTTTGTTCTCTAAATGCACTATATTTGAGGACACCTTACAAAGTCTAGAATGCTCTTTAATTCAGGACGGAGGGAGTACTTTTTTTCAAATATACTCCCTCCGTTCTGGAATATAGAGCGTTCTTGCCATTCTCGGAGAAAATAAGAGGGAAGACAATAGAAGCATGTATCGTTTACTTAACTTCCTAAATTATTAAAATCTGATCTATATCTCTTGATTAAAGGCTGCAAACTAAGTTTTCTTTTAGAAAATATGGAAACCACCCAATCATGTATTGTTATTTGAAGGAATATTATCTTTTTTGTTCCCCAAATGTATTATATTCGAGGACATCTTCAAAACCCAGAATGCTCTTTATATTAGGACGGAGGGAGTATAAGATAAACATGTGATCATTTATGTATAAACATGAGATGTATTTGTTCTTTACTCCCGTTTATTTGCATATGTGCATGACCAAAACTGTGGAGTAGATATTGGCACGGATGCATGGTAATATGAGCGACCAAATTAGCATACCTGCAGCTCAATAGTGACACGCCAACAATGTAGAGACATAGATCTCGCCATTTGCCAAAGCCCGTGCATGCAGCAAGAGAAGCATGCCTCTATCTCGGTTACTGGTTTATAAATCAAACCTATACATCCAACTGAGTTAGGAGATTGATTAGAAAACCAAAAAATGAAAATGGATGATTTCATATGTTAATGATTGACACAGCAAGCCTAGCTGGAGCTTTTGGACCTAGGTACAGTGCATGTATATATTAATTTACAAATTTATAAAAAATGCAATGGTAACATTGGATTTCATCGCAATATACTCACAACATACAAATGTAGCACCAATAGATATAGTAGTAGGAATCGATGTTTTTCCATCTGCGAACACATGGCTTTTCCATAGCCATTGTGTAGCACTTTTGTGATTAGCGATTGTCAACTTGCCAACACGTTGCTGTGTGTGGGTGTGTTTCACCAACCGTGGCACGCGGACTCGTGTCAAACAACGGTGGCTCTTGGCTTGTGTTGTGCAGGCGTCGAGCTCGGAGACGGTGGTTGACGGTGCGGCGAAGGTCAAGTAGGGCGTGCCGTGCTGACGGACCGGGTGCGGTGAAGGGAGAACGTGAGGCTTAGACCGAGGGACCTTGAAGCCGAGCAGCCAGCCGTGGTGGCTGACACTTGGGACATCGACAAGCGCAAGTGCACACGGCGGGGGATGCGTACGGGCTACGTTACTCGTGGACGGTTTGGTGGTTTGTCCTCAAAACCATCAGCGACGGTTTGGTGGTTTCGCCTCAAAACCATCGGCGGTGGGTTTCCCGGGTTTGCGCCTCAAAACTCGGGCGGAGGTCCCGATGCGGACGGACGACACGTGGTGGCATCGGGGAGATCGCGTTGAAGCGAGGCTACCGGTGAGAAGGCGCGGTGGCCGTCGGATCGACAAAGGAAAACCTGGACGGTTTTACCCCTAGAGGGTATTTGGGTTGTGTGCTTCATGTAAGGCGTTTTGGTCTTTTGACGGACGCCTATATATATATATGAGGAGGGGCTGGTTGGACAGCTATCCTTAGAGGATCACTCTCACTTGTGCTGTATTGAGAGAATGCTAGGGTTAGAGAGAGGAGTGACTCTTGTTCTTGATCTTTTTGCTATCCATAGTTTTAATTTGCTAAGATTAGCTTGTAACCGGATATCATGAAGTAATCCAAAAATCAATTGGTTTCTCACTTGTTCCCCTCTTTAATTCTAAAGTTTTTCTTTTTGTCCTATTTTCGGAGCTATTTTGGCGGGATATTTGTTTCGTCGAATTTAACTACGTTTTGGGGTAAATTTTTTGAGGGCTTTTGATGCTAGAACATGTGTGAGCAACCTTGCCAAGTGGTTTGGATTAATTCCACACTAGCACGCCAAATCGAGTCGATTTTGGCTTTGTGGGAAAACTGCGCTCCTGCCATCGATCTGCTTTTTCCAGGAGTTTAAGTTCAAATCGAGCAACAATTTTTTAGGAATAGCTCATCATCTCAGCAGTGATCCTCTGTGCAAAGTTTGGGAGCAATTCATTCTGTTTTGAATGGGTCCTTATGATTTTTAGATCTCGGCCTTTCTAATTGCCCTTCTCTGTTTGGCAGGCGTCAGGCTTCTGTGTTCTTGAGTTCGTCGAAGGGGTTCCTTTTCTGTTCCTGTGGGCTTCGGTCTTCTGCTCTTCGGGGCCAGGCAACAACGCCACCGAAGCCGGCGTCGGACGCCGTGCTCGCTCCCAAGAGCTGCACTTTGCTTCGGTTTCAGGCGGCTCTGTCCGTCAGCGCCCTCCAGGCTCCAGCAGGAGCGCTCGCCGGCAGTCGAGCAGAGGCACCGGTGTGCATGTGGAGTTGATCTTCTCGTGTGCTTGCCGATTCTGTCCAGACTTGCAGGCCCAGCCGATCGATCTTTCTTCCTTTCTGTTGTGCTCGGCTGATCTCCATGTGTTCATTATCGTAAGCAATTCATTTCAGGTTGTGTAGCCAGCAGCACTCGTGTGTTCAGCTCCCAGGGAAAATCGATGAGTAGAGCAGCTGGTTTGGTGAGCGGCTTCCAGGTGAGGTCCTGTAGCATAGTAGCTCATCCATCGATGAGCGCTTCCTCTGCCGAGCTCGTCCAGCGTCTGCACTGCGGCAATGAGGTAAGAAGGTAAACAGCTGCCTGCCAATTTCATTTGCTTGCACAGGCATTTTGTTCAGTGAGCTGCAGCTCAGCGTGATGTTGAGTCTTGCAGAAGCCGATTCCCAGCCGTGAAACAACTCGTGTGGTCTGTGCTTGCGTTTCTGTATTTGCAGTTCGTGCTTCGACAGTGTACAGGAGGCACTCTTGAGCCATTAGCTTTCGATTGGTCATGAGTTTTGATCTTGCTTACGTGATATATTTCAAGCAATCATTAGATCATGATTAGAGCATTATTTTGACCTTGGCACCATCAAGCAACAGTAAATCTTTTATTAGCTACTAGTTTATAAATGGAGTAGCAATTTCACGTTGCTTGAATTGGTGCATTCTGTGTTGGCGTGGAGAGCAGCCCCGCCACCTATTTCTTTCTCTGAATTTTGTGAACACAGTACATTGCACGACTCAATCAGTGCAATCTTCAGATTGCACCGCAGCTTGGTCGTTTGAGCTCCAATTTGATTTCCGTCTGTAGCGTTGGCTTCCGGTGTTCGTTTGTGGTGTCCCGCTGTGTTCGTGAGCAACATCCACCCTCTAGTTGGGTTGTGGACATCACGGTGTTTTGACAGCGCGTTTGCCTTAAATCTTTCGAAAGAATTTACGGCTCCCATTCAACCCCCCTCTGGTCGCCATTTTCGGTCCTTGAGAGTTGATATGTGAAAAGACCATAATATCCTTAACTAAATTAATTGACGAAATTAATTATTTTATGGAGGCATTGGGAGGCATCAAGAAGCCTCGAGATGCTTTTCCAAGCATTGTAAAATGGCTCGCTTATATAAGTCCACTTCAGCTCAAATATCGTACTTATAAATGTGAGGGTCTGTATATATAAACCTACACCTTATCAAATGATTCTATCTATAAATATAACATCAGATCGAAGTCTGGCCTTCAACTAGCCTCGCTGCACCTCTTAGTAAGTATCTATGGTGCTACCAATACCCTAGCTAGCTCTGAAACCCAAACATGCAGTTCACCACGCGTGGTCAGTTAGATTTGTCAGGTGTTAAGGTGGAGGTGTTAGGACTGAGAGGTTTCAAGAAGATAAATTATGGTGCTATAATCCGCCCAAGTATTCTTACCTCTCCTAGAGCAGGCTGAATTCAATCTGTTAGTGTTTTGCACTATCGTTCAAACACACTTCAACCCATACACTGCAGTTGCTGCAAAGATGAACAGCATTCCCTGCGCCACCTGATGTTTTCATCTCTTTCCTTTCAATTCTCCAATCTGTGAGTGTAGTGTCGTTGATCTATTTCCACTTACTACTCGATAACAAGAATATTACGTAGATCCAGATGCATTAAGCAATGATATGTATCTTAGCAACAAAACAAAGACTTTTAAGCCTACAAGATTAACCAATCCAGTTGATTGTTTTATCATTGCTCCAATATCTCTGCCACGCATGTTCTTATCTTAAAAATTTGAAAGTTGCAAACAATTTTAACAATATATTCAGATAGCAAACCGCCTATTATTTAGCTTATGGCTCCTCGATATGCTTTTCTAAAACATTTTGCTCCATGTTCAGTGAGTACAACTGTTAAACAACACTGAGATTTCCTCTACGCCCGCATTTTTGTCTAGGCTAACCGCTAACGTTGCACCCAAGAATGGCCTACCTAGTTATGAGATTAATACGAACAGGACGTAGTTTTGTTGGCTTAGTTACTACAAATCTTGCGTCCTCAAATTCATCTGGTCATAGCTATTTAGGTTGTTCTTATGTAGGAAACATTTTTATATACAATTAGTGTGCATGCTTTGTGAAATTTTGATACACTTAGCATGCTCGAAGAGCCATCTTGGAGCCTCTCAAAATCCAGAAAACAGAATAATCACCATTTACTTTTTAAAATAAGTCTAAGAAAATAATCAACACCAGAACTCAAAAAATGTAAGTAAAGATTAGTGTTGTTAGGAAAAATGATTGAAACATTGTGCATCTCCTCAAAAGTGAATCTAGATGATGTGGGAGACTTGTATAGAGGGATTAATTTTGGAAATACCTAACTATAGGTCTGAATTACAGGTGTTTTGAGGTCCTTAGAATTGGGTATGAAAATCTGAGATTCACTTTATTCAAAATCAATAATCAACTACCCAACAATCTTACAACTGACAGACATCAATGAATTTCCTAAGTGAACGAAGAACCCAAAATGGCGATCATAGAGGGTGTGAATGGGAAGCACAGAAAACTATATGTTCATGAGCCAACAGGTGGCTGGGTACCTCGATCCGGTGATGACCAAGTAGTACAGCAGAACAAACGAGAAGCACAGAAATCAAGCGCGCAACAAAATACGCAAAATCAGCACACACCGCACATGGCGGACTGTCTGGAAAAGATGAGCAGACAATCTGGCGGGATGCACTGCAGAAAACAACCAACTGCAACTGTTGCTGTTTTGGGTTTAAACATGAATGGCAGATTGACAGCAGATAGTCTTGGATTGTCCACCATTCAATCATCGAAAAACTACATAGAAAAAGTAATTATGTTCTTGAAGAACGTAGCAGCGGTATACTCTCTGTGCCTGGATGGCAAGGTCTGCCAATGGTCTGAGCGAACGCAGAGAAGAACAAGCACGGGATCAACGGAGTCAACCAAAAGCAGCACAATGGAGGCAGAGAAAGAAATCAACACACGAGACAGCTCTGTTCGATTTCTGTCCAATAACCCCCAAAGGCGGAGCCTTGAACGCGGTCGAGCAAGGCGACTGGAGCGGTGGGCCTGCATAGCAAACTTTGCTGGAATTGGTAAATTACAACAAACTTTAGTAGAACTGTATTAACATCACTTTATCTCCTCAAAGAAAATGTTCCCCAACACTTCTATTTAGGAGATCAATGTATCACATTTTGGAAGAAATAAATAGGACACTTAAGTTACAGTGTGGTATATGTCGTCCAGTACACATTTAGTAGTTTTAAAATATTAACAATCCACCATAGTAATAATTCATCTAAGGTAAATCAAGGTTCAGAATAGAACTACGATCCATTGAATTCGGCACAAAGGACGATCCAGCCCAATAAGCGTTATCACGGCCCAAAGTGGCTCAACCAAGGGGAACATTTTCTTTGAGGACTTCACTCGGTAAAATAAAATGTTCCTATTCAACTGTTCATATGGTAGTTATGTTGGTGTGCATATCCATGAGTTTATCTGAACTACCAGGTGAACTGAATATCATGCACTTTTATGTCAGTTGTGCCTGTAGATAGTCATGCCAGTCAATAATAACTATAGATGATATCATCCTTATATTTTTCCTTCAGCGACTATAATATCCGCTCTACTTCTACACATGCAGGTTATCCTAATCATAAAGAGAGCACATAAACAGAGCATTGCAAAAACCTTTGATTTCCTTACATTTGTAAAACAGCAACCTGATATCTAACAGCTCGTTTGTTCTGTCACAGATTAACTATGCTGCCAGTTCAGTCAATAGAGTTCTTGAATGCTCAGAAAGACTACTTCTGCTAGCATATATGTCTAGCCTAGCGTTCCACAATAAGCAGCAAGCCTGGTTTCGTGAACTTGAATGCTCTGTGGTGGTAGCTGATCTTAAGTTAATACACTATTGTACTCTTTCTGTACTGGAATGTACAGAAACTCATTGCCTCCGTTTAATAAAGAAGAAGCATGGTCATCTGTGAGCAACGTATCAGGAAACTGTAACTCACTTATCCATAGAACTCTGTTATCTATATCCTCTGTCTATACACTAACGTAGCAAATGATGACGAAGTTATTCACTGACCCGGCTGTGAGGTCAGGGGACCTCGGCCGGGGGGTGCCTCCCGATGATAGGGGCTGGGCGGCCGGGCGGGCCAGCGCGCGCGACAACTTCTTCTACGGGGCCCGTCCTCCCCGCCGGGGTGGGTCGACGGCCGGGCCGCCCCGCAGCGCGCTGCCCCAACTACCCTGCGACAACTACTGCGGCTTCTCTTCAGGCGGCTGACCGCTACGACGACGGCGATGGTGAAAACCGATTCTCCTTGGGCTCGCTCGGGAGCGGCGACGGTGGCGCCACCGTCATACCCTTCCTGAAGGCGTCGTTGACCGCCGTCCGTCTGCGGCGACTGGCAGGCTCAGGAACGAAGGTTCCGGCGGGGCACCTCTGGAGCTGGCGTCGAGGACGTCACCCCTTCTTGAAGGCTCCGTGAGGCCGCTATGAGCCCCCATCTTGTCTGCCGCCCCGGTGCTCCGTTTCGTCGCTGTCGGTTTCTTGTTGACGGTGTAGTTTCTTCGCGTGAGCCTCGCTCCGCAGGATGTTTGTTGGGCCGGAGGCGGCCTTTCTTTCTTTTCTCTTGTGTGTGTTTTGCCGGAGGTGGCGGTGCGTATTTAAAATCTTGTATCCACCCCGGCCCCGTTGTATTGCATTGCATTCGCATTCTCCTTCTTAATGAAAAAGAAGCGCAAGTCTTTTGCGTTTTCGAGAAAAAGTCATGAACTCATGACAGTATTGAAAGCCAAGGCCATTACAATGCTTTTAAAGCTGAAATCCATGTAGCAAATGAAAAGAGCAAAGACAAACTAATGCCCAGTTTGAAATTGTGCCCAATTTGAAAGTACTGAATGACAAGGGCCATTACAATGCTTTTAAACCTAAAATAATTTTTTCATGAAATGGTTTTACCCTGGGATTAGAGTCTTAAAAGGCTGCCACTTACAGAGTTTTGTAGCTATAAGTTTTGACAATCCTCTTTTCAGAACAATGCCAATATATATTAATTTATATCTTGTGAAAGTCCCTCGGCTTCTGGCAATCTGGCTTCAAATCAAAAGTCTGAGCGGAAGAAAAAGGAGACAGGTAAGACAGCAGATTGTTGTTGTTTAATTAAATATCTGTAGATTTAGTTATAAAGGATTTTTTTTTAATTTTCATTTTCCAAGTGGTTGTCAACAGTACTAAACCAAATTATATGTAATGAAACCTTTGCCATTCTAGTCTATCATGAATTGGCTCTATAAATGTTGGCCTGGTTGCTTCATTTCTACAACTCCCACACCCACCAGCAATCTATTTTGCCATTATGTAGCACTGCAATCTGCGTTTAGGAGGTCTTGGGAATTCCACCATGTCTTTCTTGTACAGTTCTCCTGTGGTTCACATCCATTGCTTAACCTTGATATGGGATCCTTGGGTTTATTAAAATCGATAGTCTACAATACTTTGAAAACGTACTGGTACATATGTCATCTATCACTGTGCTAAATTTGATGCACATGCTTTATATATGCTATATATACGTTTACCCACGTTAATTTGTTGTCATAGACAAACATTAGAAGCACAGTTGTAAGTTTAAGGTCGGGGCAAATAGGGATGTAAATGAAAAGGATAGTCTATAACTTGTGAATATTTCAAGGATTAGTTCTGAAAACTTTTAAACAGTGAGCATCTATATTTTTTATATAAACAAACCCCCTAAGCTATTTCTCGACTCCTTGCTCCACGTCAGCAATTTCGGTTACCCCTCAATCAAGGACGAAGGAATCCCCGTCAGAACTGTGCGTCGATGGCTGCTGCCCACCCCTTCTGTCTCCTGGCCCTTCCTCTCCCGTAGACAGCATCAGGTAAACCTGATATTTGGACCTAGCGATAGCGCAAGCCATTCCCTTCCGTTTCCCTGTCGTAATTGCAAGAGATTATTTTATCATGTTGGCTCACAAATGCGATCGGGTTGGACACCAAACGAATAGCCAGATCCATTCATATGCCACCGTAAATGCACCTGCTTGGTAATGGTACTGCTCCGGCGCTGCGCACGCAGGCCTCCATGCAACTCTTGCCTTGAGTGGAGCTCCCTCATCTCTCCAGCAAGACGGCGACGACAAGTCCAAAACAACCTTTCCTTTGGCGCAGAGGGACATCGACGACATGGTGGTGCACAATATTGCAGTGTATTTACAGGATCTAATTGGTGTTCTTAGCTACGGTGTTTCAGTGCAAATCATATTGCCATCACTTTATTTTAGTTCTAGGTATTATCATTTACAAATAGAGAATTCTTTGAGTTCTTAGTAAGACGAGACATATAAATCTCCTAATTCTTATTGACTAACATTCTAACCTATTTTAATTTTTTATTCATACCCGCGTCAACGCGCGGGGAATCCTCCTAGTTCTATCAACAAACACACACTTGTACTAAAACAGGCGCCTGGATTGTGCTAATTTAAGACAGTGTGAGGTTTTAAATTTCTTTTACAAATGAAAGTACAAACGATGAAGACATCACATAGGTCATTTCTTTACATATCAACACTATTGAACAAGGGAATAAATCTAGAAAAAAATGGGCATCCACTTCAAGTCGACAGAGGAATTGAACTCTGTAGATATGGCGTCTCAAGTTCTTATTTAACACCACTATTAGGAAGTTAAAATGACTAATAAAAATTGAAAATTATGTAGGTCAGCATGTGGTCAATGTCTTGCCACGCACGAGAACAACGCAGAGCTTCATATACTTGTCCAATAATTAATCTTCTTACTACTCAAGAGTTAAGTTACCTTGCTGTGCTTTCGGCCACCTTGTTCTTAATGAAAATGACACGTGAAGTCGTGTTCGAGAAAAAAAAAAAGAGTTCAGTTACCAGAATCTGAGCCTGCGACATACAGGTCATTATGTATATTGTCATTCACTGCATGTCAGTGTGCAGTTTGCGAGATGTATTGCTCCCATAAATTGCCCATTAAATTTACAATTTGGAATACATGCTATTAGAATAACTATTCACAAATTAAAGAAATAGAAAGAAACTTCTATAAATTTTCTATAATCCTATTTCAGAAGATCATCTAGTTGAGGATACCAAACTAATTTCTTGTTCTATGAATTTTTCTAAATGGGCCTTTGAATTTCGAACTAGTTAAAAACTAAGATTAATAATTAATAATTGTCATTTTACAGATTCCTTCTATATATTTTTCTTTTGTTACACTATATCTGTTATGTTAGTCCACTTTAGCACAGAGGCTAGAACATCACATTTGTAAATGTGACGGGTCTATATAACTAACCCCTAGTCCCCTACACTTAATCAAATGCTTCTATCTATAAATATGACATCAGGTCGAAGTCTCTGGCTTCCAACTTGTTACACTCCACTCTAGAAATATCCAAGATGTTACGAGTATCCAAACTCTGAAAACCCAACTTGCAGTCAAGCACCATGTATATTCAGGTAGGAGTTATTAGGATTGAGAGGTCTCAAGAATGTCAATTATGGTGCTACGAACAATGAAGCTGCTTTTTCACATCTCCTAGGGCAGGCGGAAAACTAGCGGTGTTTTCTACGTCCACTCTAACTTCAACCAATAGAGAGATTGCCATTTAGCCTTCCTGACCACCATCGTCTTTCTCCATTAATTATGTCTGATCTTACCTACTCTTCTGTTCACGTAGATCCAAATGCATTGATCAACGTACCATATGTGAACTATGAAACAAACTGAAGTTTTTTTATGCAACGAGCTGATAAATAATGGGAAGATTATCTACCCCAGCTCATTGTTTTATCATTTCTCCAATGTGTCCGCCATGCATGTTGTGTCCTAATAACTTCAAATTGGAAACCATGTAAACAATATACTAAGCTAGCAACCGCCAAGTATCTTATATTCTTATGGCTCCTCGATCAGCTTTTTAAAACCTTTACTCCATGTTCAGTGAGCACAGCTGTTAAACGATACTGCGACACTTCGTGAATGCCAACAATGTGTTTAGGCTAACGTTACGAGCATGAAGAGCCTAGCTAGTTAAGATAGATTAATGTGAACGTGCCAAATTGTGTTGTTACTACACATCTAGCGTCTTTAAATTCATCTCTTCATAACGACCTAGGTTGTTCTTGTGTAGGAAAGTTTTTTGTATATAAGTGTAGCATATGCATTTCATACACTTATCACACTACAATAATCAATTTAAATTTGAAAAGACGTCTAAGAAATAAATGATTCTCAATGTAAAACCAAAGAAACTACCTATCCTATTATCTAATTATCCTACAAATACATCCAATGGCTGCCTCCTAAATTTTTATCCACACTCCACATGCATTAAATACAATATTAACAACAGATCAATGTAATGATATTTGCAAACTAAGCATTTTGGCCTCGGGCACACCTCCCTGTTGAATGTTGATACTGTGTATGTGTTAGCTCCCACTGGAACAAACAAATATTGACAACAGATCAATGTAATCATACGATGTATTTTTTGTGATTCAGCATAATAAGGAAACTAATGTCACCGAATCACTGAAATAAAAAAATGTTTGTAGTATCGAATTAGCATACCAAACAAAAAGCATCAACATAGTTAAATTTTTTTAGAAAATATCAAAAACACTTGTCCAATGATTCACCTTGCTAATGGGACTAAATCCACCCTTAACCCAACCTGATTAAGCAGGCTCAAACTCTTTCCCAAATCCAGCCCAACCCAAAAACTGAAGCAGATAATCCAGCCCAATCCGCCCCACGGAAACGGGTTCATCCCATCCACAGCATCCCCGTGATGCCTCCCGTCATGAAACAAATTGTCGGCGCGTGCACTACCGGAAACGCCATCATTGCCGACGGGCGATTTTCTTTGCCGACGGCCAGGGAATCAGCCGTCGGCAAAGAACATCCTTTGCCGATGGCCACGGCCGATCGTCGGCAAAGAAAAGCCATGGGCAAAGGCATTGTTTGCCGACGGCCGGGCTGTTGGCAATGGACGGCCATCGGCAATGGAGGCCCGGGGCAAACAGCGGCCGACGCCGTGCCCTTTGCCGACGGTCGGGCCGTCGGCCATCGGCAAAGGCGTGGCTTTGCCGACGGCCGGGCCACCGCAAAGCCGTGCCACGTGGTGGCCAGGGCCACCACCTTTGCCGACGGCCGGCCGTCGGCAGAGGGCCTTGGCCGAGGGCCATCTCAAGCCCTCGGCAAAGAAGTATTTTTTTCTTCCCATTTTTTTCTAGTATCTTCCTACAGTAAATACATCCCAGCTTCAAAATTTGGGATAATTCTGAGTTTCTTTGCTATATTTTGTTAATTATTTCTGTTTCTTTGTATTTTTTCGGCGACTCCAAATTTGAACTGCAGGTACATGAAATAATGGAATTTTTTGATTCGAAACATGGTATTCATGATGTTCGAGTATGTTGATGCCGTATCCAGGATCTCACATGAAATTACGACCATGTTGGCGTCGTAACATGGGGAGTTACGTGCACGGAAAGTGCTCTAAAATTATATAAAATCCAAACGAAGTCCGAAATTGACGAAACGTGACGAGTTGTGTTTGTTAATTATTTTGCATTCCAAGGATGGAACTGTCCGCACACAGTTTTGTCTTCAACATCAATATATATCTTTCCTCGCGGACTGCATATGTTAGTCCTCCGCCTGTGCGAAGCGCGGGGTTACCAGCTAGTTTTGAAGACTACATGTTTTTATTCACTAGTACAACAGCAGCTCATGCTTTTCCTGGTTATTTTCTCACCCCAGTTCAGCAAGCACAGCTACGGGAGCTTATGCACAGCAGCCTCAGTGGCAATAACAGGTTTGGCAATATTATTATGGAACTAGAACAATTTATCTTCTGCTAATGTTCCTGAGAGCTCAACCATTAGCCCCTTTGTTTATTATTTTGGTTTAATGTCCCACATCGTTCCTTAGTTGCCTTTACCTTACGTTAACACAGCAACAAGCATGTATTGCAGTAGTGTAGATTTTGCTATACTTGTTAAATTCTGCATTTTACCATTAAACCATAAATTTGCTGGTAGTCTCTTGTATTCTAGATACTTGTTAAATTAAGTGTACTGCTACTCTGCTTGTTAAATTATTCTTTGGAAGTTCAGTGTACTACTACGGCTTATTAATTCAACCTATAGTAGTCAGGGAGCTACTTCATTGTATTTTGGATGCATATAGGCATTTGTTTCAGTGAATGTTTTGTTCATTTACAGGTTGCAGCCTTGCCACAAGCAAGGGAAGTGAGGGCATGGGAGCTAGGCACTTCATGACAGATTTTTTTGCAAGGTGCAGTTCTACTTGTTAAAATCAGGATGAGTTAGATGCCTTGAATTGAGAATCGCAAGCAACTAGAAGTATTCTGGCCTAATTTCCATTTAGAAAGTAGTAGCTCATGTTGATTTTGATTTATGACCTAGGGAGATAGTAGCTTCATACTAAGAGATGTATGTCTTATCTTGATTTATGACTAAGCGACATAATAGCTTGTAATGATGTTTTATATTGTGCTTGTGTATTTGTGGATGAATATATGTATATATGGTGGTCAGATCTGAATTTAAATTTGATTTTGTACTATATGCTATGGTCATATTTAGATTCGAATTTTGAAAACCAACTATAAGGCGGTTCTAGATTGAACCGCCCTTACAGAGACCCGCTGTAAGTGGGGTTGGTGCTGTAGCCGCCCTTACAGTGCCCACTGTAAGAGGGGTTGGTGTTTTCAACCGCTGTTATAGTGTGCATTGTAAGGGCGGTTGAAAACTCCAACCGCCCTTACAGTGAGCCTCTGTAAGGGCTGTTTGGCCAACCGCTCTTACAGTGCCCGGCATTGTAAGAGCCAGTCCGGAAGAGCAATTGGGCTACCCGCTATTACGGTGCCCTGGGACTCGCCCTTACAGCTGTAGTAGTGTTCTATGGGTGAAATAAACATACTATTGCAGTGGCAGTAATATCTATCACAGGACAATTGCATTTACTTGATGCCACAAGTGAAATATAATCAAACGATACTGGCCTGTGCATTTTGGTTCCTATATATACCTCCCAACGGAGCTTTAGTTGAGGTCACCATTCAGAAGGAACTCATTGAAATATTGTGTGTAGCCTGAACAAAATTAGCTGCCATATGAGGAAGTCCATTATGAAGTGTATGCGGCACATGTATATAGGAGTTAGAGGTATTGGGAGTATCACAGATGCCAGGTATCCTCTATGCCTAAATAGGAGACCCCCACTAATATATTTTGCTGCAATTTCGTGAAGCCACGTCAGCATCTTTGTCTCCCTATCTCATCTACCACTAATCATCTTTGCTGCAATATGATGATGGAATAGAAGAGTCGCCAACAGATTCTGATGCACTCCGAGCAATTGATGCATCTGGAAACAGCCGCGCGCAGCCCACCAAATAGATACGATGGAATTAGAAGATACACGAACGGACTCCACCCCATGTATGCACTCTGAGCAATTGATGATCTGGAAACGGCCGAGCAAACGAGTGGTCTCCTGATAACAATATTTATACAGAGCTTACTTGCTTCAGGCATCTGTAGCTCGCAAGTCGCAATTTGCATGTTGTCCTGAATTACTGATCATTTGTCTCCCCTTCCGTCTCAGTGTTTCTGCAGTGATGGGCATATCAGCGGACAAGATGGCCGACGATCGATGCGGCTCCTGGCATCCAAATTCGTGGTCATGCAGACGCAAGCCAGCGCCGGTGGCACCACGATCGTGAAAAGCGGTTCCACATTATTGGTGCGTGAATGCCATGGTTGCAGCGCCGGCGTGGTACAAAGGTTGTGTGTGATTTGTTCGTGGTTGCGTACTTTGTACGTGCAGGTGAGTATCAAATCCTCGATCTGCCTGAAATTGGTGATTGCATATGCGGCCTTGCAGATCATGGTGGAGGTGCCTGGTGTGTAGGTGCGGCAGTGTAATGGTGGCTTCGCGTCGTGGTGTGGTCATGCTGGTGCTGTTACCTGGCCTTACAAGTCGTTGGTGCTAAGCCCAAGATTCATGCATGCGCAGCCATGGAGTCTCTTTAATTTGTGAGGCTGATCGAATTGATGTGGAGTATAACACTATTTAAGTCCAAATATATCTGCATCAACAGGTTCGTTTGTATTCAAGTCCTACTCCATCTGCATGAACAAGTTCGTTTGAGCAGCCAAGCATGGACGCCGCCCAGGGCATCACATCAGTTTATGCACTTCCGGAGCAACATCCTTCTTCACAAGTGCAGAATTTTTGCGTGCCACGGTGCCAGCGGAAGCCAAAGTTGTTCTGTCTCCTTTGATTATGTTGCAAAATGACGATTTGTTTTTAATAAAAAAGAGAGGATGATTTGGTCATGGAAGCAAACGAGTGACAGCGAGCAGGCCGGGCATGCTGTGATATATAAGCCATGGTACTCCAATCATTTACCCTATTTTCTATTTTCATTCTTTTTAATTTAATTTTCAACATAAATATTTTAAAGATTCTTCAATAATCTAACAACGCCACAAAATTTCCGCAGCAACGCGCGGGTATTATCTAGTTTTGTTAATGCGACGAGTCATCCAGCCTAGGCTAGTGGCGCAAGCATAACCGGACGTCATGATCCGGTGGTTCGTTGCTTCATGAGCCCACCATGCAAAAGTGCAAAATGACATTGCTTGCATTGCATCCCCTGGCCTCCAGATTAGTGAAGCAGCGGATCTCCCTTGCAGATCCCTTGCCGACCATGCCAACACATCGCGATTTTCGAACAGAAATTTGAGTAACTCGGTTCTCTCTTCCGCGTGTAGGTCGGATCTGATATGCACGCATTCGTCGGGTCTGCCGGAACTAAGGGGCAACTGAATCGTATCTTCGCATGGCGCTGCTCTTGGCTCTTTTCTCTGATGAGGCTAAAACTCCTGGCTGTCATCAGATGTTTCTTTGACTTCGTGAACCATGTTGTAACCTGGGATAGGCTTGCCGTCAATATTTCTTTCGGCAGCCAGATCCCCGTGTTCCGTGATGATTCCGCCTAGGGAAGGCATTTTCATGCATAGGTAACCCTGATTGATTATGATGTCGAACTTGTTGATGATACCGCGGCCAAATATAGCTGTGTACGGATATGGTATGTCCACGATGTCAAAAGTGATTTCTTCCGCTCTGACCTTCTGGTTTTTGCTGAATGCGACAGTGAGAGTTTTCTTGCCGATGGCATCAATCCTCTAACCGCCGAAACCAAACAAGGCGTTCCCGACAGTGCTCCTAGTCTTTCCTGCTGAGTTTCATTCGTCAAAAGCCTTGGTGAACAGGATATCGGCCGAGCTGCCGTTGTCGTTGAGGATGTTGTGCAACGTGTATCCGGCGACATGGGCTGTAGCGACGAATGCGGCGCAGTGTGGGTAATCCCGAACCTGAATGTCCTGCTCACTGAAGAATATGGGTTCATTTTTCCATGCTGGTCTAGCTATAGGGCACTTGACCGAAACGGAGTGCACCCTTCTGGCGTAGTCTCTCTGGGCTTTCTTGTTTTCATGATCCAGGTTGGTTCCCCCCATGATGGCGTAAATGTGACTGTTTGATGGTAGCATGTTCACTGGGGTTACCGCATTTACTAGCTGCAGCTCCCTTGAATTTTCCGGTGCTGGCTGCGGTTGCTGATGCTGGGCATGATTCTCCGGTGGGGCCGAAGACGAGGCTGCCGCAGGGGCTAATTGCGGTCGGCTCTGCTGGGCTTGCTGAAACTGCATGTAATTCGGGTGGTACCAAGTGTACGGGGATTGGTAGCTCTGGTATGCCGGCTGGTGATACGCCTGAACCGGGGCATTGTGGTATACGTGCTTTGGCGCCTCCGTAGAATTTGAGGATTCGTCTCTTTCCCGTTGCTGGTTGGCAAGCTGGGTGTATTTGCAATCCCCGGTGAAGTGACCTTTGTCCTCCCCGCACACCGCACGTAATGGGTTCCGGTGCCCTTCCCGCGCCCTTTGTTGCGGCCTCCGCCACCACCTCCACGACCGCCGCGGCCTTGACCTCCCGAGCCCTGCGCCCGCCGAGACCCTTGCTTTGTGCCGACTCGTTGCTTTGCGGGACCGTGTCCGCTACACGCGGTGAACTGGGCTACTCGCTGATTGGCTTTCAGCTGAGCCTGCGGAGGATTCTTTGGTGTGGCTTGCTTAAAGCGTGGCGCGCGGCCTTTCTCTTGTGTAAGTCGTCTTCGGACCTCGGCGAACTTCCTCATCTCTCGAAGAGTTGCTTGATGGTTGTCGGGGATCTGCAGACATGGCTTCGGCACACGGGCCGATTTTCAAGCCTTTGATGGCAGCTGCGATTACGATGTCGTCGAAACATTCGGCAACTGGGCCTTCAGCTGGATGATTCTCTCTAGGTACTTGGATAAGAACTCATCATCAGGTTGGAACAGATTCATTAGATCCGCAGTCGTCTGCTTGTCAGTTTGGAATCCCTGGAAGGTCGTCAACAGCTTGGCCTTCGCCTGCTGCCATGAAGTGGTGGATAATGGCTTCGGAGACATGTACCAATCTTGCACAACGTCATCCACCGCCACGATTAAGGACTTCGCTAGGATGGCGTCATTTCCTCCTGCTGAATGGACCGACGCTTCATAGCTCGAAATGAACTTCCTCGGGTTGGATCTATCGTTGGCTTGTAGCCCGAAGGCCAAGGGTGACATTGTATCGCTATGGACGAGGGGGAGGTCATGTCTATAGCTTCGGCGGTGCTGCAACCGCGCTTTTCTCCGATGAAGATTATGTCCTTGGTGTACTTCGACGAAGTGGAGCCGCTCTCATGCAGGCTCTGAATCTCTTGCAACAGTCTGGCTTCCTCCTCTGCAGCTTGGTCGATAGCCGCCTGGGTGGATGATACTCGATTCTTTGCGGCTGCGATGCTCGCCAGCCGGTTCCGCTGCAACGTAAGCTGCGCTACCTTGGACGAACGTTCCTCGAGGATCCTGAGGACCTTCGCGTTTTCTGTATCTTCCGCGGCCGGCGCCTCCTCCTGTTCTTCGACTTCAGCTTCTTCGTCGTGATCCCCATCCCCTGTCTCAGGGTCCGGGGGATCGGCCGGTTGTAAGTCAGGC
This sequence comes from Themeda triandra, assembly GCA_018135685.1. NCBI lineage: Eukaryota > Viridiplantae > Streptophyta > Magnoliopsida > Poales > Poaceae > Themeda > Themeda triandra. The sequence continues at coordinate 112,049 of JAENPR010000612.1, forward strand.
GCCTCGGTCCTGGTGGCCTCGCCATTCACCACCGCTGCCGAACCACCTGCTGGTGGCTGAGAAAGATGCCGGCCGTCACCCGCGACCATAGACGCGAAGGCCTCTTTTGTGATTCCCGGTTTAGCTCTTCCCTTCGGTGGCATGGCCGTTGCGGACAACAACCACGGTCGGCGCCAATGCCGAATAACTCACAATGGTGGAACTTGTGCTTTACTCAATACTCAATCCAATCCATTACAGAGCGGCCCGACGGGCACATTTATAGGAGCCCGTAGGCATTTACATGACGATGATGCCCTTAGGTTTCGCCTCCTAATGCCTCTAGTACGGTTTGGTCGAGGGCCAAACTGTCATATGGACGCCATCAGCCTTTGTCTCCCGAGTGGCCGACCAGGCAAGCCCCACTCGGCAGCATGCGGAGTGCGTCGTCCTGTCGCCAATGCGCCAGCTGTAAAGAACACGACACAAGAAAACACGCTGATTAAACAAAGTAAGGCGCACCGCATTCGGCGACCTAGCCAAATGCCGCAGCCAACCAAGATCCTTTAACAGGAGCGCGGGGCCCAAACCCTGTGCTCCACCTAACCCACTGAATACGGGCTCGGGGCTTGTGCTTCGGCAGTGATTCGATGCCCTCGCCGAATCCAGGATGTCGGCCAACTATCCGGCCTAGGATTCGGTTGTCCCCCAACACCCTGATAGCCATGAGATAGATCAAGCCCGTTTGAATCCGAGCACACATTTGCCACTCCCTCGAAGAAAGGGTAAATACTAGAAGCAACAATGCGACCATTTGAATCCATGTACATAGTGATTCATAAATTAATCCAACAAACTTAGCGATTAATTTATGATGAAGCATCCCAAGTAATAAAAATAAAAACTGTACAAATGGAGAACTCTAAAACTCACTAACTCTAGAGTGATGAGAAATTCAGAGTTTCAGAGTCTGCCCCAAGGAAACGCAGAGTAGATCGCAGATGACTCCAGGACTCGCGGAGGTGGATTTTCTCACGGAGATGATGGACTCATGCAACACAGTCGCGCTTGTGATGATCGCCTGATCCTGATCCTATCGATCGGCGTCGTAGCCCGCGGGGACTCTAACTGTCGAGCGAACTGCGGATGAGCGGTATTGCCGCCAGTTGAATCGTCGATTGGTATACGAGATGGAAACTCTTGGAGTCTTGGTAACTCGGTAGGTTCTAGCAGCCACTAGGCCAAGGATAAGGCCAGACAAAAGGGCCATATACGTGAATATGTGATGTACTACCAAAAATAGCAGTAGGCCAACGGGCAATAGCCTAAGTGAACGTGTATGCATTAGGTAATAGTCGAAGTCTGTACTATTTTTCTTCCTCTTGCTCTCGGTTAAGACGTCTTATATTTAACTAGTATAGTGCCCGTGCGTTGCCACGATTTTATTTAAGGGGTGTACTTAAAAATAATCTTATGACAAAATTTTTTTCTATAGTTGTCACACACAATTATTTATGACCATAAATATAATCTAGAATACATTCGTACTACGTAATGAGATATAATAAAGTCATGTCTCCTATATAACAAATAAGTCCTGAATTGCATGACTCTCGAAATAAACGATCTCATAGAGCTCATCATTAAGTTTAAGATATATGAAGTATCAAGTATGATCTCAGCATTAAATGGCCAACAAAGAGACTTAATACAACAAAGTAAATTTGCATAGCACAGTGGTAAATTCTTTCAATTGTCACAGGTTCAGCTTCTTCACCCGTTGCCAAATTACAAAGTGTTTGCCACTGAACATCGGCTCAAAATATAAAGTGTTCGTCACAGAGGACTTTTCGCCACTTCTCATCATCTCAACAATCTCGACAACTCATTTCGGTGTGAGGTCCTCCTAAGCATCTCATCAATCTTAGCAACTCATTTCGGAGTGAGATCCTCCTGCAAAAGAACTACTATTAGGCCACTTGAGCAGAGCTACTATTAGCCATGGAGGCCTGCTGCTAAAAGAGCAGAGCTTCGGTGAAAAACATATTGACCCATTATTTGCTTGCAAGTGCAAATTTAGATCCCCTACTGGAAAAGAAAGGAACAAAAATAAACGTGTATTAAGATAGTCATCATTTCAATATTTCATAATTAATGGCTTGTATAGATAAAAACTTCATGCCTTCTCCAATGCCTAAACTGGCTGTGATCCAATCCAATATATCACAACTCAATCCATTCAAGAAGAAATATGACACTCTACCAGACAAGACACTGAGTTTGGGATATAACAATTTCCAGGGAATCTGCAAAATCTAACTGTGCACGCCAGCACCATCACAAGAGTACATATGAGCATTCCTGACAGGACATACTACCATTTGCACAAGCTGTAAATTGCAGGTCACAAAAGAAAAATGCTTCCTATATTTGTATATCCATGTTTCACGTAATAAACTATTTCCAAGGAAGTGCATAATTTCTTGATTCTTATAGTAGACAAGGTAATCTTCAGTGGCTTTAAGTTCTGCAGTCAAATGCTCTGGCATGCATCAAAATCTAGTTCAAGACATGATTTAAAAGAAAGTCAAAAAGGAACTGGTAAGCATATGTTACCAGCCCAGATAAATATTGAGAACATATTCTTGCAGCCCAAACTGAGAACAAATTCTTGGCCAGAAATTGAAGCTACTGCATAACATGTCCATATGTCACATCACACAGCTGGAAATCAAGTGTCATCAACACTGAACATTCAGAGCACGAAACACAAGGGCAGAACCTTTGCTGCACCACTAACATGAACACATATCAGGAAGAGGGAGCCAAGTGGGCACTACTTACCTCCACCTTGGAGAGGCTGGACTGTCACGTGGTGCGCCCGACGAAGTAGGCGCCGCCAATCGTCCAGGTCGCCCCGCAGATCCGGCCGCCACGGGCTGGCTGGCCCGGCTGGCCGTCGTCCCAGCCGGCCATCAATAATATTTTTTTTGTCTCTAAGCCACCATATTCATGCTATGGCTGCACATAAAAACTTCGGAATTAGTAGACTGTTGAATGCTTTTGATTTTTTGATAATATATTAAATATGTTCCCAAGTATGAACTACTGTTAGCCATTGAGGCCTACTGCTGAAGATAGAAGAGCAGAGGTACTGAAAGTCAAACACAGTAAACTGAATCATATCTAAATAACAAAAATTGTTGATTACAAACGCAGCAAACTATTTAACCTCAAGAAAGAAAAACCAGGCAAATAAATAAACCAAGTACTTATCATACATCTTCCCTGCTACAATTAGTACGTGGAAATCTACCAAGTATTTCCAATCTACGAAAATTAATCGGTTGCGCCGTATACATACCAATTTCACCACCAAAGCGTACATCTATGGGTCCACACAGGAAATTAGGGATCTATATCGGGTATCAATCTCCATCGATCATTAAATATATAGAGCCCCTTATAGGGGACCTATTCACGGCCCAATACGCTGCTGACTGTATCTTCAATAAGGATCATTTCCCGGCATTAGGGGCAGATTACAAGTACCAAAAGCAATGCCTAGAAACAAATTGGGATGCAGAAGACATCTCCACTCATGATCCACGTACACAAGAATCTGAACATCAAGTTCAGAAAATCATAAATTTGCAAAACATTGCAAATAATCTGCCAGACGCATCCACTGATTATAAAGGTGTCACTAAATCCTATCATTCGCTAGGAATGTGCCGAAAGAATAGAGGTACCAAATAAAACTATTCAACTCCCACCTCGAAACTGGTTCTAGGTAAGAGGGGAAGAAGTAAGGCGTTAATCGGGATGCGGCTCCTAAACGCCAAAGGAAACATAATAACAAAAATTCTAAATCAGTAAATGTGACACAACAACAAGTTGTTAGACACCAAGTGAATAAACAAAATTCACACCCCACATCAACAAGTGCACTCAATATCGATGTTGGGACATCGGAACGCCCGACATTATCGTATTGGGAAATAACGAACCGTCACGATGGGTGCAAGAAATTTCCATAAACTATATTGATTCTAGAGAATCATACGACCGAAAGACTACGATTGTCGACAGATACTTTGCCGAAACAATTGCTGAAATCATCCAAAATGATCCAGACCCCAAGACCACAGCTGAGTGCAAAAAACGCTCGAACTGGAACAAATGGAAAGAAGCAATTCAAGCAGAGTTAACCTCACTCACAAAAAGAAGGGTATTCTCATCAACAATACCTACACCTTCAAAAATCTTCCCTGTGTGATTTAAATGGGTTTTCATCCGTAAAAGTAATGAAAATAATGAGGTGGTGAGATACAAAGCCAGACTAGTCTCACAAGGGTTCACGCAGAGACCCAACATTGATTTCAATGAAACATACTCTCCAGTTATGAGCGGAATAACATTTTGATATTTAATAGCATTGGCAGTTCAAAATCATCTATCTATGCAGGTGATGAATGTAGTGACAACATATTTATATGGGTCACTTGATTCAGACATTTACATGAAGGTTCCTGATGGAATCCCAATTCCGAATGTGTAAAACTTAATGTCACTATTTGGCTTAAAACAATCGGGACGGATGTGGTACAACCGACTGAGTGGACGATGATTGCCCATGTGTTTTCATAAAAAAATCTCAAACGGGATTTTGCATTATATCTGTATATGTGGACGATTTAGATATCATTGGCAACCCACATGATATCAATGAAGCACACAATCTCTTAAAGACGGAATTAAAGATGAAGGATTATGTCAAACTAAATTTCACATGGGTTTACAAATCGAGCACCTTCACTCAGGAATTTTAGTGCATCAATCTGCCTATGTCCAGAAAACACTAGAGAAATTTGATATGTATAAATCATATCAATCCAAAACTCCCATGTTTATTCGACCTCTAGACATGGAGAAAGATCCATTTAGACCAAGGGACGAAGATGAAGAGGTACTAGGACCCAAAGGTCCCATATCTTAGTGTCATTGGAGCACTAATGTATCTTGCAAATCAAACTAGACTTGATATTGCATTTGCAGTAAGTTTACTGGCTCGATATAGTGCTGCTCCAACTATAATTGGACGAGAGCTAAACATATCTTATGATATCTCAGTGGCACCAAAGATCTAGGATTATTTTTTAGAAGAAACCAAGATCCAACTATAATTGGATACACTGATGCTGACTATTTATCTGATCCTTTTATATGATCCTTATAATGGCCTATCCCAGATAGGCTTTGTGTTCCTGTATGGAGGAACAACTATATCACGAAAGTCATCTAAACAGACTCTAGTAACAACCTCCACAAATCATTGTGAAATTGTTGCACTATATGAAGCATCACGAGAGTGTGTATGGCTTTGTAGAATGATTAATCACATACAACAGTCAAGTGGAATTGGTCCCCCTTTGAATCACCCACAATTATCTATGAAGATAATGCTACTTGTATTACACAAATGGAAACAAGTTATATCAAAAGCAATATAACTAAACATATTTCTCACAAATTATTTTATCCTCATGAATTACAAAAGATTGGAGAAATAGAGATCTTCCAGATTTATTCACCAAGTCATTACCATGTCCCATGTTTAAAAAATTTGTTCATGACATTGGTATGCGACAACTTAAAGACTTGCAAGTTTCAGGGGGATACTCTCTGAAAATAATCATTTGTGTTAAATATTATATTGTACTCTTTTCCTATTTATGAGTTTTTATAAACTTTCTCATATATAAGGTTTTTAATGACGCCATACCAAATATAGATAACATGTCATATTTCCTATTTTCCTTATAGAAGTTTTTTTAAAGGAAATATCAAAGACTTTTTCCTTCCTCATTTTTCCCACTTGGGTTTGGAAGGGATATATTTACTATGGCCCATAGACCATAATATTGTCATATCAACAAACATTATCACCTCATATTTTTCCTACGAGGTTTTTGGAGGTTCTGAAGCTATGGATTGATCTCTAGACTGGATGCGAGCAGGGGAAGTGTTAAGAAGTAATCTGTGGCCTCACAAGATGCACCAATAGGATTAGAAGATCTCATCCACGAGGATCAATGACATGTGCTAATATTAGCCATAGAATCTAATCCTACGGATCAAATATAAATCCCCCTGTAAGCGGTAGTTTCCGTACGGGCTAGTCCAGACTTTTAAGAACCGACATCACCGGGAGAGAGCGCTGTCAGTTGTGCTCCCGTGTATCCGCGTCCCCGAACGGACGCATCATTCCTCCCGTGGCGTCGCTTCCCCTGTATAAATATCAAAGATAATCAATGGAAAGAATAGTTCGGTTCATTCCCTCTCGGGGAAAGCACTGCTTTTATACAGACCAAACGTTTAGTTTTCACAAATCTTTTGGAGCTGCCTAGCAACGCACCTAGATGCAGCTGGAGAGGACAGGACAGAGGAACTAATCGCTAATAGAGGGCCATATAGCAAGAACGGTCATACAGAAGAGCTTCAATCAGTTCTGGTGAAGAGGACAGTCTTTTTCAACTCTTCGCTTACCGATTAGTATGAATTTAGTAGAACATTTCCTGTATGTAACTGACTTACTGGCTAGGAACTAAGGAAACGAACCACACCAATTCTTTTGATCAGACTTAACTAATAGAACAAGAGTTGACCTGCATTGCCACAGGGTTTAGAAACTAAAAAAAAAATTCAATGTTTGATCTGTGGTAGTTGATGTCATCCATGTTGAAACAACACCGGTTCTTTTATTGTATTTATCAGCAAACATTTGACCCTGGAGAGTGGAGACTGTCACCCATGCTTGTTTCTCTCTTAGGAGCAATGTTTTCTTGAGTTTGAGTATCCGAGCGGCAACCTTGGAAATCTAATCCCAGCAGTCCTGATCATGAAGATGAAGGCCTTCCCCATGGCAGAAGGCTTGGCACAGAATATATAGGACAACGAAAGGCCGGTGGACTAAAATTAGGGTTTCATTTATCAGACGTCTGTCTTGCATGTGTGCTGGTACTTCTTGTTAAAGCTTGATTGTTTGATGCAGATTGTCTAAGGTAAACAAGAATGAGTCAACTAGATTCATAACTTGTTATTGAGAAGTACAACAGTGCATGTATGGTTCGAATGGAGAAATAAATGACAATACTGGCACAGTGCCAGAGTGGCACTAATATCTATCACTGGACATTTGCATTTACTTAATTGCCAGAGTGACTAATGAATTCAGTTCCTATATATACGTCCTGATGAAGCTTCAGATGGGATCGCCATTCATGGCAAACTCAGATGCATACATTGTGTGGTGTAGCATGAACAAACAAATATAGCTACTGTAAGAGTCGGTCCATAATTAATCTTTGTGAGATATATATAGGATTCAGAGGCATGGGGAGCGTGACAGATGCTGGGTTTTTGGTTTTCGGAGAGAATCATCCAGCGTGGGCTGGTACAAGCAACCGATCTGGTGCATCCTCTCTGGACATGATCAGTTGTGGCTCTGTTTCTGTGTTTCATGAACGGGTGAACTCAGAAATGCAGGCAACCATGGCAACAGCTCCTCTCCAAGGCCATCCTCTATTATCTTTGTAGCATTTTTTCTGGAGAATCTAAGGAAAATAAACACTTCATATGCATTGCATTCCATGTTATCACATAGGTTCATTCATGTATTTGAGACATTACCCGGTAAATTTGGTTTACATTATAAACAACAATGACGGTAAATCACTTTATATAGTACATTAGGAGAGTATATACAGATAGTAAGAAAGGCTAATGGAGACCCTCATCACACCAAACCTATTGTTGTGCTTGCTGTTCGAGCAGCAAGACAAGTAAACTGTGTAGTTAATTCCGGTAAATTTTACAAATGCATCCTGCTACTTCTATATGACTGCTAATTTATTCAATTCCGGTCAATTTGCAAATTTTTGCAAGCATTGGATGGCACTGGCGTACATTGATGACAGTGTACATGACTGAAAGTAAGTTAGGAGTATCATTGTCTAATGTGGGATTTGTGACCATATACATCGATGCCAATGTGGATGGAAGTACATGTTCATGATACTAAATAGAAGTAGAAACATTAATCACTAGCTGAATTGAGATGAGCGTAATCTGTTTGAGAGGAGCAACGGAACAAAACTGTAATAGCTAGCTAAGCAAGCAAGAGTCAACCCACTAACTTCGAGCTGCAAGCAAGCTGAAACAAATGCGATTAATCAACTACTTCTGTCCATGACAATATTCCCATTTATTCACCTATTTATCTCTGGCAAACAAGAATCACAACTTTTTATTGAGAAGTACTAAGTGCATATATGGTTGTATTGGATAAATAAATATAATAGTGTATGTGCACTGATTTCTACCAGTAGACTAGAAGACAATTGCATTTACTCGATGACATGAGTGACAAAACAAACGGCGCTGGCCTGTGCATTTTAGTTCCTACTAGTATATTGCGCGCGCCATTGTGCGCGTGGCAAGTTACGCCGAAGTGCATCCATCGAGCTGGATATGCACAGACACTTTGAACATGCAGTATAAGTATAGCTGCAAGGAAACTATAGAAATTGACTCAAGGTTTTCCGGTAAGAATATTCACTAAGTATTGTGCTAAACTGTAATACAACCAAGAAAAGTATGAAAATGGAAAACGAAAGTGTCTATTTTTGCCGATGGTAAACACAAGAATAGTATTGCTGGATTGCTCCGCGGATATCTTCTGAACTCTGCGAACTCTGCTTGCTTTCATCTCCATTGTAAATGCGTAGCATCATGACCTGCAGGGTACAAATTAGAAGGAGGACAAAAGCCAATTAGCTATACACAGAAGGTGCACATAAGCAACTCGTTATATTTTGCACCATGCGAAGAATACAAAATGATCTCAAGGTGCCTAGACAAAATAAGCAATGGACTTAAGAAAAAATCGATGTGTTGCTATGTCATAAGAAAATGACAAGCCATATTATGCAGCAGATGAAACATCATCTCCTAACTACCAGATACCGGAATTGTAGCACATCATATGATTATACATGGATAAAAAAAAGATTAGCAAAAATAGTTACAGATGGGTTGCCATTGGAGGCGTTCCTACGATAATGTTAGCATAGCATCGGACTGGTGGTGGACTGTGGTCGTGGTAGATAAAACATGGAGTACCTGGAATTGTGAGGCAGATGGAGAAGTAGGCTACAGACGCAAAGGGCGCAGGATATATATCTGCAATCCAAAGAATTGTATGAGCAAACAAAATCTAAATTAGATCAGGTAAATAACAACAGAGAATTGCAAACATGGTTACTTAAAGGCTGCACAAACATGGTTTCCTTTAAGTAACATTTACATGGAAACTAAAACTATAAGCGGGGCCTAGTGCCTTACCATGAGGCACATGTAGCTGCTCTGCTCTCTTGGCATCATGTGCATCTCCTGTGGAAATCGCGAAGTTACCTTCCTGAGACTTGTGAACTCAATGTCCTGCTCAAGGTTGCACAAACTTGCACGTCAAATGAGGCCAGGTCCTCCCCTATTTACTGTCCCATGATCATCCTGAGCCTATTCATCTCACCATTCATCCGAGTATTTTATGAAAATTAAAAGGTCAGCACGCGCATTCAGTACACTACGTGAAAAAAGCTCTAAGGGAACGCCACCCCCACACTGTACGGGCGGTTGGCGTTGGAACCGCCCCTACAGTGGTTGGCTCACTGTAGGGGTGGCTGGTGATTGAGCCGCCCCTACAGTGGTCTGTAGGTGTATAAGTGATTTTAAAAAATTTTAAATTTCATAAACTATCTTGGATGAAAAAACTTTTTATATGAAATTTGTAGATCTCAAAAAGTTATAAAACATTGTAGTTGACAACTTTTTGATTTGACTTCATCTTGTCATGCGAAACCTACGTTTTAGTTTCTCAAATTTGAAATTCAAATTTTATAAATGACCTCGGATGAAAAAACTTTCTAAACAAAAAGTGTAGATCTCGAAAAGATATGAAAGTTTGTAGTTGATGACTTTTTTGATTTGACTTCATCTAGTCATCCGAAACCTATGTTTTAGTTTCTCAGATTTGAAATTCAAATTTTATAAATGACCTCGGATGAAAAAACTTTCTAAACGAAAAGTGTCGATCTCGAAAAGATATGAAAGTTTGTAGTTGACGACTTTTTGATTTGACTTCATCTAGTCATGCGAAACCTACGTTGCAAGTTGCAATTAGACAGAGCACCCCTACAGTGGAAAAAACCACCCCTACAGTGCTTTATTATAGTAGTGGTAAACAGAGCAAGTTGCAATTAGAGTGAGCGGCACATGTATGGTAAAAACTAACCGAAAGAAAAAGAAGGATGACAAACAAAAAGGAAAGTGAGAACTGAATTGTCTAACCAAAAAACAGTAAATTGGTATCCAAATGCATGTTGAAGCCCAAAAAATATATGAGAAGGGTCTTGCTCTGATAATCGAGAAAAGGAGACAGGTGCCTCGTTAACTCGTTTATTTGTAAGCCTGGCTGAAATAAGTATAGATGAGGCAATCCCACAGGTAACCACAGGAACAAAGATATGCAAGTTAATGTAAGCCTGCATGCATTTTTATTGAACATATTACAATACAAATTTGTGAAAATAAACCATATATGTATTCACAAATATTCCTAGCATTGGCAATAGTAATTTGGACATATTGCAAAGTCCATTTGGTTTAAAAAATAACGTTTCAGACACCAAACTGAAAGCTCTCGGAAATCACTGCACACACAAATATGAAAATCTAACCGATCTGAGCCTCAGAATTGAAACAACAATCAGATTTTCAGAATGGATGCAATCATATGCATGCACATTCCCCAAAAATTCTTACAAACAAAATGAAGTTGGCAACATATGTGAACTGTCCTAATAGCTAGCGTATAATGATGCGGCAAACTAATCAGAGAATTCAAATATGGAAACCTTAAATTAAAATCTAAGATATGTAACAAGATAATATTTTGCGTATTTTTCTTTGTAAAGAGCCTTTACAACAACAACATAGCCTTTTTATCCCAAGCAAGTTGGGGGTAGGCTTTCATCTCCATAAGAGTGGCTAAGTTTTTTACGTTGGCTCGTCAAGCCTAACACAACCCTCCTCCTTTATCCGGGCTTGGGACCGGCTATGCAACATAGGCGGAGTTTTTGTAAAGAGCCTTTAAAAAACAAAAAAAGCCATGTTTCATTACATCTGCTCCCAAAGGAGCTTACTGTCTAGATAGTCATACACACACAAAAAAACTATCAAATTCTGTGACACAATGATGAGTATGTGCACTGCAAACAGCCAGAAAAATAGCATAAATGACTAATTGGTTAATTACATAGCACCATATATTAGGTTCTTAAGGTAACTAATTAGTAAGCAGACATATCAAGGATAATATACTGTAGAATGAATATGGAAAGAAGGAAAGACAGAATCATATACCTATGTTGCTACCTCTGTTGGTACCTGGCTTGCATCTATCATGTCAAGGATACTATACTGACCAAATGATGAACTGAATTTGAGAAGCTGTCCTCCCTAGGATTGAGAAAGTGTTGCACCTAGATTAGCAAGGGAGAAAATATAGCCATTTTATAATTGGTTGTGAAAATCTTATGAAGCAATATATATATATTTTGATTTCGCTGTGCTTATTTTTTGGACCCACACGATATACCCAAGAACTAAGTACATGTACATTTTTTTCACTGCCATCTTTTTTTTGGACAACAAATGGAAACTTCCTATTAGTCAACTTCGTTTCATCATCATAGACAGGACACACTTCCATAGAACCTAAAATCTAACATTGTCTTCAAAAATAGGGAGGTCTGAGAAAGAAGAGGGGGTGTGAGCATACCAATGACCAAGGCGTTTGATCAATCTTCTTGCGAAATCATCGAATTCTCCAATGGAAACTGGCAGCAACAAATTCTGTGATGGACAGGCCTGGTTTGGCAGCTGTCACTTGATAAGAATCTAACCACATGACACCCAAGACAGGTAACAACAGAGTTATATCTGTGGCAATGTTAGTCATCCCAACATGAATACACTCCATACAAACAGGGGTGAAGTTAGCCTCATTCATCTTGATACAGCAGACCAAATCCAGTTACACAGAGCAACACAAATGAATAGGATCAGTATCAGGCTTCCCACCGCTAGTCAGGAGATGCACAAATGAACAACATCAGTATCAGACAAATTAGGATAACCATGCAACATGGGAAATATATGCTAGAGTCACCTTCAGCTATCATTGTATGAGTGGAGACACTGATATCATTCTAAAGATGAAGGCATCAGCAAAAAGAGCTATTGCCTTCATCTTTAGGATGTGCTGCCATTCATCCTATCAAGAGGAGGGGACATGCATAGACACAGTATTTTTTACCAATCTAAAGACATAGATATTTGCAACAATAAGTTACTGCAAATCCCATAATTATGTAAGGAGTTACCTGGCTACAGCAGATTTACTGCATATTTGAAAAATGATGGCAATTCTCAATTCATAGCCATAAGCCCTTGTGCTCAGGATTCAACTAAAGTCTGCAACAAACATGTAAAGTAACAATGGTCGGAAAAGTATGTTGTAATAGTGAAGAAGCCAAGAATCTTTGTGTGAACGAAGATATGATTTTTAGAGGCCTCAGAAACATAGCAATCATCATTTGTTCATCAACTTGGAGCCTCAAGGCATGGTGATAACCGGTTTACCCTCACAAACCCTCAGAAACTGCAGGGTATAAGTAACACCCATACCCAGTACCTCACAAGCGAACAATCTTCATTTGTTCATCAGCTTGGAGCCTCAAGGCAGGGCGATACAGGTTTACACCCTCGGAAACTGCATGATATAGGTAACACCGTAACACACATGCCCAGCACCTCACAAGCGAATGAACATCAGTTCATATTATTAAGCAATGCACATGTAATTTTCATCACAGGCTCAAGAAGGAAAAAAAAGTAAATGCCAGATGCTAAGAACATCTAATCACACAGAACGCAAAAGTAGCATTAACCAATAGAATTGGTAAGAGAGGGGGGGGGGGGGGGGCAACATGTTGAAATTAACCCGGCCCCAGATAGGGTTTCCTTCATCAGAGGCTGTAGATCGGCGTCCACAATGAAGAGGAGCAAACCTCTATAAGCTCTAGGAGAGGAAGATGCTGAAGGGAGAGAAGGGATCAAACCGACGAGGGGACGACGCGAGGAACACCGGAGCGCTCGGCACCAAACCACGTTCGGTGGCACCAACGGCCACCACTGTCATCATGCTGTGCCCGGGGACGACACGGGATCGGCAGCTGTGGCTGGGCACGGCCACCCGCCGCGTGGGCACAACACCCGGCGCCGGCGGGGGCCGCCGTCACCTCGGTCGTGCCACGCAAGGGGAGGAGAGGGTGGGGGCGCCGCTGGGCCGAGGGCCGAGCGCCTCCGTAGGGCCGAGGGCCGTGCGGCACCGCTGCGCCGAAGGCCGCCGCCGCTGCCGCGAGGGAGAGAGCAGAATGATTAGGGAGGGAGGACAGAGGAGACGATGCGCAGACGAGAGGAAGATATTTTCTTCGGAGCCTGTGACGCATGGTGCGACACAGTAAATTACGGTGGGGTAAACCTGGAGTGTAGATCTGGAAAACAACGGTGTAATTTTTTTTTGCTGACGTAGCTACGCCGGTTGCCTCCCAATGCTCGCCGGCCAAATAAGAGTAAATATAGCGTGAACAAACGGCGCTGTTCATTTACCTCCCAACGCAGCTTTAGTTCAGATCACCGAACTCAGAACAAACTCGTTGATAACTTCTGTGTAGCGTGAACAAAGATAGATGGTGGAAGTCCATGATTAAGTGTATGCGGCACGTATAGGGGTTAGGGGCATTGGGAATATGATAGATGCCAAGTTTTTGGTTTCTGGGATAGTGTCATCCAGCATTGGCCGGTGGAACAAGCAATCTAGATGGCGTGATCTGCTACTTCGCACACAAACATACTGACGATCATTGTGCATGCATTCACCTGGAACCGTTCTATGTCTTCATCTGAGAGCTGTACTCCCACAATCAAAGACATTGTGTCCCCCCTGAAAAGAACGGCAACAGCAAAAAATTTCTGCCCCAAACAATAATATGTGATTATGATGGTCATCTTTTTTTTTAGAAAAGAGAGTATATTAATATCCTAGCTTCTGCATCGACTAATGCATGTGGCTGTTCCTTATTACAAATAAATATTAAAGGTCCAAGCAATCTCAAAAATAAAGTTTTGATCCAACAAGGATGAAGAAAAAGCGACCCAATGCAACATTAGGACATAATTCTATTCCTGAAACTTCAACCGCTTCTTGCAAACACATCATTGCAATTGTCTCAATCTTCCTGCAACCTGTCTTTATCATCGAGCGATCCTCCTCCTTTTGAAACAAGGACCTCATCCAGAGTGCTTCCAGTCGACCTCACCGCTATACGTGATCCAACAATTTTCAGTGTCAGACGTCTCTGCTTTCACCGTATTAGTTTGCATAATGAACTTTTTACTATGATGTTGAGGGGACTGATAGGTTGAGGGTATAGTAGTACTAGTGCATGAATGAATCTTCCAGGTTCTTATTCTGTCCTGGAAGTTTGATGATCACCACGGTGAATGAATGGTTTGCAGAATCAGTCTGAAGGTGTTGTCATACATGGCTACACGCTTTTGCTATTTATTTTGATCACTTTTGTCTTCTGCAACATAGATGATATGATATTTATTGACCATTAGATATAATTCTCATGTTAATTTTAATATCCTTGAATTGCTACTCAAAAAATAAGTTTTGATATAAATCCTTATTTAAACTCACATATATTTTTTATTAACTTAATAATATATTTTTCAATCGATGGCTAGGAAGTCACCTACTTTTTTTTCGTCTCAAGAGATATCAACACCAAGTGCACAAGGAATGCTGACAAATGAAAAGCCAGGCCTCGGATCTCCATCAATGGCAGACAGAGGTTGCTGGTCAGCTGTGAAAGATTGGAACAGACAAATTTATCAGCAGCATCAACTACAACTTGGGCAGGTTGCGGGCGAGCCACTTCAACACGGGCGTTCAATAACTTCTTCGTGATCCAAACTTCCTTCGTCTATCATTGTCCGAAGCTCCCATGTATCATATCATCACTTGGAGCGCCGTCCGCCGGACATCGAAGATAGCCCTTTTAGCCCTTTTAGAAACGAGGGCGATGGTGTGCACATCATCCTCCTTAGGTGAGAAACTAATCTTATAATTCACCTATTTTTGCATAGCCCTATGTACGTTGGTTGGTATTGTCTAGATGCAAAAAATTGGCAAGGATGACATCGATAATGGCCCCACACATGTCAACGACACCACTGCATAGGGTGACATTGACATGAGTCTAGACGTCATCTGCAATGGCTGCTACGATACGATGCCACTGCATGGAGAGGGCGATGCTACACTACCGACCGAGACGAAAAAGGCAAACGATGCTATACCGACTATCTACTGATGAACACTGACGAGAAATACCTATGAGTGAACACCAATGAGGAAGGTGATACTACACCGTGCTATTAAACGAGGTGACTATTTCTATGCAACAAAGTATTTGTACGGAGCAAGTCGATCCAACCACATCAAATGGATGCCGGGGTCAGCATCACGGCGACGATGAGGAAGTCTACATTAGAGCATCTCCAACAACTCCGCAAATTCACTTGGTATTCTTATTATTTTGGCAAAAACACAAAAATATCTCTCCGACAACTTGGTAAATCCACTTGGTATATTTCCCAACTTGGTAAACGGAGTCCCCGCGTGCGGTGTGGACTTTGTATCGCCGATTTCGGCCTCGACGGCTCCCCCCACGCCCGCGATTCCCTCTCCAGCCCGCGCCAAAGTCTTCCATGCGAGATTTCCACCGGTAGATCCATGCGAGAGGCGAGCTGCTCAACTCGTTCCCTGAGACCTACCCTCAAGAGGACGCAGCCGCACAGGCGACCAGCACTACCACAGACCATTTCTTTCCCTACGGTTGAGATCAATCCCGTCAGCCCGCACCCTCCGTCAGGCCAGCTGGAGCATCCCCCGCGTGTGAGCAAACACCGTGCAGGATTGTCTCTCCCGTCGGTAGACCACCGTCATGGGTCTACGACGCGCACATGGAGCGCTCATATTTGGTTGCAGCGGTGCGGGGTGGCCCAGGTGATAGTCTCAGGCACGGGTGAAAAGCGCGGGGTCTTCTCCGAAAAATATTCAACCACAGGCGCCTTCAGCCCTTCACATCCCCCGCCCGTGACCTCCAACCTCTTCCCCAAACATAATCCTCTCCTCGGAGCCGCCGGCCGCCGCCACCAGCAGCGCTGTCCGCCTCCGCCACCAGAAGCGCCGCTGACCCTGTTATCACCACCGTCCCCGAGCCATTAAGCTCCGCCCCCGCCCACCAGACCCGTCGTCCCCACCGTCAGTGACCAGATCCACCACTCATCGCCCCCAAGCACCCCGGCCACCAGACCCGTCGACCCCAGATCTCAGCCCCGCCGGCCACATCCACCAGGTTCGGATTTCCTGTTTATCCTCTCCGTATGAACTCATCCCTAAAGTATTTCGTCAGATCTGAATATACCCATGATTGTGTAGGGTATTGTTGCCTAGAGTTTTGGGTTGTCCACTAGGAAATTGATTTGCTACTACCGTATGCAAGATGATGGTTCCGCAACATTGATGGTCTCGATGAAATTTCTTCTTTTTTTGTATGGTGAAATTTTATTTTTTTCGTTTTTTTTTATTTTTGGCCTGAATCCAATTGTGTTGTTTAGTTCAGACTAGTTGGGACAACGCAAAAATTTTCAGGGATAATCTATGGAGCATCTATCACAACTGTTGTGCAAGCTTTCATCCTGCAGTCCTCAGAACCTAAACGTTGAGCTGGTTAGTTATCTCTCTGATTTTGTTTGGCTGTACTCTATGGGCAAGACTACCATAACAAATTTGAATGGTTAATGGTGGTTTCTGGATATGCAGAATTGTCTTTTTTTTTTTTTTTGAACCAGAATTTTCTTTCCTTGATGGTTAGTAAACTGACGGGAAAGATGTAGATTTTTCCCTGACGGTTTGTAACTGATGGGAAGCTGTAGACTTTCCCTGACGGTTAGTAACTGACGGGGAAGGTTTTTCTGCGACAGTGGTGAGGAAACAATCGCTGACGAATTCCCGTCAGGTAAGGTCAACTTTCCGTGATGTTTTTTCCCTGACGGCTCATGCCTGACGGTTACCGTCAGGGATGACCTTTCCTGACGGTATTTGCCACTTTTCCTGACGGAGTCGGCCGTCAGGGAAAAAGTTTTCTGGGGTAGTGCACGCACTCACGCATGTTTTGTTCGTGAGCGGCCAAAGATGGAGACAAGAATCAGATATCCACCAGTAGATCCATGCGAGAGGAGAGCTGCTCCACTCGTTCCCTGGGACCTACCCTCAAGCTGACGCAGCCACTTGTTTGTGAGCGGTCAAAGATGGAGTTCTTGTTTCTTTATGCATTTTAGTTCCTTTGAAGTTTTGGAGATCTAAACTAGAGTCGTCCAATACGCATGTGGAATTATGTATTGTCGTAATGCTCAATGAACCTGTGAAACCTAGCACTGTATTTTTGAGATGTTCCTTTGATGTTTAGTTGTTGAATTATGAGCTCATCTTGTTCAGCTCATCTAGTATCAAACATTAAGTTTAAGTTTATCCAAGTTTAAGTTTAGTTGTAGTGGTACTGCGAATTTTTTTGTTTTGTCAAAGATTATGAACTCATCTTGTTCAGCTCATCCAAGTTTAAGTTTAGTTGTATTTGCACTTCAATATATTGAGGTTCTTGCATGGTATTGTTCATGGAACGTTGCATGGTACTCAGTGGGCCTTTTTTTCATTTTACCAAGTTGGAATAGCATATTGTTGGAGAGGAGTCTTTTTTTACTTGTCGAATAAAATAGCAACTTGGCAAAACTCAAGATATGCCAAGTGATTTTTACCAAGTTGTTGGAGATGCTCTTACCAATTAGTTATTGTGGTAGTGATGCTCATTTAGATGTGGAAGATTATGAATGATTTTTTTTGGTTATTACTGAACTAGATATTTTGTGAGTGGCAATCTGAAATGAGGAGTGGGATTCCATAAAGTGCCATTTTCCGAGCAGGTACCAATAGTACCAAACCAAATTATATGTAATGAAGCATTTACCATTCTTGTCTGTCGTTAGTTACCTATATAAATTACATGGCTTGGTAGGTTCCTTTCTCCAATTCACACACCCTCCCTTTCATTCCAATGCCATCAACTTAGTTACTGTCCATGCAATCTGGGTTTCGGAGGCCTTAGGAATTCCATTTTGTCTTTGCTTTTTTGTTCTTTGGCTCACATCCCTCACTCGAGATAGATACAAATTTTGGAATTTGAGTTCCTTCTATTGTAGTTCTTAACTTGTCGATCGAGAGGAAGTTCCGTTGTAGCAACTTGGGTCGTCAGAGGAGGTTAACATGTCCGTTCAAATTCTCGAAGAAGTTCAAATTCTCGAATGATCATCCTTACCTTCATCATAGTCACATCATCATTCCATAAGACTAATGAGTAGAAAAAATACTTAGAGAACATACTGGTACATGTTTCTCATTAGAGTATTGCATTAGAATCGCATGTGCAATGTAAAGATTTTTACTCTTTTTGTGAATCACAGTACAAGCAACAAGGTCATCTCAAGCGTCTCTCTTTTTTTTTTTTTGTGAATTAACACAGAAAAATATAAGGACCCACGTCAAGCTGATAGGATGAATCCGGTGGATAGATTCCACAACAAGAAACCAAACCAGTTAAACTACACTCGTTTGCCTAAAGTTCTTATATAATACCACTACTAAGAAGTTCAATTATCAGGCGAAATTGGTAGGTTTGCTCATGCGCAGTCATGACGTGCTCTAGAACATTGCACAGTTGCATATACTGGGCCCATGATAATTAATCTTGTTATTACTGAAGATTTATTACCTACAACGGAGCCTCCAACATAGGTAACCAAGTGGCACTGACACAAACATGAGGACATGTATATGGTCCTGGCCAACATGCCAGTGTGTGGTACTCAAGACTTATCACTCTCTTAATTTACCTATTATATATAAAATTTGAAATAGATTATAATTAGAAGAACTATTCACGAATTAGACAAATTGCCGAATTTGTATAGTTCAATAAATTCCATAATCCTATTTAAAATATCATCTAGTCAAGCATATATATCAAGCTAAAATTCTGTCGTAAAATTCTAAGAAATCTTTTTTGTAAGTGGAACTTTTAAATTTCGAACTAGTTAAATTCACAGGTTAGAGAACTAAAGTAATGCGAGGTTCTTTAAAACTTAAATGCTTCTATCTATTTGTGTCCTTCAACTAAGATGTGACTGATAGCCAACCCCTATTGAAGCACAGGATGGCTCATTGCTGCTTCATCAAACCAAATTTCTTTAGGATCCCTGGACCTGCGCACATACACGTCCCAAAGTACTGTAGCCCGAAATGTTCTGATGAAGGACTTACATTTTTTTTATTATGAGAGCTCTTTGTCCTTCTGAGAGCACTGCTTGTAGTTTTAGCCCAATCAACATGCCCTTTATTTCTACTCCCTAGCACGATGTATAGAAGTTGGCAATGATAAGCCATTGGAGCACCAACATATGAACAAACACCTCTCAGGCATGACCATGTATAGAAGTTGTCTGCTGCAGTGAGACATGGGTGGCACGAAACGTATCTGGATCCGTTCAATCGGCATACCTGATCTCTGATTACATATTTACATAGACAAACATCTAACATTATTTGCGCTGCGGATTTACAAGCCATGGGTCGTAGAAACTTTGCAGAGAGAAATGGGGCCATGGGGGACTGCAACTTATACTTAGATGAAAGAGAGACCAGCTCCTTCGTCTCTGCCATGCTGAATAGAACAAAGGCCGTTGATGGTGGTTGGAGACTTTGGAGTGGATTGATGGTGTGCATTATTGACGGGCAAGTGAAAATAGTGACATTACCGAGCAGCGCCAGCCTAGCGCCAGGGCAACGCCTTGTAACCAGACTAGGATTACGAGGGATAATTGTAGTTTGGATACTCGACTCGGCCAACTCCGGCAACCACCGTGAGCCGCCGCCAACGCCTTGCGGCGAGTTCAACGCCAATCGGCGAGAGAGAAGATCGAGTTCCCTGTTTACAGCTGTGTCTGGCGATACAAAAGGAGCACGGCTCTGCCGTCTCACACCCGTTACATGGGCTGCGGAATTGAAAAGAGTAAATGGGCCGACGACGATCACAGCCAATCTGGGCCGAAGACTTGCTTGTTAGGCTTCCTCTTCCTTCGGGCGCGGCCTGCTCGGCGACGAAGGCGACGGCTGATCACCGGCTTCAGGTTCAGCTCGTTACCTCGGCGATGATGCAGCACCGTCGGTGACACCCCCCCTCCCCTCGAGACAAGGCTTGACCCCAAGCCGGTGCTCGTGGGAACTCCTGCTTCAAAGCTTCTTCATCTTCCCATGTTGCCAAGTCTTCAGGGAGATCGGACCACTTGACCAAGACTTGAGGAGTGGCGACATTGTTGTGAACATGGAGTCTTCTATCCAGTATAATGTCAGGTACCTGCAGGCACATCTCAGGATTGGGCAATTCAGAGCTCACCTGAGTTGTAGGAGACACAGCTCGTTTCAGTAGAGAAACATGAAACACTGGGTGAATCATGCTATGAGGTGGTAGCAGCAGACGATAGGCTGCGTCATTGATCTTAGCTTCAATCTTGAAAGGCCCAAAGTATCTGAAACTGAGCTTGTTTGAAGACCGATTTGCCAGAGAGGTTTGCACATAGGGTTGGAGCTTGACATATACCACATCTCCCACCTCAAAGGATCTTGGAGACCTCTTCTTGTCAGCTTGTGATTTCATTTTCTTTTGAGCTCGCAGAAGATGTTGTCTGATATGATCTTGCATAAGGCTTCTGTTCTCCAGCCATTTGTCCAATTCAGATAGATCAGTTGCACCTGGTGGTTCAAGTCCCAACTCTTGAGGGTGATGTCCATAGATGACATAGAATGGTGTCTGCCCCAAGGATGTGTGGTATGTAGTGTTGTACCAGTATTGAGCAGATGCTAACCAAGAAGACCATTTGGTTGGGCAAGAGTGGACAAAGCATCGAAGATATGTTTCTAAGCACTGATTGACCCTTTCTGTTTGACCATCAGACTGAGGGTGATAGGCACTGCTCATATTGAGTTGAGTGCCCAAGTGAGCAAATAATTCCTTCCAGAGCTTGCTTGTGAATATCTTGTCCCTGTCAGAGACTATAGACTGTGGCAGTCCATGGTGTTTGAAGACATTGTCTCTGAGTGTTTCAGCCACTTGGAGTGCAGAGAAAGGATGAGCTAAGGGTGTAAAATGAGCATATTTGGAGAATCTGTCCACCACAACAAGTATACATGTATAGCCCTTTGACTTTGGCAATCCTTCAATGAAATCCATTGAAATACTTTTCCAAGAAGCGTCGGGAATAGGTAATGGAGACGGGAGACCGGGTGTTGCAACTCTTTACGTCTTAGCCCATTGTGACAGTACTGCACAACTTGCT
This sequence comes from Themeda triandra, assembly GCA_018135685.1. NCBI lineage: Eukaryota > Viridiplantae > Streptophyta > Magnoliopsida > Poales > Poaceae > Themeda > Themeda triandra. The sequence goes on from JAENPR010000612.1 coordinate 133,730, forward strand.
ACAAAATCTTTTGGTCTGTTTGAGTTGTGGCCAAGCAAAAAGCCTTTTTATCCTACGGTAGGTGGCTTCAAATCAGTGTCCTCCAATAGCACTAGCATGTAACGATGACAACACATGCTGTTGTATGGAGACAGTATTGCCAATCCATATTCTGGACTTGAAATAAATTAGCCCCTTTTTAAGTTCATAGTCTACGGATGGTGATTGAACAGAAAGTTCCTGGAGTAAGCTGTTGAGCAAGTGGATCCTGAAGGTAAGCTTCTTGCAATTGTTGTGCCCATGGAGACTGAACAACAGACACAGCAGCAATTTCTTGTTGAGTACCATGAGTTGTCCTTGACAAAGCATCAGCAACCTTATTTTCAACACCTTGCTTGTAGACTATCTTGTACCTCAACCCCATAAGCTTGGTGAGAGCCTTATGTTGTCAGGGTGTGGACAACCGCTGATCATCTAAGTGAATCAAGCTTTTCTGGTCAGTTTTAATTATGAACTCTGAGCTCTGCAAGTATGGCCTCCAGTGGTCCACAGCCATTAGAATGGCAAAGCATTCTTTTTCATATGTTGATAGTCCTTGAGCTCTTGGTCCCAAAGCTTTGCTTACAAATGCAATGGGGTGCCCATTTTGTTATAGAACTGCTCCAATAGCCTTGTCGAAGCATCGGTTTCAAGTTCAAAAGGTTGCTTGAAGTCGGGTAAAGCCAAGGCGGTGTCTTTGTGATGAGGGCAGACTTGAGGGCTGAAAGGAAGCTTACATTTCGAAGTACGGATGTAGAGCTCACCTTTCTTCAATAGATTTGTCAAAGGTTTGGCTAGAAATCCAAAGTTCTGCACAAATTTTCTATAGTAACCTGCCATGCCAAGAAAGCTCCTAAGCTCTTTCACATTTTGAGGTGAAGGCCAATCTGAGATAATTTGTATCTTCTTTGGGTCTATAGAAACCCCACTGGAGCTGACAACATGCCCAAGGTAGCTGATCTGTTGCTTTGCAAATGAGCATTTGGAGAGCTTGATATGGAGATCATGTTTCAGTAAGAGTTGAAAGACTGCTTCAATATGCTGTAGATGTTCTTCCCAAGTCTTACTGTAAATGAGGACATCATCTATGAAAACAACACCAAACTTTCTCAGTATTGGAGCCAGTACTGTGTTCATAACACCCTGGAATGTAGCAGGGCCACCTGTGACTCCATAAGGCATCACGATATTCATAGTGCCCATTGTGAGTCTGAAATGCTGTCTTGTGCTCCTCACCTTCAGCCATTCGAATCTGGTGAAAGCCAGAGCAAAGAACCAAAGATGTGAACCAGCTTGCCCCATGTAATTCATCAAGTAACTCATCAATGATGGGTAAAGGATATGTATTCTTGACAGTCATGGCATTGAGTCTTCTGAAATCTACACATAACCTCCAATTACCTGTTTTCTTTTTAACCGCGGGACGGGGGATGAAAAAGGACTAGTACTGTGCTTGATCCATCCTTTTTCTAACATTTCTCTGATCTGTTTTTCAATTTCAGTTTTCTGGTGAGGGTTGTATCTGTAGGCCCTCAGTTTGAATGGAGAAGCACCAGGAAGCATTGGAATGGAATGATCACCATCTCTTCTTGGTGGTAAACCAGAGATAGGCTGAAACAGGTGTGAATACTGATCAATGAGACTTTGTATTTCTGGAGGAATTGGTGGTTGTGTTGTTTCATTGGATGAAAAGCCATCAAGAGAGTTGAGCTGCACAACATAGAGGAGTGAGTTTTGTTTCTGCATGCTTTCAACTTGCACTGCATCAACTTCTGGGCCCATTGAGAGCTTGGACTGAATTCCATGAATTCTTTTCTTTTCACCATTGTACTTGAATTTGAACCATTTATCCTGCCAATGAACCTTCATAGGACTGTAAGATTTTAACTTGATCAACTCCCGAAAGCACAGCATCATAAGTGTCAATAGGTAAAATCTTGAAAGTGCTCTTGAATGAAACACCCTGAATATGCCATAACAAATCTGGTATTTCATGAGTACAACTGATGGTGTTACCATTTGCAACTCTAACTGGCACAGCTTCAGGTAATGGTTGCCAGCCAGAAATTCTGGATGCCATAGCTTCACTGATAAAACAATGTGTGCTACCAGAATCAACTAACATGTAAGCCTCATGTGTGGATAAGAAACCCCTGAGCTTAACTGTTTCATGCAAATCAGCACCATTCATAGCTTGGGCAGAAATAGAGATACCTTGTGTTGGAGGAAACTCCAGTGAACACAATTCATCATCATCAGAATCTTCTTCCACTTCAGGGATTGTTTGTTGTTCATCAGAATCTGTTGACAGGGCTTGCCAGACTTCTTCCATGGCATGCAGAGAGACATTCTGACATTTATGGCCATGAGTCCACTTTTCTCCACATTTGTAGCAAAGTCCTTTGGATTTCCTGTACTTCTTCAATGAAGATAGCTTGTTCTCAGGTGAAGCAGAATCATAGCTTCTTCTATCTTCTCTCCCAGGGCTTGATGCATACTTGTGAGAAGGACTGGAATGTTGGTAACTCTTGTCAGGACTGCTCCTCTTGGCCTGAGAAATAGAATCACCTCTTCTGTTGGTGTTAGCAGTACCCAGCAGTGCTTCTTCCTGTAAAAGAGCAAGAGCACTCGCAGAGTCCAAGTCCCGAGGTTTATGTACCATAACTTCAACTTTGATCTGATGCCTTAAGCCATCAACAAATCTATTTGTGATAGTGGTCATGCTAAAAGTGGGATCATGGGCTAGGAGTTGGTGAACGAGGTCACAGAACTTCTCAATGTACTCATCAACATAATGGGTTTGGTGAATTTTGAAGAAGTGTCTAAGGAGGTGGTTGTGTTCATCTCTATCAAATTTGGCACATACAGTGGCACAAAAATCATCCCAATCCATGACTGAAACGGTGGATTCTACTATTTGGTACCAAAGAGCAGCAGAACCAGTGAAATGCATGGATGAATAACGAACCCAGAGCTGTGGATCTACACTATACATACTGAAGAAGGTTTGACAGTTTTTGAGCCACAGTTTAGGATTAGTGCCCTCAAACTTAGGGAATGGGAGATCTGGGATGGCTGGGTTGTGCAGAGTATAAACTGATGAACTAGCAAAGTTGAATTGAGGTATAGTGTGAGGCACAGCACCTTGGTTTTGTTGTTGGCCCGGGGCAGCGGTGTACACTGCCCCAAAGCCTGCCTCGCGGTGGTCATCTGACCCAGGCGCCGCCCCGGACGGGGTCGACTCCAGCTTGGCGGAGTCCGGCACCTTCGACGACGGAGGCGGCAATTCCCCCGACGCCGATGTGGACGGTTTGTTGATGTAGACCGTCCCCGTCGGTAGTGGTACAGCTTGGGGTAGATTCAGGAGCGCCTTGTCGACCTTGTCGACGAGCTCGATAATGTTCGTCTCCAGATCGTGGACGCGGCCGTCGACCAACGGCTTCCACAAGTTGAACTCGGTCTTCAGAGCGCGCACCTCGGACATGCCCGCCTTCAACTCAGTGATCCCGGTCTTGTTGTCTTCGAGGAGAGCGAGGATCTTCCCCATCTGCTCCTCCGGAGTCACTTGCGCCATCTTCTGCCGTGTGAGATGGCCGTGCAGCGCCAGTACGAACCGGATGGAATTGGGGAAAATTGGTGGCGAGGAGGTGGATTTGGGGGGCGGATCGAACGGAATCTGATACCAGATGTAACCAGACTAGGATTACGAGGGATAATTGTAGTTTGGATACTCGACTCGGCCAACTCCGGCAACCACCGTGAGCCGCCGCCAACGCCTTGCGGCGAGTTCAACGCCAATCGGCGAGAGAGAAGATCGAGTTCCCTGTTTACAGCTGTGTCTGGCGATACAAAAGGAGCACGGCTCTGCCGTCTCACACCCGTTACATGGGCTGCGGAATTGAAAAGAGTAAATGGGCCGACGACGATCACAGCCAATCTGGGCCGAAGACTTGCTTGTTAGGCTTCCTCTTCCTTCTGGGCGCGGCCTGCTCGGCGACAGAAGGCGACGGCTGATCACCAGCTTCAGGTTCAGCTCTGTTACCTGGCGATGATGCAGCACCGTCGGTGACACGCCTCTGCCATGCAGAATATATAGAACAAAGGCCGTTGATGGCCTTAAACTTAAGAAGAGTTGTCAGGTTTTGTTTGGTTCGCCCCGGCTGCAGGCGAACCAGTCCGAGCATAGATCTTCGTATGGGCAGAGTGTTGTCTGTTGTCTAAGTTGCATTATAACAAATTTTTTATGTTTGCTTATGCCTTTTGGAGATCGGCTGTGCAAAAACAATAGTCAGTGATGATAAGAAATGAGTATAAAATAAAATTTGCAACGAAAAATAAAAATCTGTGCAAAAAAAAAAGACAAGTTCCAGAGAAGAGGTAACGGAAATTGAAACGAACAACAAAAATCTTTGCAGAAACAAAACAAGTTGTAGAGAAGATGAAATGGAAGTTCCAACGCACACTAAAAATGTGTACAAAAACAAAACAAGATGGAGAGAACAGGAAATGGTTACAAAAATAAAAATGATAACCACTCTTGCACGATCACACAACTATGTTTTTTTTCGATAAAGGATTTTCAATATCCAGCCTCTGCATCCGGTGATGTACACAGCCAATTGTTACAAAAGAGAGAGAAAAACAAAAGAGAGAAAAGCCATAGTCTTATACACTGACCAGGACATTACGACAAGCGATAAATGCTTCGACCCTCTATTTGATCCGAGAGGGCGTCCTTGGCTTGCTCTTGACGTCGCAGCTGAGTCCCAAGTGTCGGAGTGCAGGGCATGGATAGGAGTAGGTGTGCTTGTATTGATGCCTTCAAGAAGGTAAATGACATCCGCAGACGCCATCACCAACGAAAAGAAGAGGAAATTACAGTGACGCCTCCAAGGGGGAAGATGACGTTGATTGCGTCATCGCCGCCGGCCCAGCACCGCCAGGCAGGGTTTTCACCCATAATCGAAAGTCCTGCAAAAGCACGTCCAAGCCGAACCTACATACAACAGATGCTGGAGATGATCGCCAGGGTATTCACCAGATGCCGCGAGGCAGCAGAAAGCAGGGGGCGACGGTGTCCTTTGATGTGTACGTCGGCGTCGATTTACATGCCGCCTGGGAGCGACGTGGTCTGTGGGAGGACGGCTTGGAGATGGTCCGTGCCAACCCTGTCATCCCCATCTGGTGCCTGAGAGTCCAAATCGACCCCCAAGCCGCTGCCAGGGAAAATGGTCCCAACTTGAGGCAACGTCCGCCCGAGTTCGCATCACCGGAGCACCATCCGCACCGAGAAGGGGGCAGCACGGGGCAGCAGCCGGCGGATCTAGGCCTGAGATACCCAGATCGGCCCGCTGGGGCCAGGCCCCTTCACCGGTGCGGGTACGCCAGCCGCCGAGTCTGTTCATCCACCAAACGGTGGGAGAACGGTGCCGCCGTCCGCTTCAGCCACCGAGGCGCGAGCCAGATCGGCCTTCACCATCGAGCAGGCCGCCCCACGGGGACCAGGTCCGGCCACCAAGGACCAGAGTCAGCCCCCGCCGCCGCCGTTCACCGCCGAAGAGGATGTACGGGTTAGGGAGGGAGGTGGGAGAAGGGGTGCTCGCGCCCGCACCTGGGCAGAGAGCCCCGCTGCCGTTGTCATGGGGGCTACACGAGCTTCCCAAGAAGTCGCTCCGGCGGCGGCGAGGTGGGGAGCGGAGGTTGGATGCGGCGCGGTGGGGAGCGATGGGAGCCTCTAAACCCTAGGCCTGGAGGCGGCGTGGTCCCAGGCTCTCTCGGCATGCCAAGCAGATTCACACAACTATGTTCTTGAACTGCACCCTACACTTTAGAGTACTTGCCCTAACAAATGTTCACTGCTCCAGCGAGCTCCTCTGCAACGCAATATGATGGCATGGAGATGCCAGCCACGGCGGACACTTAGTCTTCCACGGATTCGCTGGCTCTGCCCTCCGCCGCCTCTGCCACCTCGTCTTCGACCGCTGCTACGGCTAGATGTAAGAGACACAAACCGCTGCCATTTGCCCCATCATTGTCTCGCTCGCTGGCCTGCCAATGTCCTGTTTCTATGGTCTGACGCTCTCTCGTGCCCCTTCTCTCATGCAGCTTCGACGAGTGGATGGACTCCTTCGGCCATGCTCTCTCTGGCGGCTGTGGAATGTTATTGCCTCCACTCCTGTGTTCCCCGGCTTCCCCCTCAGTTCCTTCCTTTCCCCAATTTTCTTAGCCCCAGATCTCATTCATGTCTGTCTTGTTGCTTCTCCAATTGGCACGGTCGCTGGTGAACGCTGTGGCGTCCTCAGTGATCTTGTTGCTCACAAGTTAGAATTTGTGTTGAAATTTTTGTTATTTTTGCAAGATTGTGTTTTTGTGAAATGGGGCGTGGTAGGATGGATTTGAGAATTCTAGCAGATAATAAAGAAGGCATTTTTGTTCATTTTTTAGTGATTTGTAGTGAAAGTTCTGGTATTCTAAATCTTGAGTTCTGCAATGGATTTGTCATTAGTTCCGGGATTCATTATGGTTTCATTACATCAGTTTGTGGGCAGATCTTTAATGTTTTGGGTTTTATGACACGTATAAGCTGGGTAACATATATATTAGGGACGTAATTTAAGCTGAGAAATTTGTTTGTTGGGTGATCTAATCTATTATGAGATATATTTTTTCCCACATGAAATCATCTTGCGTCAAAGATTTTTTGTTAATATAATAGGCAATTCTCCTTTTCTTACTTTATTATCTGATGAAGCTCGCAAGGCTTCTGTCTCATCCAACAAACTCAATTCAATTAGGATAATATTATGAGCAATATTAAACGTTGTACTCTGAGATCATGTATCTCTTCTGAACTTTATTTACTTTAGATGAGTTCAAACTCTGTTTTAAAAAAACTAACTCGGTTCCTATACAACTGTTGATGTTTTAGCAATTTGTATTTGGTGGGTGTTCATATGGTACAAACGTAAGCATGCTTGTCCATTAGTTAAAATTAATATGATCCACTTTTATGGCGCATGAAGGATCTAATCCTGTGCTTATCATGTTCTAGAGTCCTTGTTAGTTCGTAGCATGATCGTATCTGTCGTCGTGCACTACCGTCAGGGAAATAAAAATATTTTCATGAAAATGTACATATGGTCATAAAAAATAAAAATATCGCCATGAAATTTCTTACGGTGCACTTACCATCAGGGAAAATAAAAATACCGTCAGGACTGGCTCGACAGGGTAATTTCAGTTTTGCCGGACGTTGGTCAGGGAATTTCAAGTTTCCACTAGTGTTGGCCCGTGGTCGGAGTAGGTTAACATGTCCCAGGAAAATGGAAGTCCCAAAATGCTTCTTCTGTTTTACAGCTGGTCGGAGTAGGTTAACATTTTTTTAGTAATTTTCTTTCTGTTGTTATGCTTGACCACAGTGTATGGTCAAAGTATGCTTGACAACAACGTACAGTTGCGTACTAGGCCAATAATTAATCTACATGTTATTACAGAAGGGTTGCCTCGAACAAACACTAGCCGCGGCTCCAGCAAGGAGCGCGGCAAGGCACGACACCGGCGAGTGCTGACCGCGTCAACTAAAACCCTAATGGCGGCGAGAGAACACAACACACGAGAGGCAGAGAGATTTTCACTGCGGAATGGCGCAGCTTTTCTGATGCATTTCGTGTTCCTTATTACGGGCTCCGATCCACGTTCCCCACCACGACTTGGCACTGCACGGTGCGCCGTTATTCTCGGTCGCCCGTGCAACATGCGCGGCGTGCAAGCCATGGCGGAGACCCAGCCCCTTGACACGGTCAACACGCAACGTGTGCAGCCTCCATGTCACTCCTGATTCTACGCGAATTACAAAACATGTTCATGTCTTAACACTGAACTAAACTATTCATCTAATACTGGTAAACATGATCTGTCACGATTACAAGAAGCTAAAGCCAACATACTATACAAATTAATTTTTAGCGACGCCTCTGTTTTAGTCCATAGCTCTAGAAGTTAAATCAATTTTTAGAGGAGGCTGAAAAGCACAATCGCCTCTGGAAATGTCCTTTAGTTTTAGAGGCAGCTGAAAAGTTTAACGACCTCTAGGGCTGCCAAACTTCTCCTATATCTATTTCTAGAGGCAGCTATCAATTTGGCCCGTCTTCAAAGATAGGTGTAGTACAGTAAAACTCATAATCACTTCTCCAAATTAAGTCGGATTATGGCAAACTTTAGACTAGTCTCAACAGGAGTTTCATGTCCCAGTTTCCAAAACATCCAGATTTTGGAAACCTTGTACTCTCAACTACGATAAAACTCTAATAATTATTCTGTCCATTAATATAGTGACATGTTAACATATCTAATGGCTATGAAACTCTTATGAAACTCCCATTTGAGTCTAGCCTCATAGCAAAGTTGTAGTATTCAAAAGATATACAACTTTGCATTATTGAATTAGCTTTTCATTTTAAAACATATAAGGCCCATAAATTCTCTTTTAAGTTTTTATATTTTGAAATTTAATGTTTATAATTTTTTCATAAGTGCTCAGATGGAGAACTGACCTAAACAAATGTTGTAGTATTAGCAGAGACCACCGCTATGTAGCTGACTACTGTTTCAATTCTTATCATTTATAGCCTGGAAATTGTGTTTAAATTTTTAGTTTTTAGAAAAAATTCAAGGATCTTGGATGATGAAGAAATGACCTAGACAAAAGTTGTAAATGTAAACAATATATATTTATTAATGTAATAATAAAATAACTATATTAGCCATTTTATCACAAGTGACGAGTTTGAGGAGTAGTGATAAAAAAGTAACATGCGGAGGTCCGAGATGATGAGTTGGATCCACTGTGCGCCTGTGCTTATAAGCGGAACCTATTTTTGTTGCATCTTCATATGGTATATATCCATACTGAGGTCACGGATTGACATTAGAATTTTCACGGACATGTTTATGGCCCAACACAGGTCAGTCCATCATATATATGCGAGAGATATACAATAGAGGATCTCTCTCTTAACTCCACAGTTAATCAAATGCTATATGTATAAATATATCATCAGCATGTCAGTGTGTCATATGCGAGATGTACTGTAGAGGATCTCTCTCTCTCTCTTAACTCCACAGTTAATCAAATGCTTCTATATTCTATAAATATGACAGCAGAAATGCAGGGTGCCACCCTAGCTAACTCTGAAACCAAAACATGTAGTCATACACCACGCATATAGTCAGTCAGGGGCTATGGTGGAGTTAGGACTGAGAAGCCTCAGGAATATCAATAATGGAGCTATCACCAGGAACAGTGTTTTTACCTCTCCTAGAGTCGGCTAACAACTAATAGTGTTTGCTTTTTGCACACACATTTCAACCCACAGTCATGGACGACGTTGCATAGAGGATGAGCCTTCCTGAGCCATCGGAGGTCTACGTCTTTTTCCATTCTTGTCTCCAATCGTCCACACGCATTGTGTTAGGGAACTCTTAGCATTGGGCATGACAAAAGTTTAATTGGGCACCGAGTGCTCGCGTCACGGCGGAATATAAGCTGGCTTCACCATCACATCATTAGATACATCAACGACTGTCTAACTGAATCAACGTGTTCTTCCCAGCCTTCCCCGATCTGCCCAGCGTAAACTGCGTTTCTACGTACTGGATTCACATTGCTTTACGTGCATCTGCGTGAAGTCCTCACTTGACGAGCAGAATATTACAATCCATATCCATTGATGATCAAAAGTATATGATCACTGCAAATTAAAACAGAAATTATAAAGCCTTCAACAATGCATTGAGCAACCATCTGATATTTAATTAACTGCCCCTCTATTGTTAGAGATTTTTAGTCCATGTTCTTCCATGCCTAAAACGTTGCTATTACGTACGACATCTGAATACGCTAGAGTTGTAGTAGCTGATGTATGTCAAATCAATGCATTTAATTTTTAGTACTCGATGCACAATGGCACCGGAAAGGACTTGAAATTTCACGATAGTGCTACACTGTATAAAAGTATTTCCTAATTGATAATTTACGAAAGGATAGAATTAGCATCTTGATAAGGGACCATTTATTATTCTACATAATTTTTAAGTTACTTTCCTTTTGAAATATAATTTTCACTTTTTACTGGCATTCCTCTAAAACATTTAGCCAAGATACTTGCAGTGAAGACAACTTAATTAAACTCATCAAAAACATGATTATTTGTAATAATGTAAAACTTAGAACAATAAATGATATTTTGCATATCAGTAATTTCGTTAATTGGTAAGTGGATCTGCATTCTTATTGAGACATCTGCTGAAGCAATTTTCGAATTACAAAAAAAATATCAACATTTATTTTCTTAAATTTGTCTTATACACAAACAAATGTTAGTAAAATCAATGAACTCTCTATCCTATCAAATTATACTACAAAAATATCCAGTGGCTGCATCAGTATCCACACACACTACCAAGTTCAATATTGACGACACATATATCTGCAAACCGAGGGCTGGTCAACTGCGTCCCCAGATATGTCTTGTTAGGAGAAATTATTTTTGAAATAGGCCACATTTATTTATATGTACACTAAACTATTGAGACAACATTCTTATATATATGCCTGGCGGGTTCGGTTTTGTTCACATTCTTGTGCCGTTGTGCGACACTAGTAAAATGGAAGATACGAGTACTAGAGTGGAAAGGTAGTCCCAACTGAGATGAGAAAATAAGAAATGGAGGCAATAGGAAAACTGACGATGCTCAACGTGTACATACTCTTGAAGCAGAGGATGGTTCATTGTTGCTTTATGAAACCAAATTTCTTTAGGATCCACGGACCTGTGCACATACATTAGACCATGCTCATATGATGATACCTGGGTGTGCACATTAAGCATCAGATGAGTTCTCAAAATAGCCCTGAAGTGTGCACATTAAACCCAATCAACATGTCCTTTGTTCTTGTTCCTTATTCGTGTCTGGCAGCAGTGTCTCACAGCCAATTTTACATAAGTGGAGTGTGCCACAGCAAGTTTTACCATGATTTAAATATTGTATATGCTGTCAGTCACTCTCACTTGTGCAAAATCAGGCGGCTTGCTTGTGCTACAGCAATCCAAAGTTTTGACTGTTTTTTGCCGATTACAGATTTACAGTATCATTGACGAAGGAGAAATTTTACAATGGTTGGAAAAGCATCTAGATGCTTTCAGACGCTTTCCAATGCCTCTACAAAATAGCTATTTTACTTGATTTATTTTGTTTAAGGGCATTATGGTATTTTCATAAGAGCAACTCAACACCACCACCACTGTACGACTCGGGAAATTTGCGCCGCCGCTTGCCACGCATCGCTCCTCCACTACTGCCACCGCCGGCGCCCTGGCTTCATGGATGGAGTAGAACTTACCGTCGGAGATCGTCAAGCACGGCGTCGTGCAGACCCACCGCGCGCCCACATCTTTGCAAGTCTGGCCCATCCCGTTTATTTGTGTTCTTGCTTTGGTGGAGTTCGTGGGCAGGCATGGGAGAAATAGCAGCGACGCTGCAGCGATGAGCACCAGGTTCCCAGGTCTCCAGGCCGATCTCCAACGTCTCTGCTGTTCTTGTGCTCTCCTCAGTTCTTCACATCGTCAGAAAGCAGCAGTTCAGCAGTCCAGCAGCAGCACTACCAGCGCCGGTCTCCAAGCACACCGTGCGTGCTCAAATAGAGCGATGCGCCAGTGGTCGCTACTAGGCAGCACGGTAGTCCACCTCCGGTTCCCTGTTACAGTGCGTAGTGCTAGCAGCTTGGTTCCGTGCAGTTCCTGACCAAGCAAGTTCAGCTGTTCGTATTTCCTTTTGAATCCTTGTTTCTAATTGGTTCAAAAGGTTCTTCTTGTAATCGTGAGTTACAAGCACTCACTAGCTATTATTTAAGGGCAATGCTACGGTACAACTATTACCTCGGTAATAGTTCAAAGCAATCTAACACATTCATTTATTGGTTTTATGAACTAATTAATGAAATAAATAATCTAATGAAAAAAGAAAAATCTTCTTAAATCCCCTAATTACCGGAACAACAAAGGAAATGGGAGAACTTTCCGTGATTACATATATAGGGAAGCGATCGAGTGGCCTGGCCTGTTTATTGGTGTGCATGCCACGTTTCGTTTGTGTATTTATCACGTACATTACAATAGTGAACCTTAAAAAACATGCTACACATACGTGACAACAAAAGCACCCGTTTTCTTGTATGCAAGCTAGTCGTCTTTCTAATGCAGCACCTTCAAAATTAAAAGATATTACATGAATGCTAATGAAGGTTGGGAATCAAACACACTACAACTTGTAGTTGTCACGTACAGGTCAATGAAAAGTTACATGCTAATCAAATTATATCATGTACATTAGCTATCATGCCATGTTCAAAGTTACAGCAAAAGATTTACCATGTCGAACAGATCACGCATATATCAACTAGATCTAGAAGACAAATTTTTATACCTTAACTTTCCTTATTTATCCTATCTTACCCAATTAAAAATGGAATAAATATATATTTTAACTATTACCTCCTAATAAGAAGTAATAGATGATACTAACCATGTGATCTCGTTAAATGAACGGTACATAGTCATTTGAGGGTACCGTAGCAAAGTCCATTATTTAATGCCTTAACGTGACTCATTCCGGATGGTTTCATTCTCTGGGTGTGCAAAGCTGAACAGGCCATGGCCGGCCAGGACAGGCCACCGACAGCCTGGGCAGGCAACGAAAGGCCAAGCAGCCTTAAAGATGCCTCATGTGAACGCGCCGGCGGCGTCACGACACTAGGGTTTGTTGCTGCCAGATATCGCAGCTTTCACGGTCCTTTATTGTTGGTATATTTTACATCTCCCTCTCATAGTTTCATAAACTATGACAAAGAGATGTAAAATTTGTGAACCAAATTCATATCACTTTGTCGAATGCAAAAATGACCTAAATAAACATTGTAGATCTTTGAAAATGTTATTTCAAGTTGACTTCTTTCAAAATTCAAACTTTAAATTGTTAAAAAAGTGTCATATGAAAAAATGACCAAAATGAAGGATGTAGATCTGAAATAGTTATAAAATTTTTAGTTGACAACTTTTTTCATTCGAAACTATTTTGTCACAGAAAACTATTATTTAATGTTTTATAGAAAATAAAAATTAATATAACACAATATAACAATGGGCAGAATGAGCCCGTTACTATGCTCATCCCATAATCTCTAACCATCCGTACACGATCCAACGGTCTTCATTTCACACACGAAGTATAAAAGGGACTTCCTTGCCAGAACCATAGACCAAAACCACTCCTCTCTATCCTTAGCCGTCGTTCTCTTCCCCTAAAAAAAAAGTAATGCTCCCTTGCTTACGGCCTAAGCGTAGGACGTGGTGACGGCCGAATGGACCGTGCCCATTGCGCACCTACGCCTCGTCCATTCCGCCTCACATGCACTTACTCCCCTCCACTCATTCTTATATGTCTCCTCCACCGCTCATCTCCCTCCTCTCCACGTCTCGGCTATCTCCTCCCGCCGCTCCACCATGCACGCGCGGCTGCTATTTCCGGCGGCCATGCGCCCGCATACAGGGGGTGCTCCTCTGCTGCTGCTCCGCGCGCACACTCTCCATAGTGCCGCTGCTCGAGGCGCCCCCATCTCCTTTCCGCGCGGCCCACGACCTCCACTGCACGTACACCACCATCCCACGCCGGCGGCATGGCGTAGGTGCCGGATCTGGTGGAGGCGGTCGCGGATCCGCACCCTCCACCTCCCCTGCTCCCCAACCTCCCCCCCCCCCCCCCCCCCCCCACGGTGGCTGCCGGCGTAGATCGGTGGCGTCCGCGCGCCTCCTCCCCGTTTGCTCCCTCCTCCATCTCCGGTGGTGGTGGGATCCAGTGGACCGAGTTTGGGTAGGACTCACCCTCCTCTCTCTCTATCTCTTTCTCTGGTTCCCCCTCCCTGCGACTAGCTATGCTTCAGTTGAAGTTTCTTTTTGTTTCTCTTACCTCTGTTCGCTTGGTTCATTAGATGACAAGGCAATGTTTCACGAGTTCTTATGGATTTTTGCACGAGTTTTTGTGGAATGTTTGTTTCAACTGAGATTTTGCCTTTGGTTCAACACCTATTTCCATGTTGTTTCAACAGGGGTTTGTGATTTGTTTCTGTTGATGTTTTTTTTCAGCATCGTTCAGCAGTCGATTCATACTTGTTTCAACGGTTTTGATTTAAATGTTTCAGTGTTCCCCTCTAGGCTTCGGCGAGTAGCTTCTCCCCCCCCCCCTCTCTTTTTTCTTTTCGGGGTGTTTCAAAAGCTGTTCTTGTTTTGGTTCAGTGGCTTTGACCTTTTGTTTCAGTGGATTTATTCCGCGATTTCTTCGATGTCTCAATTTGCAATTTGTCGTTGTTGCATTAGGGATCCTCGTTTTGTTTCATATTGTTTGTTCGGGTATTTTCAATTGATATTTTTTTTCTTGTTTCACAGGGTCCCGGCGAGGTTTCTGGCGAGGCCCCGGCGAGAATTTTTCAGCGATGTGTTCGGGTGGGAGTTGCTGTCGGGGGGAGTGCTGCGGGGAGGTGTACACACGTACTGTGTGTATGCGGGGGCTGGTGGGCCAGGCCCGGGCGTCCAATGCTTAGGACGTCCGAGCGGGAGCACGACCCGATATCGTTCTCTCCTCTCCCTTGCCTGGTCGTTCTCACTCCCTCATCCTTATGAGTACCTCGCCTCCCCTCACCGGCCCTCCACGCCCTTGCCGCGCCCCTCTGCACCCCGACGTCCATCACTGTGCCCCTGCATCGATCTAGGCGGCGGCGGACTGCAGCTGCTCTCCATCGATCCTGGTGCTGCAAATCCAAGAAGGTCAAGGCTGCGGCACTCATGTTGTGGATCCGGTGAGTCAGGAGCAAGCAGCTGCAGCAGCGGCGAGCGGGAGCCCGGGAGTCAATGGCGTTGGAGGGCACTCGACAGTTCCCTCCCTACATGCATCCTTGGTGAGCTCCCCATCCATACTGCGATGTACATCTGCTGGAGCTGTCTCGCTCTGGATACTGTAATTGTTGAGTAGCAACTTTTAGAATGGAACTGCTCATAGCTAATTCACAGTAGCAGCCTGTGTTACAGTCAAATTATTCTGACCCGTGCAGGCATGTGAAAAGGTTATTTATTCTGGTTAGAGATCTACGGATGTGCATTTTGATTAGATAAGTGTGGTTTTACATTTGCACTTATACAAGCTACAAAGTATTTTGGAGTCGTGTATTATAACTCTAGGGGTAAGTTATTTGTAATTCCTCTCATCCTTTAGTATCATGTTGGGCCTCTGTAAATGTTTCACTTGAACTTTGAAATGTACATCTCGTGTGTTCTGCATATGAGCATATCGAATTGTCATTTGTGTTGACAATAGCATTATACAGATCCTATGTATGCCCTTGTTTGAAGAAATATCACTTTGTTCTAGTGCGTTGACAATAGCATTATATCAATAGCAGCCTGTGCGATGGCCATCTGCCTGTCCTGCTAGCTGTGTAATTGCTTCTGTACTTTTGCCGAGCCAAGGGAATTACTGAATCAGCATCTATCTCCAAGCAGATAGGCTTTAAATACTTAGTAACATATTTGATTTACTTGCAACTGTGACTTATTTGCATTTACTCAGCGATGGTCTCTAACAAAACATAAGTCTCACTGATAAGTATATTTACTGAAACTAATGCAGCCAACAAATAGTATCACATGATAGCTAATTATACTGAGCAGTTTTCTGATATGATTTTTTTATTCTGCTGAGAGGTGAGAACTACACCTTGGATCTGCTAGGTGTTTTCAGTGTGCAAAGGGTTTTTGGGTTTTAGTGTTGTGCTTCGGCATTTTTATTATTATTATTTAGCATGATTTGCAGAGAATATTCACACTTCAGTGCAGGTTTACTTAGAGCAAAATAACTTTCAGATCTTTGGGATCTGGAGAGAGTATCGATTACTTGACTTGCTGATGTGCTTGAACTCTGCATGTTCGTAGCCTATTCTGTAACTTCATTCATTTTGTGGTCATGTAGGCATATAAGTTTGGCTCCGAGAAGGCTAGCGTTTTGGAGACATTTGTTGTCATGAAGTATGGTGGCAGCAAGGGGCTGTAGCCCGGATCGATGCGGGCTGTGGCATTGGCGGCCAGGGAGCTCCTCCTCGAGGAGCGGCATCCACCGTGAACCCCATTCTCGGTGTCCATACATCCACTCTGGTGAGCTCGAACAGCCAAACCTAGCTCAGTCGGATCAACTTGATCAAAGTGATATTTATGTACATGCATGTATTTCAGCAAATTGGGCCTTTGATCTATTAGCTATCAATCTTACTACTAAAAGGATCAAATGTCATCGTCACCGCATAACTAATGACCCCCCTCCCGTAATCCCCTCCCCCTCTCCGTAACCCCCTCCCGTCGCTCCCTTGCCCTCCCCTCGAACCAAAAGAAACCGGCGCTCCCTCGACATCCCCCACGATCCAAAAGAAACCGGCGCTCCCTCGCTCCCGTCGCCGACGGACGTGCCCAGCTCTGCAGCTCGCCGTCGCCATCACCCTCAACGAACTGTCGTATCTCGCCATTGCCCTCGCCAACCGCCGTCCACGCAACTCTGCAGCTCGCCGTCGGCGTCGCCCTCCACAAACCGCCGTCCTCCCGCCCGCTACTGCAGCTCGCCCGGGAACCATCGTCCGCCCGCGATGCCCGCGCCTGCAGCTTGCACTCGCCCTTCGCCGAACCGCCGTCCGCCCTCGCCATCCTTGCCGCCTGCCTCAGCACACCGCCGCGCGGGACGAGGAAACCGCAGTGGCAGGACGACCCCGACGCGGGTCATCCGCCCCCGACCTCGACGTGTTCC
The DNA here is from genome assembly GCA_018135685.1 of Themeda triandra. NCBI lineage: Eukaryota > Viridiplantae > Streptophyta > Magnoliopsida > Poales > Poaceae > Themeda > Themeda triandra. Next base: position 150,644 of record JAENPR010000612.1, read on the forward strand.
AGTCTACAACGGCAGCAACAGAAGGACCCCGACGTGCACGCTTCGACGACGAGGAGACCTCCGACATCGCCATCCTCGTCATGACGCAGGACACTGAGCGGACCCAATGTACGTAGCCTCGGCATCGCTCCGTCTTGCTTCGTCGTCCTCGGCATCGCCCCTGGTTATGTATGCTACGGTTGTTTTCATACTGCAGTCAATGTGTTCGATGGAATGCCTATGGGGTGACAGCTACTTTATGCTGAGTTCAGTTTTCTGGAGTTGGGAAGGAAAGTAGAGGTGGACGCGAGGGTTCAGCAAAACCACCCCAAGAAAACAGATTGAATTTTCAGTAGTCACTTGGTAGGCCCTCATAATTTTATAGCCATGTTCTGCCTTGCACAAATAATGCTATTGCACTATCCTGACCAGCTTGATCCCCTGCTGAATAGCACCACCATCTTCCCTGCAGTATCAATTGCGATCTATCACCTGTTCAGGTAAATTGCTAGCTCACCTCCTGTTATACAATATACCAATTGTGGCATGTGCTTGTGTTTTAGGCAAAGACATAGGCAGCAGTGAGTTTTCTTAGAACATAGGTTTGCCTTGCCCACGTCCGCTACAAGTGCCTTCGCCGTTGTTTGGTTTTGCCTTGACTGTCGCTAGGTTGCCACGGTTGTCTGTGTGCTTGTTGCCGCCACCGGGATTGTCGTGGGGATGGCCGACAGCTGCTGCTACTGGCCTGCAGATGGCATGTGTGCTGAGGGCAGGTTGGTGCTTCCGGGCACTGGCCTAATGTTGGCCTTTACATCAGTAATTTTCCTTTGAATGAATCTTAGTTATGTGTATCACTGAATATTTATCTGATGGCCGGCTGTGGTGTCCTGAGTGCCTACGTACTGCTGATATCGGCAGGAGTGGCTTCATGTTACTGTTGCTGAATGTAGTGTGTTCTGTGAATTTAGTTTCTACGCTTTCATGGCCATATTGGGAAAACACAGCGTACAAAGAAAGGACACATTGAAAAACATACATTTCTAACATCGCTGAATAGAAGATTGTTTCATCAATTTTTTCTATAGGTAACTAATATTTCAATTGGATTCATATTTAGATATTCCACATGTTTAGAGATTAAGATATTCAGAGAATTATTCTGCTTGTGATATACTTCTCTGAAAATAGAAGGCTGGACCTTTTAACAACAAAGCTTTTCTGAAAATAATTTTAAAAGGTGTTGCTATGTGACTTTACTCCTGTATATTTAAATTAAGTTTCTGGAATTAACCAAGTACTATTTTCGATCAAATATTCAAATCTTGGTGATCTATGTCTATTCTGTAGATATACACTCCAATGATCCTGTTTTACCTTTTCCTTTCGGTTGACACAGATTTAGGAATGAACTACCAGCCAATGGCATCTTCGGAGCAGGACAAACCATACTAATCAACTAAGAAAGAATTGCCATGTTACTTGTAGATCATTTCAACTTACTTAAGCTTTCATGGTTCTTTATTTTAAGATCTTTTCTACGTTGACATGGATCCATTAATTTTGCTTTCTGCTGGCTTCCAATTTTCTACGTATGCTTTCTTTCCCTCAAACTTATTGAAAGAATGACTTTATGGGTTCTCTATATATATGCACTGAACTGAGGTTCATCAGTGACGATTTCCTGTACTGTTGCAGGAACACCCTAAGCAATTCGTCCATACTTATTTTGGGGTATACTAGAGTGTTACTCTGTCATCGGCACCAACTGTGATCAGGCCATTGAAAGCAAATTTGATCTGAAGTACAGGTTCATTGCCATAATCCTCTGTTATACATGTTTCAGCCCACCATTTAGTCAAGAGGCTTTTCGTTTGGAAATGGTCTGATTTAGACAGACAACTAAGAGTGTTCTGGTTCACAACTTATCTCTGAATATGTCTGAATCGTGTTTTCCTGCCACTTTTCAGTGATGAGCAGGAAGAAATGGACTTGATGGTCATGAATTTGTTTTCCCAGGTTTGGACGCGATGACTGGAAGAATGTCGAGGAGCATGTTGGCACCAAGAAAATTAATTTGATTTCTTATGGATTCAGTATCTCATCCAAGAACTAAAACTTCGAACACAATGTGTGTTGCAGATAAGAAGCCCTGCCCATAAATATACTTCCTCAAGCTCCAGAAGCTTGTGCTGGCGCAATGTCGCCATGCAACAACAGATATCAGTGGCCGGTAGCAGCGCGGCCACAACGTCATGTTAAGCAACCTATGTATGTGTCGGTCGACATGCCAAGCCTGTCTGAGCCCCATGCTGCCGCTCACGGTCCCATTGGTTGGTTGGAGCAGCCCGTGTCCTTCCTGCAGCCAGCAGCGTCAAGGGTGTCTTCCTTGTCCACTCTTCGTTTTTTTTCAGGATGGCCGTCTCACGTCACGTTGCTGAAGCTGAATCCTGATTGTTGTTCTCGTTATGCAGGCATAGAAGTGATCGGAATGTACCATTTTTCTTTTTTTGCTCGAACCACAAGACCATTTTGAAAAGCTGAACAGGCTCCTGAAGCTATATTGTTACACAGTTCTTAGTAGTAGGAACATATTTTCAGTTATGTATTGTTGTCCTGTGGAAGAGAAGACAAATAAAAAAATGATCTCAGACATGTGGTTGCTATTTTTGCTCATTGGAGTCTCAGGTCTTATAGGTGGTAGATAGTATGGACTTGACGACTTGTGACTTTTGTAAAAAAAAAAAAAAAAAAAGTACATGAGGTTGAGTTTGATTCTTTATAGCATCACTTGAACATATTACTCATATATGTTCTTATTAGGATTAGAAATGTTCTCCCGTCGCAACGCACGGGCACTCACCTAGTATAGTCTAAAACCTTAAATACAAATAACCTTTAACTTCAGCTGGTTCAATATAGAAGCACCAGTGTAGTTCTGCAGCACAACAGTTAAGCACCTTTCATCTTGATGTAGTCAAATGTCAACATTATTTCTATAAAGTAGTTCAAATATCGGTTTGTTGTCATTCGTTCTATCTTTAGCTGGCACTAGCATGATAATTAGAACCTATCTTGTTTCAAGTTAACTTTGACCGTCTCGCTATAATTTAAATTACCTTACTGCCGTGTTCTCAGCCTATTTTGTAACTTTTTTCATTTTGTGGTCATATAGGAACATAATAGGACAACTGATGCAAAGGATGGGAGTAAAGTTGAACATGGTGCCCTCATACTGTTGGGTTCTGTTGATGTAAAGTAAAGAATGCAAGGGATATTTTGCTAAATGATAACCCGGTGTTGTACTAAGAACTGAGTTATATATGTAGGTGTTGGGACTTGTTATTGAAGGACCGAAAACGGCGACCGGAGGGGGGGGGGGGTTGAATGGGAGGCGTAAAAATTTCTTTCGAAATTATTTAGCCCACTGTCCCAACTTCACCGCCAAACGCGTAAAGCCAACTCCGTGATGTCCACGACCCAACTAGCAGGTGGATGTTCCCTAGGAACACAGCGGGACACCACAAACGAGCACGGAAAGCCAACGTAAAAAACGGAACTCAAATCGGAGCTCAAACGAATAAACCGCGAGCTAAATACTGTAGCATCGAATAAGGGACCGAACTGCTTTTCTATTTATGACACACTGAACATTCAGAGTAGCAGCCGTGCAAGTATCCTCATGCAAACAAATTGGCTCAAGTAATAATCATTAGCATGTAACTTGCTTTCATTGTGGCATGGGAGAGATAGTACAGAACCTATGTCTGAACCTTAACTGAAAAGGTGCTACGTATATGCTTGCCTTGTGATTGAGATGCTGATGGTTTCTCTTGCTACTTCTGCTTAGTAAGATGGTCTGCAAACCGAGCTGCACATATTGGAATTGCTACTGAAGAAAAACAACAGCTGGTGTACCTCTGCCCTGAAGCTATCGATGCTGAAATGCAATGAGTTGCTGTTCTCGATCTGCAGTAGAAAAACTGCAAGCACTGTTGCTGCTCCACTGGACAATCTGCACCTGCAGCTGCAATTTGAGTACAAGCTGAACTAGAGAGAGCCACGAAGGGCTACACAAGCATTAGAGCTACAAAGTTAAATCACCGAGAGGGAGATCCAAGCATTGCTCTAGTGCTGAACCTGCAGAAGATGAGCATACACTAAATTTACTGGAATTAGGACAGGATGCATCATCTCCAAGCTGCAAGGGAAATTCAGAACACAAGCCAACCCCCTTCTAAAATCACCGTGAGTGTATTCAAGCAAAACAAGTCATATATAACAAGGCTATGATTAGCTTGTCATTGCTTGAAGCAACTCACGAGAGCAAGTATGAATTTTTGACCAAATAAAATCAAGCACACGCACTAGTAAAGGTGTTGCTCTCTGAAGAACTGACAACATGACTGTTAGCTGAAGAACTGATACTTGATGAAAGCAATTCACAAAAGAAATGACTGTGCTGCTCAAAAGCTCATGCAAATCAAGCACACCAACCGAGCTGCTGAAGGATCACTGCTGTTGTACTTGACGTTTCAACCTGATGACCATTCAATCCACAACAGCAAACACTAGAACTAGAAGCAATAGAACTGAAATGGCAGCCAGCTGTGCTTACCTCCTTACCTACTCGCCATCATGCAAAGCTGGACGAGCGGATGAACCTGAGCGCAAGCGTCGGACAGCACACGCACGGCGACGGAGGGACTGCTCCCCAACGAGCTCTGTTGCCATGAGCAGACGGCTGCTTGGCCTCCACGGGAGCACCCCCACAAGAACAAGCACCACTCGGTGTTGGGCTGCTAGCGAGCTGCTCCTGCTGGCTACTGCAAGCACAATGAACGGGGACGCCTGTAGGCCACGCACGGCAACGTCAGCACGGCGCCTGACGCTGCTCCTGAAGCTTGCTCCACACACAAATGTTGCTCCCTGCACAAACTTAATCCAGAACAAGAACAAAGCAGGGAGGGAGAGAAGGAAGACCGACGAATTCAGGAACAGAGAAAACAGTCGAGCACAAATTCGACAGGATCTCCTTGGATTCAAAAGCTCTGGACTTCAAATCTTGCACAGGTGAACTCCACCTTGCTACAAGCCTATTCCCAAAAGATCAAAGCCTGGGATTTACCCAAACTCCAGAAAATTCAGATCGAGTGCAAGAACGAAAACTTTTCCCCAAAACGAAAAATCCTTCGAATCTTGATGCACGAGTGGAATTGATGAATTTTACTTGGTAGGATTGCTCATCACTCATCAAAGCATCAATCACAGAAAGATGAACCAGCCAAAACGCCCTCAAATCCACAAACGAAAATTTCCCCAAAAATAGCTCCGAAAAAGAGGAAAAAAGAGGAAAACTCAGATTTCCATAGGGTAACAAGTGGAGCACGAAATTGATCCTTGGATTACTTCATGAGGTCCGATTACAAGCCACTCCTAGCCAAATCAAAGGTAGGATGGCCAAAACCTCAAGCACAAGAGCCACTCCTCTCTCTAACCCTAGCCTCCTCTCAACACAACACAAGTGAGAGTGACCCCTCCAAGGATAGCTGCCCCAAACAGCCCCTTCACATATATATAGGCACATGTCAAAGACCAAAATGCCCTTACATGAAGCACACAGCCCAAATACCCTCTAGGGGTAAAACCGTCCAGGTTATTCTTCATCAGTCCGACAGCCACCGCTCCTCCTCACCGGTAGCCTCGCTTCCACGCGATCTCCTCGATGCCGCCACGTGCCGTCCGTCCGCACCGGGACCTCCGCCCGAGTTTTGAGGCGAAAACCGGGAAACCCGCCACTGATGGTTTTGAGGCGAAACCACCAAACCGTCCGCGAGTAGCGTACCCCGTACGCATCCCCCGCCGTGTACACTTGCGCTCGTCGATGTCCCAGCTGTCAGCCAGCACGACTAGTCGCCCGGCTTCAAGGTCCCTTGGTCCAAGCCTCACGTCCGCCCTTCATCACACCCGGTCCGTTAGCACGACACACCCTACTTGACCTTCACTGCACCGTCGACCACCGCCTCCGAGCTCGACACCTATACAACACAAGCCAAGAGACACCGTTGTTTGACACGAAGCTGCGTGCCACGGTTACTAAGACTCACACACACGCCCGTTGTGTTGGCATGTTGACAATCACTCATCACACAAATGCTACACAATGGTTATGAGAAAAACCATGTGTCCGCAGTTATTTAGCTATGACTATGAGGTAATGGCATTTCAATGTAATGGTTGAACACTCTAATATGTTTAGAGTAGAATTGCAGGACAATATTTAATATGTATGCATGCATTGGAATTTGATCGAAGTTATATTGCCTTGACATTTGAACAATATGTGTATTTGGAATTTGGAATGAGATGTTCCTGTTCGGTGATTTTCATGGTGGTATCCTCTCACGAGATATTGTATTTTTATGTGTGTATGAGGCACTCACGAAATACCAAACCTCACGAAATCCATTCGTGAAGGTGAACTCTCACGAAATAAGTTCACGACGGCGAGGCGCTTTCACGAAATAGCTTAACTCTCACGAAATAACTTCATGATGGTGAGCTCTCAAGAAATACTAAACTCTCATGAAATACATTCATGGATGTGAACTCTCATTAAATACCATAAAAAACCATCATGAAAATACATATGCAAAACCAGGTATGAAAATAATATGTGATGGTGAGCTCTCATGATAATGTGTATTCCGTGAGTCTAATATCCTCATAGGATATGCGTGACGGTGTACTCTCATGCATTATTTTCGTGAGAGTAAAACCATATTTCGTGATAGACTTGCACTCTCACAAAATATCTGGATTTTGGTAGTGACTCTTAGAAATAGAGGTGTTTCCATAGGTCGACATTGTAACCATATGCCTCAAGAAATTTGTTTCTTTGGCCTGACCCATAAGGCTAGTCTCAATGCATAGTTTCATGACACAGTTACCAAGACTGTAAACTAGGTAACCGAGCCAAATGAGTTTTATGGGGATGAAACTTCTCTCTCATATGATGAAACTTCCTCATTTAATAACCCTGCCAAGTCAGCAATTTGCTGATGTGGCACCCTATTTAATATGCATGACACACCCATGAAACATGCATTGAGACTAGCCTAACTGGCCGCCTTAACAATAATCATTTCCCTAGGTGGCCTGAATTACTAATAGAGCCTACAGGAAAAAAAAAAGAAGGCCTCAAAAAAATTATGTTGATTGTAGATATTATTGTGTGAAATCAACGAATCTTTATCTTACAAACAATCCGCATTAGATGTTGAGGAGTTACACCATCTGTGCAATGGGTATCAAACGTAGCACTATATATAAATGACATTTCGATTAGCTCGGGTGCGGTATGGACAGGACAAATATTCTATCCTTACAAAAGAGTAAGGTGATAATAAATGTTGGGATAACACAGTGGTACAGAACGAGACAAACGATCCGCCGAATCGCTCAATACAGAAAGCATAGCCTCAGAGAAGGTAGTATGTCAATAAAAGGCTACGCATACAGTTTTCTTGTGCTTTCCTCTTATGCGCCCTATATGTACCTCGTTTCCGCAAACTCCTCTTGTGACTTCAGATGATCAAAACAAAAACAGATAAAAGGGTCAGATAGCGTACACATGAAGTAGTCCCTTGTAGGATTAGTAGGCCTCAGGAACTTGCCTTAAAGATGAACAACTAGATGCAGTACAAACAGATCCACTGGCGGAGCCAGAAATTATACTTAAGGGGGGCCGATCAAAGAGTTTCAACCATATAAGGATTTAGTATAGCTTTATTTGCTTGGATTTTTGTATTGGGGCTAAACTCTTTTCTTTTTTCTAAATTCACCTATTTGTCAATTTAACCATGAACTTGGTTTTTTTCCCATTATAGTCGACCGTGTCCATCGACAACAGAGCTCAAAATTATTCATAAAAGGGTGGTAATCCTCACTAGGAGACATTTGGTACGAAAATTTACACTAAATTTTGAATGCTAAAACACTAGAAGAAGCTCGCATCTAGAAGAAGCTAAAATTTTGTTGTAAAAAAGCCAACAGAAAATACAAAAAAAGCTTTTATTTTTTTATAAATTATTTATTTATATATTGTATAAAAAATGGTGTGTGTTAGGGGGGGCCATGGCCCCTGCCAGCCCCTCCTAGCTCCGCCAGTGGACAGATCGAATGTTGCCTCACAAACACACAAACACTACACCGCCTACTGAGTGATTTTCAATTTGATTTCTGTGTAACAGAACTAGTCATTTCCGAATCTGGTGGAGTTTGCTGATAGATATGCAAAAGTTTGTGACTGAAAGTAAGTTGTGAACAAGGAATTCTAACCCACATTCACTAGCAGAGATGCTGTCCACCTCCTTCCTCCAGTTCTTATTATTTGGAGTATTACAGTTTGAGGAATAATTGTGCAATAGTATACTCTGACTGAGTAAAGAGTCATCGTTTGGTTTCTGATATCATATTTTCTTTAAGTGAAATTTTACAGATCTTGAACAAAGAAGAGCCCTCCATTGAAATAGATTGGATGGCAATAAAATAAGAAGAATCAATATAGAGGAACTTAAGTTGTGGGGCAAAATCCAAAATATATGGGAAAGACACTTAAATATGTGGGCCAGGATATATTTTGAAAATTAATTTAAAGGACAGATTAGTATTTTTGCCCTTAACTCACCTTTTGATTACTCTGATGGACAACTTCTGCGATCGGTGACCTCGTGATCCAATTACTGAACCCTCACCTGCTAATGCCGCCGGCACCCTGTTGGCACTCACACACATGACGCTGTCCATCTGCAATGCGGCGACGCATAGGCGCCATTCGTCCAGATGGTGAGGTTGCCCAAAGAGTAAACGAGACCCATTTGAGCGCAAGTAGGGTCGTCGCCATCGTCACTGGAATCAATTCTGCCTAACCAGATGGAACACCATACGACTAGCTAGCAAAACCAACAAAAAACTCGCAGCTCGGTAGCTTGCTCGACTCGACTTCTTATTGACTCGGTTCGGCTCGGGTTGTTTATATTTTTCAACGAGTTGAGTCAGCACTTTAGCTTGTGTAGTTAATGAGCGAGCTCGCAATCTGGCTCAAGCCGATTCATGAGTTAAACATGCTAAAGTTGTCGGCCTTAAACATTTAGGGTTATATTTTTTGAGAGAATTTTATTAGTGTTATATGACTTCATGTTTTATATTTTACAATTTGTTGAGATGACTGGACTTTAGCTCTATAAACATGGGATTAGTATGACTCTATTTTATTTTAAATGAATATATGGATAACTGGTGCATGATATATACTAGTATGGAGCATGAACCATATACGATGTCTGGTGCAGTATTATATATAATAGTATATATTATTTTTAACAGTTGCGCTATTCTACATCCAGGTGTAGAATAGCTTATTCTACACCAAGGCACGATATACTAAAAAATACTGGCCATGAATACCGAGTAATAATGCTATTATAGAAACATAGTATAAAATCACACAGCTTTGCCATCATTTGTTACATGCAAAGCAATGGCTTCAATCTAGACATTGGAGGCACTGGGAATTGAACCACGGTTCTTCTTGTCCTTTGCACGTAGTGATCAATAACAACCTCCACAGATAACATTTATTTGACGCGGAGAAAAGATAACCGAAAAAATAGAGCTACAAGGAACCAGCAAGCCATATACTGCCACGGCCACTGATTTTTTTCTCGAATACGCAAAAGATTTGCACATCATTGTATTTAAATAGAATAAAGTTTTACAAGGTTTTCTGGGGTGGACATAGGATTTTAAACATGCCTCGCCACCACCAGATTGAATACATAGCGGATTACTCATGCATTAACATCCTTGTTTTCGCGCTCTGGCCTGGATCCATAGATCGGCGGTGTGCTGAATGGCCGGCGCTCATGCGCGGCCACCACGGCTCCTCCGCGGTCGCTTCCGACGCTCCTTGTCAGGGAAGAGCTCCCGCATGGCTTGAGCGTCTCCCGGTCTTCCCTCGAACATTTCATCCAGCTTCTGCCCCCCTTATGAATCCACATTGTACAGATTAGAGCGCCCCCAATCTTAAGCCATATCTTTTCTTGTATGCATACAATTCGGACTGAACGTTGCACTATAACCCATCCGACACAGCCAATGAGAAAAATTAACATTAGAGGCTTTGGGGATTGCACCATACATTCACTATTGGTCCCTTGCGGCGTACACATTCCCCAGATGTTCGAGCATCGACTATTTCCTCTCTCAGCAGGTCTTTCTAAGTGAGCAACTCAAGCCAAACAATAAGCTTGCATGCCGCCAGATCTGCAGAAGACACTTGAGAACTGAGTTCATGCTCACTCGTTGTACAAATCTATAAGTCCAAGGAAGACACGTACGATGCACCAGGGCCTGCAGCAGGAAAGGCACAAATGGAATGGAATATCTCTTCTAATTGAAAGACAAGCCATGGACTAGATATGCTTAGAAGCCAATTATTTTACAAAGATCCACTCGGATGTGACTCAAACCAAAACAATGAATTATCAATATTTTTAGTATAATTTATACAGAATTCTCAGTGTCATTATTTGTAGTGGCATGTTAACGTGAGATTTTTCATGACTGATGATTTTTCAAAATTTATATTTCTAGCAATGTGTACCTTTTACACAAGCTAACTGACACACACAATTTATTTTTACTCGTGTCTTTCGGAGGTCGCCAATTAATAGAATTAAGATGTTATCAAGTTAATTATCAAAGGATACCATTTTTTATTTTTTGAAGTCTTCATGCAGGTGGCAATGTGGCTACCAAATAGATATTACCCGGCAAGCGCACACTGGCGTAGTCTTGTAAGAACATGATTATACGTAAAAAGGGGTATTTCGAAAAATGAGGAATCTATAAAAGCCTTTAAACGTGGTGAACGATAGTATTCATCCACCAGCATGCAAGACTCAACTTACTATTCATCCACAGTTATTCAATCTTCACCGTTCACTCGTTCAGCCTTCACGTTCACATACACGATGCCATCCGATTGAGGCCACGGCCCTAGAACCACCCGTGCGCTCACCACCAGATGGCCCTAGAACCACCATGGGTCCTCGCATCATCATTACCCATCTGCCCTCCCCTCCAGGACGGTGCAACAGAATCGGTAGAAGAAAAATCCATCTCGCGTGCTCCGAGGAAGCAGCCCTCCTCGCCGTCGCCGCTTCGGTCTGGCATAGCGCCTTCGACCCCTCCACTGGCACCTCACTCTAGCGCAAGAGGCAGGGGAGCCCAGCGCCGCAAGGCCGCACATCGCCGGTTGCCGCCTCCCGGTAAGCTGCGCTGCCGCACTCACCTCCGCCCCCGCGTACCGAAAGACTGCTTCCCTTTTACCCTCACCAAGGTGAGTGCCACTAGTAGAGAACGGACTTTTGAAAACCTCGCAATTAGTCCCGGCCATTTTTTGGCCTGGGACAAAAGGTTCCTTTAGTGCCGGTTCGGGCCCCAAACCGGGACTAAATACCCCTGCAACGGCTCCTGGCCGGCCTGCTGCACCGCCAGGCGCAGGCTGGCGGTCAGTCCGGGACTTTTAGTCCCGGTTTGTGAGATTTATCCCGGTTGGTAATTCCAACGGGGACTATATCTCAGGCCTACAATCCCGGTTGGTAATTCCAACCGGGATAAAAATGGCGGCTATAAATAGCCGAATTCTCTTTCCACCGACACCCACACGCTATTTTGTTGCTCGGGCCGGGGAGTTCTTCACCACCGTCGACTCTCTTTCTTATTCTTCAAAAAGGTTAGTCATCTTCATCTTCTAATCTTTCAATAATAACTTTAGAATAGGGATATATGGTTTTGTAGTTTTTGATTAAGAATAGGCTATTTTTCAAATATACTTGATGATATATATATTTGTTTCTCATATACATTGCATGGTATATTTATAACTATGGTGGATTTAGTAGATTTTTACATCATTTCTCTTAACTTATTTGTATTTGTCATACATCAAGTTCTTGCTATTTTATATGAGTGTTTCTCTAAAATGTTTAGAAGTATTTTTCAGGTTTTTGCATAGGTGTGATGGTTTGCGATGAACTACCTTCCGCTCCAATATGGATCTGTTGTTTTCTTGCATTTGTATCCATAAAAATATGCTATTTGTGTGGTGTGCTTAGTTAGTGACGATGCTCACAACTGGTACTAGAAGAGTGTTTTTGAAGTTCTATGCTACTCCAGACCTTGCAGTAGTTGAGCAAGTGGTTAATGCAATGAGATTGTTACAGGGACTTCCCAATAGGTGGAATGATCCATCCTATTTGGGAAAGTTGTTGCATGGGCTGCTGCGGACTTAGTCGTGCAGTAAGCCATGAACATTCTTGTTGCTCGCTCGTCTGCGCATCGTCTTGGAATAGACATAGTTTGTATCCTCCATCTCTAACATTCTTTGGCACCTGTTTGACGTTTCTTGGTGCTAGAAGAGTGTTTTTGAGGTGGTTACTTATAAATGTGTTTGTACACTTTGATTAAGGTCTTTGTTACCTTATATGTAATTTTATTTTAATGTGTTTGTACACTTTGATGATGGGCTATGTAATTTTTGTAATCGACAATGATATTGTCTTACCTTTATAAGGGATGGCTGGACGTTCTTCTCTCCCTCCGCCGGAAGTTATAGGGGACTTCGGCCACGTAATGTGTAGTCCGGAACTTTTCAACCCAAATGTGTTGAACAATCGTTTCCCACTATAGTAAGCAACCCTATTTGTTTCAAGAAAATAATGTGTGTTAGGTATCATTTCAAAAAAAAATTCTGATATATATTCATATGTGTGTTTCTTAAATGTATCGTAGGTAATTGACCCTATTGTTTGGATTAGGGAGATACTAATCAATCATTTCGATGTTGAAGCATTGGATGTTGTGACGTTTCATCCAGTTGATCAGCCATTAAGATGGCAATGTCGGATTGGATTCTCCATCCTACCACCTGTGGGTATAGATGTTGTACAAATCTTAGAGACGGGGCGCAGGGGGCATGATAAGGCTTTTGCAGAAAGAGATTATATAAAGTCATGCTTAAACAAGCTTGCTAATATTGGGTACACGATACCTACATTGTCCTCTATAATAATGAAAGCTAAAGATGAGGAATATTCATATGAGTTAGATTCGGGAAATGAGGACAGAGGGCATTTTGTCCATAGCTATTGTGCAAGGAATGCTCAAAACAACCAAGATGATGTGGTAAAATTGTTGTCAACCACATAATATCGACACATTTGTTTAGTGTTATAAAATTTAGTTTTAACTACCTTTTTTTTATGACACTGATAGGATGAGGACAGTGACTTAACCAACGCAGGGTGTAGTTTTGAAGCAATTGTTAACCAGGCAATGGATATATTGGGCTACAATTGAAATTTATTGATGAATGGCCAACACTCACTACCGAAGGATTCCAGGCAAAGCTGCATGTGACAATGAGGGGACAATCTCCCCCCCCGTCTTCACCAAAGCATTAATAGTTGTTAGTACACCCTGTACTCGAAGTTGTGAAGCAACTGAAAGTGCATTACTTAATTTGTTGATCTACCTTAGTTTTGAGAGAGAAATATGCATCGAAGACATACACTCGTGGGATTTGGAAGTTCGACGAGACAATGAGTGGTACGGTAATTGATGTGACCCTATAAGATTGGCTGGCAACCAAGTAGGCCCTATAAGAATTAAATCATAACCCATAATTAAATAAAACCTACACAGAAAATGTCTACAAACAGGCCTTATGATATTTTCTATGCATAGCTCATGTCATAAGAAAAATCTTTCGGAACTTGAATCACTCAATTTGGACAAGAAATCAGTGAGATATGGATTAAACAAGAATATAATGATTTTCTGGAAAACAATTTATTAAATCAGAAAAGAAGCGCGGCAAACCAAATGGTGGCTCACAGGAAAATTTGGAGCGAGCCAAAATTTTCCTTTTAATCCCGGGTCGAGCTCCGAACCGGGATTAAATGTGAGCCTTTTATCCCGGTTGATAGCCCAAACTGGGATTGAAAGGCCTTTTATCCCGGTTGGAGGCCCAACCCGGGACTAAACCTAACCTTTTATAAAACCTATCTGCCGCCGCCGCCACTCCTCCCCGCCACTCGACTCACTTCGTACCACGCCGCCACCCCTCCACCGCCGACACTCCGCCTCCGACGTCCGACCCTGACGCCCACCACATCCTCCTCCCCGGACGGACGCGCACCTCCGCCGCCGACCCTGACGCGCGCTGGCAACCCCGACGCGCCTCCGCCCCCGACCCCGACGCGGCTCCGGCCCTACGCGCCGCCGCCTCCAACCACCCCGACGCCCTCCGGCCCGGCTCCGACCCCGACGCCCGACCCCGACCCCGACGCCTCCAACCACCCCGACGTGCCTCCCTCCCCGACGCGCCTCGGACCCCGACGCGTCGCCGCCTCCAACCACCCCGACGCTCCGACCCCGACCCCGACGCCTCCAACCTCCCCGACGCGCCTCCCCACCCCGACGCGCCTCTGTTGGCGTTTCTTAGCATATGCAGCCAAATCCACAAGTGCACGAAAATCACCGTTATAGCACTTCACCCGGTGAGTAATCGGGTATCGTATTTCTTTCACGAAGAACGGCTTGTGAGTTAATTCTAAACAGTGGTTGCCCAGAGATGGAGTAGGATGGCTTAGGTAATGAGGTTTTCTAGGGTAATGGGCCTAAGAGATGGCTAAACTCGTTGCTAAACTTCTTACTTCGGGCGCCGGATCACACCTGGTCTACCAAGTGATGCCGGCCTGTAGCTCTACGCCGTAGCCGGACGTGGGGGATTACAAGGGACGGACAAGGCTGTCACCACCTGCCGCCTACCACCTCAACCGCAAACGAAGGTAGTTCCTAGCCTAGACACCACGTCTACGCCAGTTGCTACAACTCTAGCGGTGATCAGGAGCTCCTGTCTCTATCAGGGGTCCTCTTACTAGAGCTTCCGTCGCTAGGACGAACGACGAACCCGCAAGAAGATAACAAGCAAGAATAACTTACTCAAAGGTATTACCGAACGATAAACACGATGTCTTACTTCAAGTAGCAAGACGCCGTAGAGGTACAAGCGAGGAGGGAGCCGACAAGTCCGGCACTCCACCCCGTGGAAGACTAGCTTCCCGAGAGCTCTCTTGGAGAGATGCTCTACTCTTGCTCCTCTCTCACTCCTTACTTCTATTCTAGCTAGGCTAGGTAGAGTGGCTCTACTCTCTCTATTGTACACTTGTAGAGTGGAGGTGTGGTGAAGAGTGAGAACTAAAATGAATAGTGAATTGTTGTTGAAGGAGGGAGGCTTGCCCATGCTTATATAGGAGTGGGATGGTCGGTTTCCGCAGGGCAATTGTCAAAAACGCCCCCGAATCGACCATCAGAGGCGGCAAACAAACCGACCAACCAAAGCTGGGCCCGGGCCGTGCTCAGATGGGCGCGCTCGCGCCTCAGGCGCGGCCGCGCACGGGGCCGGGGCCCCGCCGGCCTTCGGCTTTGGTCGGTTGCCTCCTTGTTGGGCCCTGTTCGGCCCATGCCGGTGATTCTCGGTTAGGTTGGCCTCGAAGTTGGATTTCTCCTCTTTTTCTCTTGTTTTGCTTGGACCAAAATAAAAGATGTTTTCACCCAAGTGTTTTTCTTCATGTCTTGGTCCATTTTAGGTGTATTTCGGGTATGTCCCGCAAAACAAAGAATCTCGCACCACACCGTGTAAATAGTTAGAGTAGAGGCCTATTCTAGGTGAAAATTAGTGTTGCCTAGACTAGAGTTGGCGGGGTTAGAAATGAGTTTAAGCACCGCCAACAACTCCCCCACACTTAGCTCTTTGCTCGTCCTCGAGTAAAGGATGAAGAACTAGGTGGTTGTATTCTCCCAAGAGTTGACCTGCATACAGATTATTCCGAGCTTTTTCCTGCATTTGTGAACATTCATGGTGGCTACCAAGTTATCTTACTGCTATTGAAGGAGGAATAGCTTGAAATCAAGTCAACTCACACACCCATGCTTTGAGACTCGGGGTTTTTTAGAATTTTCGCAAAAGTTAGCCTTAGCTCCTCATGTGATACTCTCAAGTCACTCTTTTTTAGGTGGCTAGTCCTATCCAGGTGTTCTTTGATCATTCTACCACTACGGGCTGATTTGTGGAGTTTTGGGTATGGATGATAAACAGAGTTTCAATGTCAAGCCAGCTGGATGTCATGAAGAGAAGGCCATATCCCTAGATGATGCAAGTGCAAGTGCAAGTGTAGAAAATATTTGTGGACTCCTGATCATGCTTTCTCTCTTATTGAAAAGAAGATGCAAGAAGGTATGGACTTGAAGAACAACTCTAAAACTTGCTTTATTCCTTTCTCTTTCTCTATCTCTTTTATTTCTTTTTTTTATCTCAAGACCTTGGAGAAAACAAACTCTTCTTTATTCACGAACTAAGCTTATTTTTGCAGAAATTTTCTAACAACAGTCCATACCTTTCTTGAATGAATGATGGAGAGAGAGATGCATGACTTGATGATAGGAGTATTTTAGTGGACGAGGGAGAAAATGTGGAATAAATGTGCTCAATTCTCGGTGTAAGAATTTGAGCGTTTTTGGGTGGAATGGTGGATGAAATGAGTGCGCGACTTTCACTGTGAGAGTCGGCATAATTATTTGGCGGGCGAATGCTGTGCGCGGCTCTCAATGTGAGAGTCGGCATATTTATTTGGTGGGTGAATGCAATGATCTTGGGGATAAGGCCATCTCTAGCAATGATCTCAAGAATGCGTAGATATTTGGCTCTGGTAGGACATAGCACTTATCACATGAGGAGCAATTGCTAAAAAGTTTTTGAATTTTTTCATAAAAATACCCAAGTCCATTGCACGATTTGGTAAGTCTCATATCATTCTACTATATCTCACCGCCAATAACTTAGATAAAACATGGGGTCCCTATTGCACAGGTTGTTCACACAATCAAGATAGCAAGGAATAAAAAGTATGCAACTCGTTCTCGATTGGTGAAAATAGGAGATGGAGTTTGCAACATTTTTAGTTTTATTTATTTTATTTTCAGCAATAAAGAGAATTAGCAGGGAGTGAGAGGGTGCGCAAACTTGTATTTTTGTCCTGTCGAAAAAATCTTTGCGCGTCAAGGAGCGAGGTGCCTCCCCCACACTTGTTTTTGTACCTGTCTTTTTCTTAAAATGCACACAAAAACAAGTGGAGACAAGACACAATATATATATATATATATATAATAAATATTCCATTGATAAACCAAACTTGATACAAGAGGCACACTTAGGGAATTTTAAAAAATTTGAAAGGGAAATGATTTTAAAAGGGAAAAACATGCGTGTGTGCCTAGCTACTAGAGACGAGGTTCCTCGAGGGCGTGCATGACTCCGTGCTTACGAGCCATTTCTTTCAAATCCTCAAACATTTCTACATGGTAAGAGTTGATTTCATCCTGGAGTTGGACTTCATAAGTCCGCCCTTCTGCCAACCTTCCCCTAAGGTGGCGAATGTAACTAGAAATCTCCTTGATTTTCCTATTCAACTCTGCTCTAGTAGGTTCTTTCTTCTTTGGGGGTTCTTCTCCAAAAATGCCGTCAGGCTGTCCTTGGATAGGTGGGTCGCAAACGAGGCGAGGGACACATGGGTAGCGACCCCCTGATTTGCTAAACAATCCTTTCCCTTGCGTTCCATTCGGCAGATTCGTTCCTCCTACGGTGTAGGAGAAACTTGGGGCCTTGAATGACGAGGATCCAGCTGAAGTGGCCTTGTAGCGCTTGCTTGGGTAGGCATCGCCACCCTTGCTGCCCTTTAATGGAGTTGCGCTAGCGGCTACCGGGGTCTCTTCATCTTTCCTCTCTAGAAACTTTTTAGCGAAGGAGAGGGCTTTCTCCTTGTTGAACCCAGCATTGGTAGGAACTAAGGCCATGGCTAAGGCTAGGAATGTTGCTGGAAAGTGAGAGAGAGAGGTAGAAGACAAGGTTTGTCTTGGTGTGAAGAGAATGAGAGGAGGAGGGTGGTATTTATAGGTGAAAATGAGCCATCCCCGCATCTCTTGCGCATCAGGATCAGAATCACCATGATCATCAGCATCAGCACAGCACAGGAAAGAGATGGGAGAAAATCGGGCACCAGAGGGCGCCAGTCAGGCGTGCTCGCGCCTGAGGCGCGGCCGCGCCGGCCTGGGCGCCGCTCGGGCCCGGTTTTCTTCCATCTCAGGCTGATGCTGTTTGATTCTCGAATTTGTTGGTGATTTCGATTCCACTGGCGCGAAATTTTGATCTTGATTGAAAATCTAGAAGATTTTTGATATTTTGGACATAAAAATATTTTTGTGTGGGAAAAATCCTAGAGAAAAAATTAGAGAGAAACTACAGGGTTCCCACACAAAATGTACATAATAAAATATATAATTTTTTTTTAAATAGACTCAAAAAAGATAGAATAAATGAAAGTCATGCCTTGAATTAAATCAAGGAATTATCTGGCATGACTAAATCTATTCTATCCATTTCTTGGTCTAACCTTGCACGATAAGAAGGCTCAAGGAAAGGTTTTAAGCGGTGGCCATTTACCTTTGAGATGTTACCGTTGTCGTCCTGGATCGTGATTGCGCCATGCAACGACATGTCGACGACGGTATATGGCCCCTTCCATTTGCTTCTAAGCTTTCCTTCACCGAATAATTTCACCTTGGAGTTGAATAGTAGGACCTTGTCGCCTTGCCGAGACTCCTTGGGCTTTATCCGGTTATCGTGCCACCTCTTCGTTCGCTCTTTGTAGAGCTTGGCACTGTGGTACGCCTTCTCTCGCCATTCCTCAAGCTCAGAGATCTGCCTCTGGCGGTTTCTTCCGGCTAGCTTGAGGTCCATATTCCAGATTTTAATTGCCCAGTAGGCTCAATGTTCGAGTTCTACTGGCAAATGGAAGCTCTTTCCATACACAAGCTGGAACGGTGACATGCCAATGGGGGTTTTGTAAGCAGTCCTGTATGTCTAGAGTGCATCAGGAAGCTTACTTTTCCATCCTTTCCCCATGTCATCGACTGTCTTCTGTAGGATGTTCTTGATCTGCTTGTTCGAAGTCTCAGCTTGGCCACTGGTTTGTGGGTGGTATGGCGTGGTGATGTTGTGCTTGCCCCCCCAGCTCTCTCAGGAATGCTCTGAAGGTTCGATCAACGAAATGTGATACTCCATCGCTTATCACTATGCGTGGTGTACCAAAGCGAGGGAAGATTATTTTGTGGAACATCCTACGGGCATGCTTTGCGTCAGCTGCTCGGCATGGCATGGCCTCCACCCACTTGGAGACGTAGTCAACAGCAACAAGGATGTACTCACAGTCTTGGGACTTCTGGAAGGGCCCCATGAAGTCAATGCCCCACACATCAAATATTTCTATTTGAAGGTTAAAGTGGAGGGGCATTGCGTTGCGAGCTGTGATGCCACCCTGGAACTGGCACTTCCGACACCTCCGAATGAATTCTATGGTGTCAGCATACATCGTTGGCCAGAAGAATCCGCACTGCCAAATTTTTGCTTGAGTGCGGAATACTCCATAATGGCCTCCGTATGGTGCCGAGTGACAGCTTTCAATGATCTGCATCCCTTCTGCTGTCGGCACACATCTTCTCAGTATGCCGTCTGAGCATACTCGGTACAGGTATGGGTCATCCCACAGATGACGACGGCTCTCAACCTCCAGCTTTTTCCTGCTTTCTCCAGGTGGTACATGTCCTGCAACCATGTAATTCACAATGTTTGCATACCAGGGGTTGGAGTCCGTCACTGTCAATAGCATGTCGTCGCGAAGGAAGTCATTGATGGGCAGATCCTGCATGTTAGTGACTTGCAAACGCGACAAATGATCTGCTACGTTATTCTCTACTCCTTTCTTATCTTTTATTTCTAGATCGAACTCTTGGAGCAAAAGAATCCAGCAGATCAAGCGTGGTTTCGCGTCTTTCTTAGTGAGCAAGAATTTCAAAGCAGCGTGATCTGTGTAAATGATCACTTTCGCGCCCACTAAGTAAGACCAAAACTTGTCGATAGCGAATACTACAGCAAGAAGCTCTTTTCTCGTTGTGGCATAATTGAGCCGAGCTCCTGTTAACATCTTGCTTGGCATAAGCTATCACGTGATGCTTTTTATCTTTGGTTTGGCCTAAGACCGCACCAACAAAGATAATCGCTTGCATCACACATGATCTCAAAAGGTAGAGACCAATCGGGAGGTTGGATGATAGGTGCAGAGATGAGTGCTTGCTTGAGAGTGTTAAATGCTTTCAAGCACTCATCGGTAAACTCAAAAGGAGCATCCTTAGCTAATAGATTCGTGAGGGGTCTAGAGATTTGCGAAAAGTCTTTGATAAATCTTCTATAGAACCCCGCATGACCTAAGAAGCTACGGATTCCTTTTACGTTTACCGGGGGAGGTAGTTGCTCGATAACCTCTATCTTAGCCTTATCTACCTCGATTCCCCTCTCGGACACTAAGTTCCCAGGACAATACCCTCTCGGACCATGAAATGGCACTTATCCCAATTAAGTACCAAATCTTTGTCCTGACACCTTTGCAAGACCCTGTCTAAGTTGTTCAGAGAATGATCAAAAGTTTTCCCATAGACGGTGAAATCGTCCATGAAAACTTCCATGATTTCTTCGATCATGTCCGAAAAGATAGACATCATGCACCGTTGAAATGACGCGGGTGCATTACACAACCCGAACGACATCCTACGGTACGCGTACGTTCCGTAGGGGCATGTGAAGGTCGTTTTGCTTTTATCATCCGGATGGATGGGAATCTGATGATATCCCGAGTACCCATCAAGGAAGCAAAAGAAGGAGTGTTTCGCTAACCGTTCCTACATTTCATCAATGAAGGGAAGCGGAAAGTGATCCTTCTTTGTTGCCTTGTTAAATTTTCGGTAATCAATGCACATTCGCCATCCGGTGATAGTTCGTTGAGGTATGAGTTCGTTTTTAGCGTTCTCAATGACTGTCATTCCTCCCTTTTTGGGAACCACTTGGACTGGGCTAACCCAATCACTGTGTGGTACGGGATAGATTATCCCGTGAAAAAGTTTCGGGACTTATTTTTTCACGACTTCCCGCATCGCATTGTTCAGCCTACGCTGAGGTTCCCGTGAAGGTATGCTAGATGGCTCTATGGGAATGCGATGGGTACAGAGCGTTGGACTTATCCCCTTAAGATCGTCTAGGCAATACCCGAAGACTGACTTATGTTTTTCTAGGATGGCTATGAGGTTGGTCGTCTCCTCATCACTAAGTTGGTCACTTATGATGACAGGAGTTTGGGTGTTGCCGTTCAGGAAAACATAACATAAGCCTTTGGGCAAGGGCTTAAGCTCAACTGGAGGTCTAGGCGGTTTCTCCCCTATAGGGAGGTCAACTGTCTCCCCGAACTCGTCTTTTTCTTCTACAAAGAATTCAGCATCTTTGTCTAAAGACGACTCGGGTGACTCAAACATGTCAACCGCTAGAATCTCTAAGGGCATACTAGGGGGAGGTTCGGTCACTGAGTTCCTGGCTCTAGTGACTTGAATCGGGAACGTTTCTTTCCCTAGTTTCATGTTAATTTCCCCTGTTTTTGACGGATTGTCAAAGAGTGTTTCCAGGGGATGCCCGATAAGTATGTCGAATTCCTGGATGTCAAAGACAATGAAGTCCAGGGCCATTTCGACATCTCCATGGTGGAGTGTCATGTTATGTACAATTCCTAGTCCTTCCTTAACGGAATCTGGTGTTCTTAAGGACCGTGTTGTTGGGGTAAATGTTGTTACTCCTAGACACATGAATGCGTAGGAATAGGACATTATATTCTCCCCAACGGTGGGATTATACAAAACATCCACCCATTCCCGCTGGATTTTGCAGCGGCGGGTGGAAGATGGAGCGCGGATCTGAATTACTTCAGATGCGAGCTCACCTTCTGCCAACCATTCCGAGCTCATAATAGAAGTTAATTCTCTAACGGACTCCCTGAGGAAAAATTCATCAAGGGGTTCGCTAGGAGCGACGGGAATTGGTGGTTTTGCGCGACACTCATATTTCGAGGTGTTTCCTAAATTTTCGAAATACTCATCCTCGAAAGCCGGAAGATCCATGGGTTCTTCCGTCTTGGGTTCTGGTTCCGTCTTGGGAAGGTTCGGCTGATGCCGAAGAGACATCCTCTTTTATTGGCCCGGGTTCTACACGGATGGGTTCTAAGGGAGGAGCATTCTCTTGGATACGATCCAAGAGAGCTTGCCCCTCTTCGGTGGTTTTGTGCTGGAATGACCCTCCGGCAGCTACATCGAGTAATAGGGCAGAATTTCTATCTAATCCTAACCAAAAATGTTGTAAGAGCACATGGTTAGGAATAGACAGTCCGGGCGATCGTGTTAGGATCAAAAAGCGTTCCCAGGCTGCACCTATGGTTTCATTCTCTTTTTGTTGGAAGTTGAGCACCTCCTGTCGTAGGGAAGCGACACGAGAAATAGGGTAGAATGTGAAGCAGAAATGCTTATGCAGTTCTTCCCAATCTCTGTTTACTTTCCCTACATTTTGGGTGTACCATTGCTTCGCCTTTTCATGGAGAGAAAAGGGAAACAATTTCCACCGCAATGTATCTTGCGACATGCCCGCAATGGTCAGGCACGCACAGAGTTGCTCAAACTCCCGTAGGTGATCATAAGGGTTTTCATATTCCAAGCCTGAGAAGGCTTGGTCCTGAACCATGGCTATGAAGTCAGGGCGGAGCTCATACTCAGAAGCTATGATAGGCTTCGAGGATTGGGGTGTTTGAATGAGCTCGCCCTTCGGAGCGGATAGGTTGTAAATGGTTGGTTGCTCCATGAATATTTTTGTTTTCTAAAATAAAACAAAAGAAGTGGAGCAAAGGTAGGTCAAGGTACACGGGTAATCTCGGTTCAGAGCTAACTGCGACAACCGTTCCCCGGCAACGGTGCCAGAAATGCTTGTTGGCGTTTCTTAGTGTATGCAGCCAAATCCGCAAGCGCACGGAAATCACCGTTATAGCACTTCACCCGGTGAGTAATCGGGTATCGTATTTCTTTCACGAAGAACGGCTTATGAGTTAATTCTAAACAGTGATTGCCCAGAGATGGAGTAGGGTTGTAACACCCTAAAATTTGCATTTTTGAAAATAGAGTAAAAATGGTTTAATTTGAATTTTTTTGTGCTCATGAAAACCTAGGTAAATAATATTTTTTTCATTTAAATAAAATTTATCATAGGGTTTAGAAACATATTTGAGCATACATGCTGCTGCATATTTTAATTCGTGTTGAGTGATTTTGATCAAACCTGAAAATGAATTCAAATCCTTTTGAAAAGTTTTTCAAATAAAAGAAAAACAATTTCTTTCCTCTCTCTCCTTGGCTTATGGCCTGTACGGTCTGCTCTCTTTCTTTTGGGCCAAAGGCCGAGCCCAGCAGTACGTGTTGTGCCAATTCTTTTTCTGTCATGTGTCGCTGACGCCGTTGGCCTCTCGTCAGCCGTCTCCTGCCTCCGTTCGTGGCCGAGACGAACTCTGTCGAGTTCGAGTCCGCCCCGACGTCGTCTCCTCATGCCTTGGCGTGCAACCCACGCACTCTGCCCCATAAATAGCAGCCCCGTTGCACATCACCTCGCCTCTTTGGAAGCCGCAAACCCTAGCTCAGCAACCACCAAGCCCTAAGCGCCGCCGTCCGAAGTTCGACTCTGTTGTTCCACCGCCTCCTCTCCACTCTATCGCAAGCCGTCGCCCTAGCTCGTGCTCTAAGCTCGCCGTTTGGATCTCGCCGAGCTCGCCTGCTGAAGCCGCCACGGCCGCTTGCTGCATCATCACCGATAACAACACGCTAGTCGTCGAGCGTCTTCCCGTGGTACAGGATCTCCCTGCGCCTTCCTCCCTCCCTTTTTCTTGTTCTCCGTTTTGCTCACATCATCGTCAAACAACACAGGAAGCTGCTGCTGATACTTCGCCGTGGAGACCCCTGTACTATACGTTGCCTCTCCACCATTCGCGATCCGTTGCCGAGGTCGGCGTCAAGGTGACGAAGGTACAGTCTTGTAGAAGCTGTTCTCTTGTTCCTTCTCGACATCTGCTCTTAGCTCATCACAGCCGAATCTTGCAGGAGAGTCCATCGTCAGCTTCTCCGCCTTCCTTGACTCGTGGTGCGTCTCTCATGGCAGAAGCTGCTGCCGCTCCGTTGAACCCGGCTGCTGGGCACCGTATCCATCTCGTCTCTACCTATCTGTGAGGTGAGCACGATGTTGGCTCAATCTTCCCACCATCGTTCAGCACCATAGCCGGCCATGGCCTCCACCGTGTGCCTTGCCTTGCTTGCTTCGCTGATGTCGATTCTAGCTTGATGACGTCACCTTGTGTTTTCTTGCCGTTTTCCTTTAGAAAAACAAATCTGAAAATACAATGCAAATACACATATATCTCCAATCCTTTTGAGCCGTTTATTTTCAGATCGACAATCCAGATTAGAACATACACCTTCATCATCTCTTCGATAAAGAGACCTACGTTTTGTCCTTGAAGCATAGTCAGTATCCGTAACTAATCAGTTGGCAACCGTCTCATCTCATCTCATGTGACTATACTAGCACGTGGCTTCTCTTAGCCGAAGACCATGCATGCCAAGGAAGCTAGAACTAGAATCAACAGCATATAGGCTCGATCAAATAGCAAGCTGGCCATCCATCTATATACCCTACCCATCGTGATGATCGATCTGCTGCTTGAGTACGTGTTCCCAGTCCTACGTGACGCACCATCGTCCAGATCGTGAGCACGTCTCGCATGGATCAAAAGTGAACACATCTACGTAACATCATCATATTTCTGTGTTTCGTTCATAAGTCAAATTCCTGCCGTCACGGCTACTATCATAGCTTGCTGACATCTTTACTAGCCTTGATGACATCATTCATACAATTTCTTGCCATTTTCTTTCATCGAAACAAATCTCGAAATACAAGGAAATACAAATATACGTTTCATCTTGTTTTACTCATAAAATCTCCGTTTTAACTCCGTTTTGGTCCATTCAAAATGCGTTGGATTCGTAATTTTGTAAATTACGCATTAGTGCTACTGTTAGTTCAGTTTGTTGCTGTTAGGTTTCAAGTTCATGTTTAATGCATTGTTAGTCCATAGGAAAAACTTGGAAAATTCATATATCGTCGTCGTTATAGCTCCGTTTTCGGTGAAGTTGACGTCTATGTGATCGTAGAAACGATTAGAGTTATTTTATAAACTTTCCTTTCTATTTATTTATGATTGGTGTACTGTTCTAATATAGTCATATTGTTTGCTTCATGTATGATTGCTCGGATGCTTGTGTGGTGCTCTATAATCGTGTCCAGTCGGTGAGCTTTGCGTTGATGATCCGAAGTTGGTGCTCAAGAAAAAGTGGAGGCGAGAAGCAATTCCATGAAGATTTGGGATTTGAAGAAAGGATCTAAGTTTAAGGCAAGTATAGCTTGGATTATCTTTTAGTGACCATGATCTAGTAAGCTTGATTAATGAATATATGATTAAACATAAAAGATGACTTACCCGTAGCGATCATCCGGGATTTAACGTGCCCTTTGTGGGGGCTATATGGCTCGGCTCTAGTGCATTCAAGAGACCTTTTCTAGCTTGTGAGAGGGAGGGCTGAATTGGGTATAGGGCGGCTCCTCCATGGTGTGTATAGCCGGGTAGGTTGTGTGCCACTTTGGGAGGAGGGATTCCCTATATCCGACGACAAAGCGACCCTTGCTTGTTAGACGAACTTTTGGGTGGCTTTATAGTGAGACCCGCTCATTCACCATGGTAGTGTCATGGGATTTGCAAACCCGAGCATATGGGAATCACGACTCACGTGTAAAGGGTACACCTCTCGCGAGAGTTAAATCGATTATCGTCCGTGCCCACGGTTAGGGCGGCCAAGGGATTCTTATGGAATAAGTGATCACCCCCTTAATTTGAGAATGTTGTTTAATTGTTATTCTTTAATCATGTTTACCGATCATGTGGTTATGAGACTATACTTGTTATACTTGCGGAGTTCGACATGGACTCACTCTTGCAATTTCCCCCACACCTCAGGAGTGGAGTTTAGGCTTGTGATCAACCAGTCAGTTCGGATCCAGTGGAGTGGAGTCTAATCTGAAGATCAGAGTGTATTCTCGTTGATTGCTACCTAAGGGTATATCTCTTTCTAATACTAAGTACGCTATTTCTTTTAAGCATTGTTTACTGATACTGCCCTTACTTGTAGCTATGTGTGAGATTTGTCTTCAGTGACTCACATATAGTGTATATCTGGTTTTGTCCTTAAAATCGGGTACTACAAGTGGTATCAGCTCAATGTCGATCGTAGGACGCAAGCCTAGTTAGAAACCTGGTCGTTTTAGAGTTTTGAAATCACTAGAACAACCTTGTTCTATATACCTCGATATTTTCTTCTCCACTATGTCTCTAGCCTTGATATTCATCTCCTCCTTGATGCCTATTTGAAAGCCCTTGTTCTCATCCTTGTTGATTTCTTGCAATCTTTCCAACCTTGTTATTTTCTAAAAGATATGCTCATCTATGCTCCGTTATGAAAACTTTGTCTCCTCCTCTAAATTTTCTCTCTTTAGATGGTTAGTAATGAGAAGGCCGCTAGCACCGGCTTTGGAGGATCATGCTTCACTAGATGGAACTATGCTCTAACAAGACCACGAGAATGGAGAAACTCATCCCGCCTTATAGAGCGGAATGAACAAACAAAGGAGATGGCTTTGACCATACAACTGCGACATAAGAAGCGAGAAGATAGCCAATTAGAGTTAGCAGAAGTAAGACAACAATATGAGGAAGCTCTTGATGAGGTAGATGAGTGGAGAAGTTGTGCTAGCCTATCCAAGATAAATGAAGTGGAAGACTTGTCCCGCTTAAACCCATGCAAGAGATGTTACCCGGATATTGCTGCAATCACTCCGTATTTCAAGAAGTAGGAATTAGTGTCCCCTATTGTAATAAACCGTTAGTTGCGAAGTTAGTAGAGTCAGTCGGTCTCAATGTGTGGTTTGTGAATTTTAATTGCTTAGTTGTTTTGTGCTTATGTTAATGGTTGATTTGGATTTTTGTAATGAGTGCAATGATCTTGTGGTTGATCCACAATTTCATTTAGCTTATAGGCCTAAGGTATAAGGATTAATGAAATAGCTAGATGGGGTTTTCCACTTCCTCCTGTTTTCTGCATCCTGTCTCTTCCGAGCAATCTGTATTCTTTGGATTATATCTCTGTTCCTGGACGACCAAAAATCATGAGAAAATTCCGGTCATAAGTGGACTTCCATATCTTTATCTGAGCGCAAGAATCATCATAAAATCTATTCTGGTTTGGGAGTCATGAAAATCACAAGACGAAGAATTTGTGCTGTCAGAAATCTGGAGCAGTCTGAAAAGATCTGGTCACAACGTTTTCTCTGCTTGAGCAATGGTCATGAATTTTTTTTGGGAGAATCTAGACTTCTGTACCTTTCCAATGCCATCAGAATCACCCTCATATCGACTTTAGTTTGGGAGCTATGAAATTCACAAGGCGGTGTATCTGTGCTGTCTGGAATCTAGAACAGTTTCTGTTTTGGAGTATTTTCGACCAACTTAACTACAGAATCTGGACACATGTTCTATAGGAAAGTTACTGAGGATTTCATAAGCTTTCCAACGGTGTAAAGTACGACTTTATAGGATCAACAAGCTCGAGATATAACTGTTGCAATGTACTGCATTGGTGCTGCCAGATTGGCTGGACAGATTTTTTGTATGATTATGAAAGCTTATCTTAACTACAGAATATGGAAAAGTATTCTATATGAGAGTTATGGAGAATTTTATAAGCTTTACAATGGTGTGAAGTATGGCTTCATTGGATCAACAGAACTGGAGTTATGTCTGTTTTTCTGCACTGCTGTTTTCCTGCTCGCGAAGAAATTGCATGTGACAAGTTCTTTCCCATTTATATGAATTTTATTTGGGATGATAGAAGGACATGATCCATCAACTTACTTGAATACAAAAGTTACCCTTGGTGCCCCTAGTAGATCTTTTCTTAAGGGGGGGTAGCCACGAAGAAGAAGATGCAAGGTGAAAGTTTTATGCAATCAAGCACTCTCCCTGGAAAGGAGCAACCATCACCGTTATTGAGAGGTCTATCCATGAGCAAGTATTAGTTACTTGTTGGGTGATCTATAAGAAGATGGATATAGAGTTGCAAGAGAAAAATTTCATTCATACTAGTTCGTCTCCATGGGGTGCTCTTTGTTACAAGAAGGATGATACACGGCGTATGTGTGATGATTATCGTTCCTTTTATGAAGAGACTATCAAGAACAAGTAACCGTTGCCGATGATTGATGACTTGTTTTGATCCATTAAGAGGTGCTTATGTGTTTTCTAAGATGGATCTACATTCCAGTTACCATCAGTCGAAGATTCAGAATGCAGAAATACTGGAGACAGTTTTCACCACGAGGTATGGGTTGCATGAGTACACGGTTATGTTCTTTGGTCTGACATCTGCACCTACCTATCCTGTGCACTTGATGGATAAGGTGATCATGGAGTGTCTTAATAAGTTTGTGGTGCTAACACCCTGGTGTTCTCTAAGACTAAAGAAGAACACGATGAAACACTTAAGGTGAAGTCTTACAAAAGTGTGGAGAACATAAGTTGGATGCTAAGCAGAGCAAGTGTGAGTTTTGGTTAAAAGAAGTTTCTTTTCTGAGTCAAGTTGTCTGTATTGGAGGTATAGCAGTGGGTCCAGGGAAGGTGAAGAGTATGTTGAATTAGAAGTCGCCTACTGATGTAGGTGAGATCCGCAGTTTCGTTTGTTTGGCTGGTTACTATAGGAGGTTTAATAAACAATTGTCCGACTTTGCTAAGTTCATGAAAGCGATATGAGGGGAGAATGCCAAGTTCCCATGGTCCTGAAAAGAGTGAAGCTAGTTTTAGAAATTAACTCTAGTGTTGGTGTTACCAGGTCAGAGTAAGAAGCATTGTGTTGCATCTTGTTAAGGTTTGAGGTGTGTTCTTATACAAGAAAGTGGAGTGGTTACATATGCCTCAAGTCAAGTTGGTGATGATGACATGGGAATAATGTGATGTCGGACACCTCTACAATTGAAATTCTAGGGAATTCTCAATGCTTACGCTAATCAAGTTGTGTGAGATTTGTCTAGAGAAAGTTCTCTTCTGGGTCATGGTATGTTTCTAATGATGGAATTACACGAAGAACTTAAGAGAGAAGTGTTGACTTGGAAACAACCTATATATGCAAGAGCAACTTAAAAATGTTTTTGGATGGTCAGATTCTATCGAAGGTTCACTAGAGGCACTAAAATTGGACAAAAGGATGTGTCTTGGCAAGATTTTGGATGTGCTCTATGTAAGAAAGCACTGGGTTATGGAGGCATGAGTTGAACTAATCAACTTCCTAGATGTTGAGTTATCCATTGTGGATAGAGGTATTTACTTCGACATAAGGAGCGACATCAAGGTTGATCATAAGAAATGCAAAGGATCATTAATAAGTTGATGTTGATGTAGTGACACTATAATTGGAATGGAATTGATAATTATCGATATGGAGCTACAATGGGCCATAACCCACAGGTCCTAAACATGGTTTATGCCTTGGAGATTTGGAGGATGCAGTCATTTGGAAAGGAAAAAGTTGTTGTAGCATATAAAGGGTGTTATAAAAGTTTGAATGACACCAAGATCAAGTTGAGTGCAGCAATCAAGTGATGTCACTGGTACTATATAGTTGAGAGTTAATAAAGTTCACCTTTGAACAAGAGGAACCACAACGATTAATTGGAAGAAGAAAGAACTAAGGAATTGCTGTTACCATTGCTCTTAGCAAAGGAGGGTTATGCTAAGGAGTTTTGGATGTCGCCATGGGTTAATAATTATGTTTGAGGTTTGAGGAACTTGACCCAAAAGTCAATTGTCTATTGAAGATGGAAATAGGAGAGGTGAAAGTATGGATTAAAAAGGAAAAGAACAAGTTAAGATATATTATGGAATCTGTGGGAACAAAAGCTTGTCATACAATTGACAGTAAGGTGGTTCTTAAGAGCAATAAAGAGTGTCTGTGTCAAGAGTAAACTAGCATTACACTACAGTGGTACCATTAAGAGGTTGCAAAAGGGGGACATAGCGGTACATGCTAAAAGTACTTGTGTTGTAATTTGGAGTCAGAGTGACAATGGTTTGCCATACATTCAAGTTCGCACAACCATCCTAAGATGATCTTCATGTTAAGTGCAATGTGTGTTGGTGTGTGGAGACGTTAGCACCCCGAGTCCGCAATAGTTAATTTAAGAAAAAGAGTACGGTTTAAGAGTTGGAAATTAACTGACAATTGGTTTGGAGTTACTTGTAAGTTGTTTGGAGTGTTCGTCGAAGTCTTGGAATCAGTGAGCATGTAATTTGGAGTATGGTTAAAAGGTATACCATTTGTCAGTACGATAGAACTACTCAAGGTAGTAAAGAAGATTTAATGGCAGAATATCCCAATCTTTTCGATCATCATCTTCCGAATCTCGGGACGAGATTCATCTTAAGGGGGTAGAGTTGTAACACCCTAAAATTTGCATTTTTGAAAATAGAGTAAAAATGGTTTAATTTGAATTTTTTTGTGCTCATGAAAACCTAGGTAAATAATATTTTTTTCATTTAAATAAAATTTATCATAGGGTTTAGAAACATATTTGAGCATACATGCTGCTGCATATTTTAATTCGTGTTGAGTGATTTTGATCAAACCTGAAAATGAATTCAAATCCTTTTGAAAAGTTTTTCAAATAAAAGAAAAACAATTTCTTTCCTCTCTCTCCTTGGCTTATGGCCTGTACGGTCTGCTCTCTTTCTTTTGGGCCAAAGGCCGAGCCCAGCAGTACGTGTTGTGCCAATTCTTTTTCTGTCATGTGTCGCTGACGCCGTTGGCCTCTCGTCAGCCGTCTCCTGCCTCCGTTCGTGGCCGAGACGAACTCTGTCGAGTTCGAGTCCGCCCCGACGTCGTCTCCTCATGCCTTGGCGTGCAACCCACGCACTCTGCCCCATAAATAGCAGCCCCGTTGCACATCACCTCGCCTCTTTGGAAGCCGCAAACCCTAGCTCAGCAACCACCAAGCCCTAAGCGCCGCCGTCCGAAGTTCGACTCTGTTGTTCCACCGCCTCCTCTCCACTCTATCGCAAGCCGTCGCCCTAGCTCGTGCTCTAAGCTCGCCGTTTGGATCTCGCCGAGCTCGCCTGCTGAAGCCGCCACGGCCGCTTGCTGCATCATCACCGATAACAACACGCTAGTCGTCGAGCGTCTTCCCGTGGTACAGGATCTCCCTGCGCCTTCCTCCCTCCCTTTTTCTTGTTCTCCGTTTTGCTCACATCATCGTCAAACAACACAGGAAGCTGCTGCTGATACTTCGCCGTGGAGACCCCTGTACTATACGTTGCCTCTCCACCATTCGCGATCCGTTGCCGAGGTCGGCGTCAAGGTGACGAAGGTACAGTCTTGTAGAAGCTGTTCTCTTGTTCCTTCTCGACATCTGCTCTTAGCTCATCACAGCCGAATCTTGCAGGAGAGTCCATCGTCAGCTTCTCCGCCTTCCTTGACTCGTGGTGCGTCTCTCATGGCAGAAGCTGCTGCCGCTCCGTTGAACCCGGCTGCTGGGCACCGTATCCATCTCGTCTCTACCTATCTGTGAGGTGAGCACGATGTTGGCTCAATCTTCCCACCATCGTTCAGCACCATAGCCGGCCATGGCCTCCACCGTGTGCCTTGCCTTGCTTGCTTCGCTGATGTCGATTCTAGCTTGATGACGTCACCTTGTGTTTTCTTGCCGTTTTCCTTTAGAAAAACAAATCTGAAAATACAATGCAAATACACATATATCTCCAATCCTTTTGAGCCGTTTATTTTCAGATCGACAATCCAGATTAGAACATACACCTTCATCATCTCTTCGATAAAGAGACCTACGTTTTGTCCTTGAAGCATAGTATAGTATCCGTAACTAATCAGTTGGCAACCGTCTCATCTCATCTCATGTGACTATACTAGCACGTGGCTTCTCTTAGCCGAAGACCATGCATGCCAAGGAAGCTAGAACTAGAATCAACAGCATATAGGCTCGATCAAATAGCAAGCTGGCCATCCATCTATATACCCTACCCATCGTGATGATCGATCTGCTGCTTGAGTACGTGTTCCCAGTCCTACGTGACGCACCATCGTCCAGATCGTGAGCACGTCTCGCATGGATCAAAAGTGAACACATCTACGTAACATCATCATATTTCTGTGTTTCGTTCATAAGTCAAATTCCTGCCGTCACGGCTACTATCATAGCTTGCTGACATCTTTACTAGCCTTGATGACATCATTCATACAATTTCTTGCCATTTTCTTTCATCGAAACAAATCTCGAAATACAAGGAAATACAAATATACGTTTCATCTTGTTTTACTCATAAAATCTCCGTTTTAACTCCGTTTTGGTCCATTCAAAATGCGTTGGATTCGTAATTTTGTAAATTACGCATTAGTGCTACTGTTAGTTCAGTTTGTTGCTGTTAGGTTTCAAGTTCATGTTTAATGCATTGTTAGTCCATAGGAAAAACTTGGAAAATTCATATATCGTCGTCGTTATAGCTCCGTTTTCGGTGAAGTTGACGTCTATGTGATCGTAGAAACGATTAGAGTTATTTTATAAACTTTCCTTTCTATTTATTTATGATTGGTGTACTGTTCTAATATAGTCATATTGTTTGCTTCATGTATGATTGCTCGGATGCTTGTGTGGTGCTCTATAATCGTGTCCAGTCGGTGAGCTTTGCGTTGATGATCTGAAGTTGGTGCTCAAGAAGAAGTGGAGACCGAGAAGCAATTCCATGAAGATTTGGGATTTGAAGAAAGGATCTAAGTTTAAGGCAAGTATAGCTTGGATTATCTTTTAGTGACCATGATCTAGTAAGCTTGATTAATGAATATATGATTAAACATAAAAGATGACTTACCTGTAGCGATCATCCGGGATTTAACGTGCCTTGTGGGGGCTATATGGCTCTGGCTCTAGTGCATTCAAGAGACCTTTTCTAGCTTGTGAGAGGGAGGGCTGAATTGGGTATAGGGCGGCTCCTCCATGGTGTGTATAGCCGGGTAGGTTGTGTGCCACTTTGGGAGGAGGGATTCCCTATATCCGACGACAAAGCGACCCTTGCTTGTTAGACGAACTTTTGGGTGGCTTTATAGTGAGACCCTGCTCATTCACCATGGTAGTGTCATGGGATTTGCAAACCCGAGCATATGGGAATCACGACTCACAGGTAAAGGGTACACCCTCGCGCGAGTTAAATCGATTATCGTCCGTGCCCACGGTTAGGGCGGCCAAGGGATTCTTATGGAATAAGTGATCACCCCCTTAATTTGAGAATGTTGTTTAATTGTTATTCTTTAATCATGTTTACCGATCATGTGGTTATGAGACTATACTTGTTATACTTGCGGAGTTCGACATGGACTCACTCTTGCAATTTCCCCCACACCTCGGGAGTGGAGTTTAGGCTTGTGATCAACCGGTCGGTTTGGATCCGGTGGAGTGGAGTCTAATCGAAGATCGAGTGTATTCTCGTTGATTGCTACCTAAGGGTATATCTCTTTCTAATACTAAGTACGCTATTTCTTTTAAGCATTGTTTACGATACGCCCTTACTTGTAGCTATGTGTGAGATTTGTCTTGGTGACTCACATATAGTGTATATCTGGTTTTGTCCTTAAAATCGGGTACTACAAGTGGTATCAGCTCAATGCTGACTGTAGGACGCAAGCCTAGTTAGAAACTGGTCGTTTTAGAGTTTTGAAATCACTAGAACAACCTTGTTCTATATACCTCGATATTTTCTTCTCCACTATGTCTCTAGCCTTGATATTCATCTCCTCCTTGATGCCTATTTGAAAGCCCTTGTTCTCATCCTTGTTGATTTCTTGCAATCTTTCCAACCTTGTTATTTTCTAAAAGATATGCTCATCTATGCTCCGTTATGAAAACTTTGTCTCCTCCTCTAAATTTTCTCTCTTTAGATGGTTAGTAATGAGAAGGCCGCTAGCACCAGCTTTGGAGGATCATGCTTCACTAGATGGAACTATGCTCTAACAAGACCACAGAATGGAGAAACTCATCCTGCCTTATAGAGCGGAATGAACAAACAAAGGAGATGGCTTTGACCATACAACTGCGACATAAGAAGCGAGAAGATAGCCAATTAGAGTTAGCAGAAGTAAGACAACAATATGAGGAAGCTCTTGATGAGGTAGATGAGTGGAGAAGTTGTGCTAGCCTATCCAAGATAAATGAAGTGGAAGACTTGTCCCGCTTAAACCCATGCAAGAGATGTTACCCCGGATGTTGCTGCAATCACTCCGTATTTCAAGAAGTAGGAATTAGTGTCCCCTATTGTAATAAACCGTTAGTTGCGAAGTTAGTAGAGTCAGTCGGTCTCAATGTGTGGTTTGTGAATTTTAATTGCTTAGTTGTTTTGTGCTTATGTTAATGGTTGATTTGGATTTTTGTAATGAGTGCAATGATCTTGTGGTTGATCCACAATTTCATTTAGCTTATAGGCCTAAGGTATAAGGATTAATGAAATAGCTAGATGGGGTTTTCCACTTCCTCCTGTTTTTTCTGCATCCTGTCTCTTCCGAGCAATCTGTATTCTTTGGATTATATCTCTGTTCCTGGACGACCAAAAATCATGAGAAAATTCCGGTCATAAGTGGACTTCCATATCTTTATCCGAGCGCAAGAATCATCATAAAATCTATTCTGGTTTGGGAGTCATGAAAATCACAAGACGAAGAATTTGTGCTGTCAGAAATCTGGAGCAGTCTGAAAAGATCTGGTCACAACGTTTTCTCTGCTTGAGCAATGGTCATGAATTTTTTTTGGGAGAATCTAGACTTCTGTACCTTTCCAATGCCATCAGAATCACCCTCATATCGACTTTAGTTTGGGAGCTATGAAATTCACAAGGCGGTGTATCTGTGCTGTCTGGAATCTAGAACAGTTTCTGTTTTGGAGTATTTTCGACCAACTTAACTACAGAATCTGGACACATGTTCTATAGGAAAGTTACTGAGGATTTCATAAGCTTTCCAACGGTGTAAAGTACGACTTTATAGGATCAACAAGCTCGAGATATAACTGTTGCAATGTACTGCATTGGTGCTGCCAGATTTTCTGGACAGATTTTTTGTATGATTATGAAAGCTTATCTTAACTACAGAATATGGAAAAGTATTCTATATGAGAGTTATGGAGAATTTTATAAGCTTTACAACGGTGTGAAGTATGGCTTCATTGGATCAACAGAACTGGAGTTATGTCTATTTTTCTGCACTGCTGTTTTCCTGCTCGCGAAGAAATTGCATGTGACAAGTTCCTTCCCATTTATATGAGCTTTCTTTGGGATCGTAGAAGGACATGATCCATCAACTTACTTGAATACAAAAGTTACCCTTGGTGCCCCTAGTAGATCTTTTCTTAAGGGGGGGTAGCCACGAAGAAGAAGATGCAAGGTGAAAGTTTTATGTACTCAAGCACTTTACCTGGAAGGAAGCAACCATCACCGTTATTGAGAGGTCTATCCATGAGCAAGTATTAGTTACTTGTTGGGTGATCTATAAGAAGCTGGATATAGAGTTGCAAGAGAAAAATTTCATTCACACTAGTTCGTCTCCATGGGGTGCTCTTTGTTACAAGAAGGATGATACACGGCGTATGTGTGATGATTATCGTTCCTTTATGAAGTGACTATCAAGAACAAGTACCCGTTGCCGATGATTGATGACTTGTTTTGATCCATTAAGAGGTGCTTATGTGTTTTCTAAGATGGATCTACATTCCGGTTACCATCGGTTGAAGATTGAGAATGCAGAAATCGAAGACAGTTTTCACCACGAGGTATGGGTTGCATGAGTACACGGTTATGTTCTTTGGTCGACATACGCACCTACCTATCCTGTGCACTTGATGGATAAGGTGATCATGGAGTGTCTTAATAAGTTTGTGGTGCTAACACCCGGTGTTCTCTAAGACTAAAGAAGAACACGATGAAACACTTAAGGTGAAGTCTTACAAAAGTGTGGAGAACATAAGTTGGATGCTAAGCGAGCAAGTGTGAGTTTTGGTTAAAAGAAGTTTCTTTTTCGAGTCAAGTTGTCCGTATTGGAGGTATAGCAGTGGGTCCAGGGAAGGCTCCTCCATGGTGTGTATAGCCGGGTAGGTTGTGTGCCACTTTGGGAGGAGGGATTCCCTATATCCGACGACAAAGCGACCCTTGCTTGTTAGACGAACTTTTGGGTGGCTTTATAGTGAGACCCTGCTCATTCACCATGGTAGTGTCATGGGATTTGCAAACCCGAGCATATGGGAATCACGACTCACAGGTAAAGGGTACACCTCTGCGCAGAGTTAAATCGATTATCGTCCGTGCCCACGGTTAGGGCGGCCAAGGGATTCTTATGGAATAAGTGATCACCCCCTTAATTTGAGAATGTTGTTTAATTGTTATTCTTTAATCATGTTTACCTGATCATGTGGTTATGAGACTATACTTGTTATACTTGCGGAGTTCGACATGGACTCACTCTTGCAATTTCCCCCACACCTCAGGAGTGGAGTTTAGGCTTGTGATCAACCAGTCAGTTTGGATCCAGTGGAGTGGAGTCTAATCTGAAGATCAGAGTGTATTCTCGTTGATTGCTACCTAGGGTATATCTCTTTCTAATACTAAGTACGCTATTTCTTTTAAGCATTGTTTACTGATACTGCCCTTACTTGTAGCTATCTGTGAGATTTGTCTTCAGTGACTCACATATAGTGTATATCGGTTTTGTCCTTAAAATCGGGTACTACAAGTGGTATCACTCAATCTTTCGATGTAGGACGCAAGCCTAGTTAGAAACTGGTCGTTTTAGAGTTTTGAAATCACTAGAACAACCTTGTTCTATATACCTTGATATTTTCTTCTCCACTATGTCTCTAGCCTTGATATTCATCTCCTCCTTGATGCCTATTTGAAAGCCCTTGTTCTCATCCTTGTTGATTTCTTGCAATCTCTCCAACCTTGTTATTTTCTAAAAGATATGCTCATCTATGCTCCGTTATGAAAACTTTGTCTCCTCCTCTAAATTTTCTCTCTTTAGATGGTTAGTAATGAGAAGGCCGCTAGCACCAGCTTTGGAGGATCATGCTTCACTAGATGGAACTATGCTCTAACAAGACCACAGAAAGGAGAAACTCATCCTGCCTTATAGAGCGGAATGAACAAAAAAAGGAGATGGCTTTGACCATACAACTGCGACATAAGAAGCGGGAAGATAGCCAATTAGAGTTAGTAGAAGTAAGACAACAATATGAGGAAGCTCTTGATGAGGTAGATGAGTGGAGAAGTTGTGCTAGCCTACCCAAGATAAATGAAGTGGAAGACTTGTCCCGCTTAAACCCATGCAAGAGATGTAACCCCGGATGTTGCTGCAATCACTCCGTATTTCAAGAAGTAGGAATTAGTGTCCCCTATTGTAATAAACCGTTAGTTGCGAAGTTAGTAGAGTCAGTCGGTCTCAATGTGTGGTTTGTGAATTTTAATTGCTTAGTTGTTTTGTGCTTATGTTAATGGTTGATTTGGATTTTTGTAATGAGTGCAATGATCTTGTGGTTGATCCACAATTTCATTTAGCTTATAGGCCTAAGGTATAAGGATTAATGAAATAGCTAGATGGGGTTTTCCACTTCTGAGCAATCTGTATTCTTTGGATTATATCTCTGTTCCTGGACGACCAAAAATCATGAGAAAATTCCGGTCATAAGTGGACTTCCATATCTTTATCCGAGCGCAAGAATCATCATAAAATCTATTCTGGTTTGGGAGTCATGAAAATCACAA
Source organism: Themeda triandra (assembly GCA_018135685.1). Taxonomy (NCBI): domain Eukaryota; kingdom Viridiplantae; phylum Streptophyta; class Magnoliopsida; order Poales; family Poaceae; genus Themeda; species Themeda triandra. Next base: position 188,674 of record JAENPR010000612.1, read on the forward strand.
GACGAAGAATTTGTGCTGTCAGAAATCTGGAGCAGTCTGAAAAGATCTGGTCACAACGTTTTCTCTGCTTGAGCAATGGTCATGAATTTTTTTGGGGATAATCTAGACTTCTGTACCTTTCCAATGCCATCAGAATCACCCTCATATCGACTTTAGTTTGGGAGCTATGAAATTCACAAGGCGGTGTACCTGTGCTGTCTGGAATATAGAACAGTTTCTGTTTTGGAGTATTTTCGACCAATTAACTACAGAATCTGGACACATGTTCTATAGGAAAGTTACTGAGGATTTCATAAGCTTTCCAACGGTGTAAAGTACGACTTTATAGGATCAACAGAGCTCGAGATATAACTGTTGCAATGTACTGCATTGGTGCTGCCAGATTTTCTGGACAGATTTTTTGTATGATTATGAAAGCTTATCTTAACTACAGAATATGGAAAAGTATTCTATATGAGAGTTATGGAGAATTTTATAAGCTTTACAACGGTGTGAAGTATGGCTTCATTGGATCAACAGAACTGGAGTTATGTCTATTTTTCTGCACTGCTGTTTTCCTGCTCGCGAAGAAATTGCATGTGACAAGTTCCTTCCCATTTATATGAGCTTTCTTTGGGATCGTAGAAGGACATGATCCATCAACTTACTTGAATACAAAAGTTACCCTTGGTGCCCCTAGTAGATCTTTTCTTAAGGGGGTAGCCACGAAGAAGAAGATGCAAGGTGAAAGTTTTATGTACTCAAGCACTTTACCCGGAAGGAAGCAACCATCACCGTTATTGAGAGGTCTATCCATGAGCAAGTATTAGTTACTTGTTGGGTGATCTATAAGAAGCTGGATATAGAGTTGCAAGAGAAAAATTTCATTCACACTAGTTCGTCTCCATGGGGTGCTCTTTGTTACAAGAAGGATGATACACGGCGTATGTGTGATGATTATCGTTCCTTTATGAAGTGACTATCAAGAACAAGTACCCGTTGCCGATGATTGATGACTTGTTTTGATCCATTAAGAGGTGCTTATGTGTTTTCTAAGATGGATCTACATTCCGGTTACCATCAGTTGAAGATTCAGAATGCAGAAATACTGAAGACAGTTTTCACCACGAGGTATGGGTTGCATGAGTACACGGTTATGTTCTTTGGTCTGACATCTGCACCTACCTATCCTGTGCACTTGATGGATAAGGTGATCATGGAGTGTCTTAATAAGTTTGTGGTGCTAACACCCTGGTGTTCTCTAAGACTAAAGAAGAACACGATGAAACACTTAAGGTGAAGTCTTACAAAAGTGTGGAGAACATAAGTTGGATGCTAAGCAGAGCAAGTGTGAGTTTTGGTTAAAAGAAGTTTCTTTTCTGAGTCAAGTTGTCTGTATTGGAGGTATAGCAGTGGGTCCAGGGAAGGCTCCTCCATGGTGTGTATAGCCGGGTAGGTTGTGTGCCACTTTGGGAGGAGGGATTCCCTATATCCGACGACAAAGCGACCCTTGCTTGTTAGACGAACTTTTGGGTGGCTTTATAGTGAGACCCCGCTCATTCACCATGGTAGTGTCATGGGATTTGCAAACCCGAGCATATGGGAATCACGACTCACGGGTAAAGGGTACACCTGCGCGCAGAGTTAAATCGATTATCGTCCGTGCCCACGGTTAGGGCGGCCAAGGGATTCTTATGGAATAAGTGATCACCCCCTTAATTTGAGAATGTTGTTTAATTGTTATTCTTTAATCATGTTTACCTGATCATGTGGTTATGAGACTATACTTGTTATACTTGCGGAGTTCGACATGGACTCACTCTTGCAATTTCCCCCACACCTCAGGAGTGGAGTTTAGGCTTGTGATCAACCGGTCGGTTTGGATCCAAGTGGAGTGGAGTCTAATCTGAAGATCAGAGTGTATTCTCGTTGATTGCTACCTAAGGGTATATTTCTTTCTAATACTAAGTACGCTATTTCTTTTAAGCATTGTTTACTGATACTGCCCTTACTTGTAGCTATCTATGAGATTTGTCTTCAGTGACTCACATATAGTGTATATCTGGTTTTGTCCTAAAAATCGGGTACTACAAGGGTGGCTTAGGTAATGAGGTTTTCTAGGGTAATGGGCCTAAGAGATGGCTAAACTCGTTGCTAAACTTCTTATTTCGGGCACCGGATCGCACCTGGTCTGCCAAGTGATGCCGGCCTGTAGCTCTACGCCGTAGCCGGACGTGGGGGATTACAAGGGACAGACAGGGCTGTCACCACCTACCGCCTACCACCTCAACCGTGGACTACGAGGCAAACGAAGGTAGTTCCTAGCCTAGACACCACGTCTACGCCAGTTGCTACAACTCTAGCGGTGATCAGGAGCTCCTGTCTCTATCAGGGGTCCTCTTACTAGAGCTTCCGTCGCAAGGACGAACGACGAACCCGCAAGAAGATAACAAGCAAGAATAACTTACTCAAAGGTATTACCGAAAGATAAACACGATGTCTTACTTCAAGTAGCAAGACGCCGTAGAGGTACAAGCGAGGAGGGAGCCGACAAGTCCGGCACTCCGCCCCGTGGAAGACTAGCTTCCCGAGAGCTCTCTTGGAGAGATGCTCTACTCTTGTTCCTCTCTCACTCCTTACTTCTATTCTAGCTAGGCTAGGTAGAGTGGCTCTACTCTCTCTATTGTACACTTGTAGAGTGGAGATGTGGTGAAGAGTGAGAACTAAAATGAATAGTGAATTGTTGTTGAAGGGGGGAGGCTTGCCCATGCTTATATAGGAGTGGCAAACAAACCGATAGTGAATTGTCGAAAACACCCCCGAACCGACCATCAGAGGCGGCAAACAAACCGACCAACCAAAGCTGGGCCCGGGCCGTGCTCAGATGGGCGCGCTCGCGCCTCAGGCGCGGCCGCGCCTGGCTGGGCCCCACCGGCCTTCAGCTTTGGTCGGTTGCCTCCTTGTTGGGCCCCTGTTCGGCCCATGCTGGTGATTCTGGTTAGGTTGGCCTCGAAGTTGGATTTCTCCTCTTTTTCTCTTGTTTTGCTTGGACCAAAATAAAAGATGTTTTCACCCAAGTGTTTTTCTTCATGTCTTGGTCCATTTTAGGTGTATTTCAGGTATGTCCTGCAAAACAAAGAATCTGCACCACACTGTAGAAATAGTTAGAGTAGAGGCCTATTCTAGGTGAAAATTAGTGTTGCCTAGACTAGAGTTGGCGGGGTTAGAAATGAGTTTAAGCACCGCCAACAGCCTCCGACCCCCGCCACCGGGTCAGCGCCGCCACCGGGCCACACCACCGCCAAGAGCTGGGTATGGTTTCTTGTAATGAAAAATATGTTTTAGTATATAATGACACAATTGTTTTAGTATATTATCATATTTTAGTATATAAGTTTAGTATAATATAATGTTTTAGTATATAAGTGTAGTACATTTTAATGAAAAATAAGTTTTAGTATATAATGACACAATATGTTTTAGCCAAGAGCATTCTTGTTTGTAAAAATAACATTTTTAGTATTATATAATAAGTTTAACCAATTCTATATAAAAATAATATTTTCGGATCATTCTCATTGAATTAATTAGATAATTGTTGATACTTGTTAAAATATAGTTGTGTGGTTCTCTAATAGAACTTGTATGGTTTCAGTTACTTGTATGTTTAATTAGATAGATGGCTGGACGTGCGCTCCCTGAACCAGAAGTCATAGGTTTCAGTGGCTACCTCGTATGTCGGGATTTCCCAAGTATAGAAACCATGCGTGGAATGAGTTCTGTACCTTGGAATCATCCAAAAATTGTAAGGAAATTGACCCACTCATTTGGCTCAAACCACGCGTGGAATGTATTTATATATGATTTTGTAATATGCCACAGGTAATTGACCCACTCATTAGGCTCAAAGAGACACTATCATATTTTGGAGTTATAGAAGTGGATGCTCAGATCAACACTGTTGATGATGGTCAAAGACTCCAATGTCGAATTCGCTTTCAAATTGCTCTTGGTCAAGGTCATGGTCGCAGACTTGTATAAATCTCAGAGGTCGGAATAAAGAATCCCGATCGAGGTATTGTAGTCAAATATGCAGTTCAAGTATGTGTGAAGAGGCTCGAAAGGCTTGGGATTACCTTGCCTACTCTATCTTCTGTGAAGATGCAAGCTATAGACCTCAACATGTATGACAAAGTTCCAGATTTGTGTGCACAGATGGCACGGACCCGTCCTGAGGTAATTCTAAGTCAAACTCGAAGCTTATATTTACATTTATTGTAATAATTTGTAAAGATATATATATCGGTTCTCATAACTCTATTTGTTGACAACATTGACAGTACGGGAGTATGACATGACTTATGCGGCATGCAGTTTTGAAGCCATTTTAAACCAAGTCATTCATTCATTGGGTTATGAGTGGAAATATGATCCCGAAGACCCAATACTAACTACAAAAGGATATCGAGGCAAAGGTGATTGTGACTAAGAGGGGAGAACCAACTCCGGCTAGAGTACCATTAACCGTTGTTAGTCGCCCTGTCATCGTAGTAGTGAGGCAACGGAGAGTGCCTTTGTTCAATACTCGGAGTACATAGATGATGTTCTTGGATTAAAGATCGGTGATCTACACTTCACCGATTTCAAAGTGCGAGAGAGTCAAATCCCTATACCTCGCTTTGGGGATTAATTGGACATGTGTGTAATTAACTTTGCGGTTGAGCATCAATTAGTTTATTGTAACACTTATCGCAAACTCTTAGTTTGGATTGCATGAACCTATACTTTGTTGTATGGATTCATAATTATAATGCAATATACTATGTTATTGCTTATTAGTTTGTAATATGTGATTATTTTGGGATATCTCACAGTAACCGATGTAATAAAGAAACTATAAAAGAAAAGAAAAGAAAAGAAAAATAAAAGAAAAGAAAACTGGGTCCTAGAGGTGCTGGTCTCAAGCCTTCTTTAGTCCTGGTTGGGAGTACAGACCGGGACTAAAGGACCACTTTTAATCCCGGTTGTCCAACCGGGACTAAAGGGGTGACCTTTAGTCCCGCTTGAGCAATCCCGGTTGGGAAACCGGACAAAATGGGGTTTCCCAACCGGGACAAAAAGCCATTTCTCTACCAGTGTGCACATTTGAAGGTCCCCAATTGCTGTCTCCTCTGCTCTTTCTGTTGTGAGGTCCTCGACAAAATGTCCGAAAGGAACATGCTTCCTAATATGATATTGCGTGCATGTGTCTGCAGTTCATTATTTAGATGCTACCTCAAGATTCATGTCACGATGCGTGCTGGTTATTTTGTGCGATTAACCTGCACTTAGCTGCCTTCTAAAACCAGATAGAGAGCTTATTTATCTGGTGAGGATTCACTCTGTGTCACCTCCCACTCATTGTACAGTGCTCTTTTTCAGACTATAGTTTCGAATTCCATTATCTCATTTAATATTAATTACCTACTCTAATGTTACATGTGTTCTAGCTCTACAAGGTTGAAAATTCCATTATCTCATTTAATCTTAATTACCTACTCTAATGTTACATTTCTTCTAGCTCTACAAGGTTGTACTGGTGCCTCTTTCGATCTTTAATGGATTATGATATGATGGACTCCACTACAAGTTACATTGGGGAATGTCATATGTTGGTGCAAATTAGATTGAGACCATGGATTTTCCTTACTTAGTCTGACCTTAGTGCTTGCCGGTTAATGAGAGCAACCAAGAATACATACTGCATAGATGCCTGACTGGTTTTGTATTCTTGGTTGCTATCATCAATCATCATCATGTGTTCAGAGCTTTCAGAGAGAGAGATAGCCATGAAAATTGAGAAATGAACATGGTGTGTTCTGTGAGCATCAACTCAGGTGATTACCATTGTACAAACGCATGATCAAAGTGGTACTACCATTGTCATTGTAAGGGACACTAGGGTCTCTGCCCTTCATATATAATTTTGTTTAGCTCCAGGATCCATACCACTACAGCACCCTGTTGTTATCGGGTAATAATCCCCATCATCCCATTTATCCAACAGACCAACAACATATTTATCAGTACAGCACTCTGTTAATATTATTTAATACTGCAAATACTTTGTTTGCTAACCATATTTACTTTTACCATCAGGTTCGGATATGTAAATAGGGATCAATTGCTTCACATGCAAGCAACACAACATTTGTGTCGTTTTTTGTTCTCCACCTCTGCAAAATTACTATTTTCCAAACATCAACAATTGTTGGGCTAAGCTCAGTAGAGTTCAGATGCAACATAGCATCTCTTTTCGTTTCCATGTATATTGTCAGTTTCCAAAATTACATTTCTCTCGATGCTTGAGCTGTTTCTCATGTACCCTGCTGCTCCAATGGGTACGCTTATGTCTTACTCCCTCCGTTCCTAAATAAAGAGCATTCTGGCTATTTTTAGACAAATTAAGAGAGAAGACAATAGACGCATGTACCCCTCACTTAACTTCCTAATCTATAAAAATCTGATCTATTCTCCATAATTAAAGGATGCAATATTAGTTTCATTATAAAAATATGGAAAGCACTCTATTTGCAGCAATCACGAATTCTTATTCAAGGAAATAAAATCTCTTTTGTTCCTCGAATGTATTATATTTGAGAACATGTCTCAAAGGCCATAATGCTCCTTATTCCAGGACGGGAGTACATACACTGCTAGCCCGCTGGTTGCATTTGTATATAGTAGGTTCCACCATCCTCCACAATGTCAGTTTTATCTCCCAAAATGATTTTGTTCTGTGCATTTTGACTTTTCCTTTACTTTTAATGCTATAAGTATGCTGAATTGGTGATCATAAGCTGACTGCTCTGACTCTCGAACTACTCGATATGGTTTTGAATATTCCTAGACATCTTCGACTTAGTTGTGTGCTATTTATCAGACCATAATATGCTTCTGTTTCCTTTTCCTTTCTTTTGCTTCCACTAGCAGTCCATCTTACCTTCTAGACATTTTTACTGCTACAAATCTGAGATTTGTGAGTGACTTGCTGATCATGCGAAATTGTGGCACAAATTTCCTGTAATACCTAGCCATTCCTAGGAAACTTCTCAATTCCTTGACATTTTGAGGTTGTGGCCAGTCTTTGATAATGGCTACCTTGGAAGGATCAGTTGCTACACCTTGATTGCTAATAATGTGCCCCAAGTAGGTAAGCTCTTGTTTTGCAAATGAACATTTACTCAGCTTAACATGGAACTTATGTTTCTGCAGCAGTTCCAGTACCAAGGCTATGTGCTCTAGGTGCTCAGTCCAGGTGTTACTATATATCAAAATGTCATCGATAAAGACCACAACAAATTTCCTCAAATAAGGTCCTAGAATGATATTCATTACTGATTGAAAGGTAGCAGGCCCACCAGTCACACCATAGGGCATCACTCTATACTCAGAGTGTCCATGGTGAGTTTGAAATGCTGTTTTAAACTCTTCACCTTGTTTCATTCTGATCTGATGGAATCCAGAACATAAGTCTAGGGAGGAGAGCCACTTAGCACCATTGAGTTCATCTAACAATTCCTCTATGATAGGGAGACGATACTTGTTTTTAACTGTTTGAGCATTTAGTCTTCTATAATCTACACATAATCTCCAGTCTCCTGTCTTCTTTCTTACTAACAGAGCTGGTGAACTTAAGGGGCTTGTACTGGGTTGAATCCACCCTTTGTAAAGCATCTCATTTATCTGTGACTCAGTCTCAGTCTTCTGAGCTGGATTATATCTATAAGATCTAAGACAGAATGGTTGAGTACCCTCCAAAAGAGGTATGCTATGATCTCCTTGTCTATGTGGTGGTAACTCTGTTGGTGGGGTAAATACTAGAGGGTACTTGTCAAGGATCTTCTTAATCTCAGTAGGCAATTCCTCTAGAATTTTGGGCTGCTCCTGAGTTGCCTTGGCTTGTAATTGCGCAACATACAGAATGGCAGATGCTCTGTCGATGGCCTCCAACTGTGAAAATGACACAGGAGGACCCATCTTAGCTCTAGGCTGAATACCCTGCAAGGTGATTATCTTGTTGTTGTGTATAAAATGTACCCATCTGTCCACCCAATGAAACCTCATAGGATTGAACTGGCTCAACCAATCCATCCCTAACACGATATCATAGCCCTATAATGGAATAATCTTGAATGACGTACAGAAGGTATGACCTTGAATGCCCCAAACCTGGCCTGGCAAATGATGAGTACACTCAATTATCTGACCATTGGCCACTTGAACAGGGACATTTTGTGCCAAGGGTTGCCAGTTTGGTATAGACCGAGCAGTCTCATTACTGATAAAGCTGGCAGAGCTGCCTGTATCCACAAGCATGAACACTTCAGTATCTCCCAAGTGCCCCCTGAGTCTGACAGTAGTCTTGTTATCTCCAGTACCATCAACAGCAAGCAAGGATATAGCCATAAAGTTTTCATCGGAGTCAGATTCTTCATGAACTTGGGGTGGAAGATCGGAGTCATCCAATTCAGGAAAACAACCCCATAACTCTTGCATAGCATTGAGAGAAATTTGAGTAGCACACTTATTCTATAGAGACCATTTTTCACCACATTTGAAACATAGTCCCTTGGCTCTTCTACACTTCTTTGAGGTTGTTAATGTTATCTTCAATAGTCTTGTGTTGAGGTTGATCAACATTCTTATTGGCTTCAGTATGTTTGGTAGAAGAAGAGGATTTGTAAGCTTCAGAATTGGACTTCTTAGAAGAAGCACCAGGATCAATTCTTCTGGGAACTTGATCAGTTAGCCTCCTCCTGTAACATGGCTAGAGAAACAGCAGTATCGAGGTCTTGTGATTTGTGTACAAGAATGACAGAACGAATTTCTTTCTTCAAACTCTCAATAAATCTATTGGTGATAGCAGTAGGTGAAAAGTGTGGTTCATGAGCTAACAAATGATGAACGATATCACTAAACTCTTCTATATGCTCAGTAATAGGGCCAGTTTGTTTGATACGAAAAAACTGTCTGAGAAGATGATCATGCTCATCTTTGTCAAATCTGTTGTAAACTGTCAAAGCAAAAGTATCCCAATCCATTGCAATGAGCTTATCCTCCATGGTCTGGAACCACAAGGCAGCCACACCGACTAACTTCATAATAGCATAACAAACCCATTTACTGGGATCAGTATTATAGACATCAAAGAAAGCTTTACAACGCTTAATCCACAATCTAGGGTTGGTGCCATCAAAAGTGTGTAACTCCATATTCGGTATAGGTGGATGAACAGGGTGGTAAACAAAGCTAGTGAAAGGCACTCCAGAAGAATCAACATGCTGAACAGAGAATGGAGCAGTAGGTGGAGCATTTGACTTCGAACCTGATGGACGTTGGTGGGTTGGGGCGATGGTAAACACCGCCCTGTGACCCAGCTTGGCGTGGTCTAGCGACCCAGAAAGCCGCCCCTTTGGGGTGAAGCTCCAGATCCGCGGACCTCGGCGTCTTGTCTTTCGGTGGGACAAAGTGGTCCTCACGGAGGTGGTTCGTCAGGCATGGTTGTGAGGAGTGAGACGTCTCCGGCACATCCGCCCGATTGCCCGATTCCGCAACCTCTTGAGCTGGACCATCAGATATATTTTATTTTTTAAATATTACCAACCTCTACTATTATTATATTATTATAGATTAATAGAAGAAACATAAAAGATAAATACATTATATTTTCCCTATCACCAGTCGGAAAGGATTGCCTCCTCGGACCCATTGACCCAAATACATATGTGCTCCAGCTGATAAAAAATAGCCTAAAATTCAAGTATGCACAAAATCTAAAACTACCAAATAAACAAGATGATAATTTTCATTCAGCACGTGAGGATACACATGTTGAAAGCACAGACCCATGAACCAAACACTAACGTACATTCAGCTCATCAATGCCATCACCATCGCCATCCATGTCAAAAGGAGATCAATGACGACATCTCAAGAGGAAAGGATACTGGTGGCGCTCAAACTAGCAGGTGACAGGCACCAATCCCATGATGTCCGACACTCACGGCATCTACATCAACACTGACAACACATGCACTGCACATTAAAGGTACAACGACAATCTTTCTAGATCGCACAACTACAATTTAATTTGTCTACTGACATTCATGATATGATCGTTGTTCACGATTAGGTATAATTTTCGTTTTAATATCCTTGGACGTTCACAAAAATAAGTTTATATATTGTACTTATTAACAATTAGGTATAATTCTTTTGTCCACTTTAAGAATATAAAGTCAATGGGCTACTTTGAGTTTATATGCTAATGATGCTAAAAAAATAGGGAAGAGTTACCAGAAAACATTTTAAAACCTCCATAATCAAATATATAGATAAATAAACCAATCCAATATTTTTATAAATTGTCATTCTCTATAATCATGGAAGATAATGTTTTGACTCCTAAGTTTGCATTCAAATTTACCCTACATGGCATTATGAAACATAATATAAAGTAATATGCATTTATGTAATTTATACCAAACTATACCCGTCAACCCATTGTAAAAAATAATAAAAATCTCTCCAATCTATGTGTGTGTGTGTATATATGTAGTAATATAAGCTATTACAAAAAAATTGACATCCAATAGTTAAAACTTACATTACTTCATATTTATTTAATAATATTATTAAACATGGTAAAATATCTTTAATTAGCAAACCACATAGCAGTGACACTTAAAGTTCACTTTAAAGTTATGTTAACAGCCATAATAATCAGTTTTTAAGTCATTGTCATGAAAAACATTTAAATTTTTTGATTAAAACAATATATCTTATGAAATACTAACCATTGTAAATAATAGCCGCTATATCTAAGCAACTAATAAGCTTACACTACAAGAGACTTGGCCTTTTACGACGTTGAGCTTATGTCGTTGAATGTAAAAATTTTGTCGCATTTCATGATTTACGACGCACGTGCGACGAAAATGCATTCGTCACCTATTCGATGTAGCTAAAGGTGTTCTGCGACGAAACTGATACTTTGTCGTAATTTTGCAACGTTCAAACTTGCGTCGTTAATTTACAACGCCTAGTTTTCGTCATTGTCTAGTAGAGAAAACAACAACAAAAATTGACCATAGATGGTCATGCAGGTTCTCTGTAGGATAAAAACACATCGCCAAATATTACATGGCACATTGCAGCCCATAATACACATGAAGTCCTTTGATATACAAATCATTGCAGCATATTCAAGAAGGCAATCGATAGCATAATCAAGAAAATATAAAATGCACGCATTCAGTACATCATTTGACAAATTCGATCCATTCAAAGTTACATGTTCAAATAATTTTGACATGTACGTCAAACATCAACCCAAAATAAATGAGCCTCATGTCCAAGTCACTATCAGATACAACCACATGCAGCAAAATCAACAGCCACATATCCAAGTCATTACCAAACCATTACTAGGTCCAAGCCATGTACCCAAAAGAAACAGCCACATATCTAGGCTGTTGAGGATGTGCATCACGATCACTAGGATAAAAGGAAAAGTTAAGGAGTGACCTTGTCCTTGTTCGATGAGAACAACCGACGAAGAAGAGCAGTTGTGTCATCTGCTTGTTTCTTCAAATTTCCAATCTCTTCTGTCTGCTTCTCCCTTGCTTCCTCTGATTCCTGGACCATTTTCTTCAATGCTTCCAGCTCATCCTGCTGGTCATGAAGTTGATCTCTAAGTGCTACTGCACCCTGTTTCTCGGCCGCAACTTCAAGCTCCAGCTCCTGTACACACGTGCAGCAGCAGCAGCACTTCTCTTGGGGACTGCTGTCCCAAGGCCAACATTTTGAAGAAATTTACTTGATGTCAAAACATGTGCAAAAACTTCAGCAGGAGTCTTTGGTTGTCCCCCTTCTGGTGTAGGCTGAGCCATCATGTTATCCATTTTACCCTAACATGATAAGATATATAGCTGGATTAGTATACAAGTGTTAGTTATTTAATATATGTTGCTGCTGCAAACTATAGCATGAAATAAAATAGTATTAATTCGTTTTACTCCCATTTCCCACAAGCAACAGATGGGTATTCTTTTCAAAACCATGCAAAAATAAAATAACAAGCACAAAATCAACATGGAGAAGCCGAGTGGTATTGCAGGAGCACACTAAGCAAGTACTGTAAGTTATTAGACTGAAATTTAAAAGATAGAGGTTGAGCTAAGTCTTATAACCAGCATGAAACACATTGTAATCAGCCATACAACTAGAAGGTATTAATCATCAGCTCGAAAATAGTCCTCTTAGAACATGTACTTACAAGCACTTCCTTCATGGGCTCATCAAAACCAGTCTTGCTGCTGCAGTGGAAGTCCTTGAAAAGATATATTTGTTTTTCTTCTGTATAAGATAAACAAATTGTAAATGTTAGCCTATAAAATCTAGAAAATAGTTCAACACAGAATAAACATAAAATTTTGTATGATTGTATCTTACCAGGACATGGGCGTGAGCAATGAAGCATCTAGAGCCTGTTCTTTGAGCAAACCGAACTTTCCCACGGTTCTCGATGTTTTTGAGACACCTTTCCTATAATATATATCATGGTATGAAAGGATCAGATTATAAAGGTAGTTTCTAGAAAACTACAACATATATCTTTCATTTTTAGTACCTGCTAGTAGTTTCTGGACTGCAAGTGAATTGACATCATTTTTTGTGAACGAAAGCAAATATAAACAGCCACATGTCCAGCATTTAATCAGACTATTTTGTCGATGATACTTTTAACATGTAAACAAGTTAAGCTTCATTCAGACAATCTATAAGCAATCAAATTAAAATGTCCATTTAACTTATACCTTATGCTTAGGGCTTGACCACAGCTGCACGAGTGCAAGCCATTGTTCATCAGTGATACTCCTCACCGGTGATGTTGTTCTCACTTCGTTTGCAGGCACTCCATCAAAGTAAGCCTTCTTCAGCTTGTGCCTTAATTGTCGTTGCCCAATCTTGAGCAAATCAAGGCATGCTTCTTCAACTTCCTTGTCATCAGGGTGTATGGTGAATTTGATCTAGTTAAGAACATGTCAAAGAGCACATATATTAGAGAAGAGGAATTCAAACCATAACAGAACATTAATTGAGCTGTTGGAAAGGTGATACTCTACTTACACCCATCTTTCCCATGTAGTCTTTGAAAGTATTTTCACTTTCATCATCCTCACACTCCTGTGACTGTGACTCCTTCCACTGTATATATTTCTCATACTCCTTGTACTCCTTCCAGTGCGTATATATTGGTATGTGCTGCCTCAAAATAATACCTCCCTCTGATGCAAGCTTTGCCGCTTGCATGGGGGCATCTGGCCTTCTTTTCCCTTTAGCAATAACCAATGGCATCCTACTGTTTAAACCTCGACATATCCTATCCAAATCTTTCCCCATACTTTTGCCCCTGCTGTGTTGATTAAACAACGCATCACTTGGTTCACCTAAAAATAATGAGCTATTCACAGTTAGCACACATCATATGTTTTTCATAAAAATAGGAAAATCGTTTTTCTTGGAGAGGAGCAATGTCTTCTTGCCTTCAAAGCCTGTTTGAAACTGCTCATCTTGTGTAGGACAATTAATAGCAAGCAATGCATCTTCTTGTGCATTTGTAGTTGACCTATCTTCAACTGATAGTTCCTTCGTCCTTTGCCTAGTCATTCTAGCAGTTTGGTCTTGTCCAACTGGTGCCAGGGAGACCCTCTTTGAGCATCTTGTACCTATAGTATTCTTGATAGTGTTGTTTGCCAAAACGCTCCTCTGCATGGCCTGCATAATACAAGGAAAAAATATCCAAATTAGTCTTATTGTATTAGAGAGCATAAGTGAGTAGCATATATGAGTAACAGTACTGTGTGCTTCAAGAAGAAATGAATCCTAATTAATTTGATTGCAAATACCTCATCAAGTTCAGCATCGGTTTCCTCCATATTTTCAGGTTCATACAAAGGATCAGATTCTTCTTGAGCCCTGCGCTTCTTGTTTGTTGTAGTTGAACTATTGACAATTTGAGCCAACTTTGTGATACCAAGGCTCTGAAATACTTGATTGTTCCTCATTATGGTTCGAGCCCTTTCTTTTTCAATATCTGTTAACTCCTCTGTAGGTGAATAGAAAAAAAAAACCATGAGCTTTCACAATGCATAAAAGTATTTTAGAGCTATCAGGGATCTTCTTCTACATCTACTATTTTCAGAACAATGCCTAGCTGTGCTAGAACTAATCAAGATTGCAACCTGCAGCACTACTATAGGCTTATTAAAAATGCAGGTTGTCTAAAATTAGCATCAAGTAGATATTCATTCAGTCAAGACAAGCAAATATTGATTTATCTAAGGCACTATAAACTCACTGCAGGAACAGTGAGACTAGTTGTTCAGCATATGAAGCAGTCATGAACATTAATGTTATTCAAAACCTTCTTTGTCATTGCAAAAGTGACTGAGTAGTGTCTCCATTCATGACCAAACATAGGAATATAAGAACCACAATCTGTCATTCCAGCAATCACCTCTATGGCCCCCAAAACAAAAAGGAATTGGCTAGAAATAGAACATTAAGCACAAAAAATGTCATCCATTATATAGATATCAAAAACAAAAAGTTTGTGCCTCCCACTCAAGCTCATTTAACATAGCCACTGCTAGTGCATCTCAGCTAATACTAGAATATTGCAGCACATACAGATTAAACAAATAGCCAAGGTTATTCTAGGCATATAGCTGAACCTTGGATAATTATTTTATTAATGCTTAATGCTTCACTTTTAATACTCAATCCAAATAGACATGCGGCTCTTCTGAAAAAAAGAAAAATAAACATGCGGCTGGACCTTGAAAGTAGCATATTTTTCAGATCTAAAGGTATGCAAGGTGAGGAAAAATCCACGGCACCCACAAGCAGTCTATTCTTAGATCTAGTGACATGCAAGGTGAGGAAAAATCCACGGCAACCATACCTATTGGTTCCCGGTTGGTTCCCCGTGCTTTCCGACCTGCTCGTCGCTGGGGGAGGGAAGCATGGGGGAAGTGAGTGCGGCAGGGGGTGGTGTGAGGTTTGTGGTGGACACCGGGGGGAAGGAGGCGATTTGGAGGATTGCTCCTAGAGAGGGCGCGGCACGGTGTTTTTGTTATCCCTACTTGGCACAGGAGCTCGCAGAGCAAATTGGAATTCCGAGAAAGCGCGCGTCTTCGGCGGGAGAAGAAATTTGCGACGGCGGCAGCCATAGAAGTGCGGCTGAAAATTTTGGAACTGGGAGCAATAGGCAGCGAGCGCCATGGGCGGGAGAGGAAAGTGGGAGCGCGGCAGCGGCAGCGGGAGCGAAAATGACGGTGGCGGCTGAGGATTTTGGGGGATGGGTTTTTTTTTCGCGATCGGGTCATAGCCCGTTTTTCATTAAGAGGAGTGAATTACAAATCAGCTATGAGAGAAACCTCATAGCGCAAATTGCTCACCACTAAGATAGTAGCGAGCAATCTGGGAAACACATAAAACAAAGAAACACAAAAACAAAGAAAGATACATAGATCAGCGCCTGCCCTCAACACCATAACCTACAGCTAGAACGACGACTATGCCTTGAAAGAGTTGCCAATGCAATGTTGTCCTACGCCAAGACCGAGCCGCGGTGGCAAAGCATCCACCGTGCGAGACCAAGCATCCGGTAGCAGGGGCGGCAAAGCATCCGCCAACGAACCACGGCGGCAAAGCATCCGCCAACGACCCACGACGGCAAAGCATCCGCCAACGAAACCACGGCGGCAAAGCATCCGCCTACGAACCACGGCGGCAAAGCATCCGCCAACGAACCGATCGACCACGGCGGCAAAGCATCCGCCAAAAAAACCACAGATGGCCAAGCATCCGTCTGGAGAGAAGAATAGCGGCAAAGCATCCGCTAGCAATGACGCCGGCAAGGTCATGAGTAGTAGGACAAACCATGGCATTGGAGTACATGAGGCGCAACAAGCATAGTTAGGGTCTTCCCCAGCGGCAGAACGGGAGCCAGGAACCCAGGGCGAGGAGTAGTGGGCAGCGAGCTGCAGCAGCGCTCCAACAATGCCTTCAGGAAGGGAGCCGACGTCCGCAGACGCCAACCATTGTTGGAAGAGCACACGAGCAGGACTTTCGTCCCTAGCCCACTCTGGACAGTGAAGATTCAACGACGCCTCCAACGAGGTAGTGACGCATCGTGCGCCACCGCCGCCGGCCCAAGCCGGGCAAGGTTTTCACCTACATCTTGCCGCAGACGCGAGCCACTCGTGGCACCCATCGCATCGATGACGAGGAGGTCGAAGTCGAGGCATAGGCGCAATGGCTGTAGCACACCACACCACCATAGCGCTGACAAGCAGCACCACGAAGGCACAGGCCCAGAGGATCCCGGCCGCACCAGCCCTACTGGCCGCAGGCCGAACTGCGCCGCACCAGAACCGCCCCCCGAGAGCGTCGCCGTGGCACCAGAGGAAGGGCGCCGGAGAGGGGCGACGCGACGAGGAGGGGGCGAGGCGGCTCACCCCAGCCCAGGCAGAGGGAGATGCGCATCGCCATGAAGGCGGATCCGGCGACCAAAGCCCACCGCCGGCCCAGGCCGCCGCCAACCTGGCGAGTGAACCCCGCCGCCCCCGCGCCCCTCGAGCGTCCGGAGAGACGAATCCAGTCCGGCGGCGCCCGGAACCGGGCCACCGGTCAGCGAACCCGATGGAGAAGCCGGCCGGAGGCACCGCCCTCGCAACGCCAAGGCGTCGACCCGGACCAACCGCCGAGGGAGAACCGGAGAGGACGGATCCGGCCCGACGTCGCCCGGATCCGGGGACGCCGATTGACCAGACAGCCGGAGAGCGCCGCCACGGCCCAGCCGCAGAGCACCCCGACCCCGACCGCCAGGAGCGAGGAACCATCGAAGGAGGGCGGATCCGACCCCGCGGAGGCCGGATCTGGGCCGCCGCCCGCCGGTCACGCCGGAGAAAGCCCGAGCTGCAGATCTGGTGGAGGTACTGGACGTAAGAAAAGAGGGGGGGGGTAGCAAGGGAGGCGCAGGGGGGGCCTTTACGAGCATTCCCCCTGCTGGCCGCCACCGCCGGCGAGGAGGCACGGCGGCGGCGGCCCAGCCGGCGAGGAGGAGGGGGTGCTTGCTGGCGGCGGGCGGGGGCCCCCGGGTCGCCCCCCGTGAGGGAGACGACGCGAGGGAGAGGGGAGAGCTATTGAGGGGCTGCAGAGTCTTTCTACAATGAATCAGCAGAGCGGGGGGATGGTTTTCAGCTAGGGTTCGGTGTGACGTGCCTGACTGGTGGGCCTAATTGGTTGGTTCGTAAGGAGATGGAAAGGGTGAGACATTTTTTGACAACAAAAATAAATAATAATGACAGAAAAGGCAAAAAAATATTGTAAAAGTGATTTATAGTTATATTAATGATATTTTATATTGATATTTCTAGGTGTTGTCAATCAGTTCAAAATGTAGGATAAATTTTTTTGTCGTTGCTCCACTCGGACTTAGTTCTGACAATTGAAAAGATGGTTTTAAAAAAAATGATACATATAATTGAACTTATTACAACAATAAAATTTTAAAAATAAGTTTTTGTTCAAAAAAATTATAATATTTCTCCATAAACATGTCTTGACGAATTGAAATTCGTCTTAATATGAAAATCCTCATATTTACGACGATTAATAACAGATTTTAGTGACGAACAAATAATTTTTGTCGTAAAGTCATAATCCAACCAAATAACGTCGTAAAACAAAGTGACTTTGCGACAAATCAAGCTATCGTCATGAGGAAATCGTCGTAAAAGGCCATATTTCTTGTAGTGTTAAAATTTGGTGAAAGGAACCAAAATTTAGGTTTATATCGTTAAAATAGACTATAACCAAAGCCAACATAGTCTATGAAAAAATTATGAATATAGATGAAGACTACATATTATTTTAGAATAATCAGTGAAGAGAAAACATATAGAAATAAGTGATTTTTATTAGTTAGTATCGCATAAGACTCTAACTCGTGCAAGAGCACGGGTTGATGGACTAGTTTTGGCTAATCGTATTCACAATCATATTGATCTTATTCAGCGTTTCAGCCCATGGACCACCAAATAACCTAGCTGTAATGCAGCCAGGAGCTCGCACCATTAACCCCCAACCATCTTATGTCCAATTACTCTCTATATATAAGCCAACACGCAGATATATATCTTTCTTTCATCGGTAAGGGTCATAGCTATTTATATATGTAAGTGTATATATAGCGAATGAGCTAAAGAGACAGTGTCCGTAGCGTCCAGATGTGTATACAGCCGGCAAGACACATGTGGATAGGCTTGGGAGACACCAGGAGGAGAGGACTCTGAGCTAGTAGAGCAAAGAGCTGAGCTGACCGACATTGAGTGACGAAAAACAATGTGTGTGCACCACGTGTCCACCCTGCCAACCACGTCGCCCATCTCTTGGACAATAATGGTGCAGCAAGGCGCTTGCCTGCATTGGACATAGCCGCTTGTCTGCAGAACGAGCTCTTGGAAGTTGCAACCTTTTCCTCTGCAACTGCAGAATCTGCAGTGCAGAGGAGTCAGTAGCTACATCAACAAGTGTCATCGGGCAGATGATCCACAGGACGAAGGAGTGCATGTCACACTATCACAGCATTTACTTGATCCTCCAATCCGTCAGTCCTTGTTCACGTAGAACTTCATAGTCTTGAAGCTTGAGCAGCTCATCGCACTACGTTGAACTGATGGAGTTGCTTCATCAGTGCTCATGCCGATATTACCACCAACTTTTTTTTTTAGCGAACAGGAGGGGTTTGATCCCCTACTGGATTTTATTAAAAATGAAACAAAGTTACAAACATAGAGTAACACGGCTTGCTGCACCCTCGTCTTAGAGGCTTTTTTTTTTTTTTTTTTGACAACCATTGTGGTGATCAGCGCATGACCAAAATGTGGTGATCCTCACGTGAGAAAATGGATCGAATTCCTCTTATGCCAAAGGTTGTGCACTGCGTGCCTGGCCTTGGAGGTGAGGAAAGGTGAGAGTAGCAGCAGTGGCTACAATTAGGAGGTGCAGGCATGAGCAGGATGTCAGCTTGCTCTGAAATGCGCCTGGAGCTGAGGAAAGGTGAGAGTAGCAGCAGTCTGGCTACAATTAGGAATTGCAGGCATGAACAAGATGTCAGCTTGCTCGGAAATGCATTTTTATTTTGCGAATTGCTTTCAAAAGCTTCATTTTATCGCTTAAGATGATTTCTAAGTTCACATGAACAGTAGTATGATATAGTTGACTGAGCTGACGGGTTTTGCATGACGGTATCCATTCATTGGGTATTCATCGGCGAGGAAAAATGATGCCGCCATCTTAGGACCGCTCCAAGCGGCACCTGCCGTCGGGGAGTGGTTGCCGATTCGCCAGGTGGAGCAAGCAACGAGGAAGCCAACACAGCAAAATCAGGTCCACGTTCCACCCACTCCCAATTTCTTTGTTGAATTGCTTCCGGTTCTGAGTGATGGAGAGGTCTTCGTGGTGTGACCGTGTTAACCGCTTTGCCGTGCTTTAGTTGATTGCATCCTGGCTACCATGCTGCGATGCACGGTCCAACAATGTCAGGTGACTTTTCTTTTACCCATATTGATTGCTTCCAATGAATGGTGTACTGTGGTGATGAGGGGACTTATAGGTTCAGAGTAGTGCAACATGAATGAATGTTTGATTGTAGTTACCATGGATCATCACTTGATATGTGCCCTGCGCTGGAGATTGAAGACGACATGTTCCAGAAGCGAGGAGGGTGATGTCGTGCACGTCGTCCTCAGGTGAGAAACTAATTAGATTGTTTACCTATTCTTGCAATACTCTACTCCCTCCGTCCTGGAATAAGGAGCATTATGGCCTTTGAGACATGTCCTCAAATATAATACATTCGAGGAACAAAAGAGATATTATTTCCTTGAATAAGAATTCGTGATTGCTGCGAATAGAGTGCTTTCCATATTTTTATAATGAAACTAATATTGCATCCTTTAATTATGGAGAATAGATCAGATTTTTATAGATTAGGAAGTTAAGTGAGGGGTACATGCGTCTATTGTCTTCTCTCTTAATTTGTCTAAAAATAGCCAGAATGCTCTTTATTTCAGGACGGAGGGAGTATGTATGTAGGCTGATATTGTCTAAATGGAGTTGGCAAGGATGGCGTCGAGAACGGCCCCACACCTAGATCAACAACAACACCATGGTACTAGTTCATATCGCAAGGGAGCAAACACCAACGAGGCAAGCGAAGCTACACCCACTATGTACAGGCGAACACCGACGAGGAAGGTGACACTACATGCCGACTACCTACCAACGAATACTGATGAGGAAGGCGATGCTACACCGACTATTGTTGGTGGACAATGACGAGACAAGCGACGCTGCATCGACTCCATCTGAGTCGACACTACACCAATCGACACTATACCAATCGACACTGACGTGATGATGGTGCGGATAGGCGAGGTGACATTCTAGCTGTGCCAAGCCAACTTCACCTACATCGATAAGCACACATCACTCGATATCGAAAAGGTGGTCAACATATTTGCCCCAGATAAAAATAACCTAAAATCCGGGCGTCAAGAAAACCTATTAGTTGTTAAATGAAGTGACTATTTCTATGCAGCACAATATATACATATGGAGGAAGCCAGCATCAAGCCATGCACTAACAACTGATGTTTGGTCCAGCCCCATCAAGTGGAAGGAAGGATGGGCGTGTGCTAGCATCATGAGGAAGACGAGGAAGTCTACATCAAGAAAGAGAAGGCAGGAAGACCGTGGCCACTAAGCTACAACATCCAGCGTCTAAGGCATCTACAACCTTTAGACTAAAGGTTGGCCTTTTTTGCTATATCCAATAATTATTGTTTAATTTATCCATTGCAGATGTATATTCATAATGTGATACTTATTGATCATTACGTATAACTTTTATTTTTATTTTAGCGTCCTTGATTATTTCGCATAAATAAGTTTTTTTATAATTCTTATTGAACACTAGGTACAATGTTGTTAATAAATAAAGGTTTTTAATCATCGGTACGGGAGTCCCCTGTCTATTTTTTTTTTGTTTTTAACCTAGCCTAAATATTCGTTCTCCATGGATTTGAACCTAACCTGTTGAGGTGCTATTGAGGTGCAACTACTAGGTTACAGGCCCGTTCAAAACTCAATGATAATGTCACTAAATGACATCAAATTGCAATGCTACTATTGTTAAAAAAATAGATGTGTTATCAATAAAACCTATATGAAAAAAAATCAAACCTCCACAATTACATCTCTAATATGTTATGAAAGTTAGCATTTCAAGCCCTAACTTTGCTTTCAAATTACCCTGAAATTGCATTATGAAAGATACTGTAAATTACTATATTACTTATATAATTTCTACCCAAATTATCCACCTCTCAACCATTATAAAAATTAACAAAATTCTGTCAAATCGACATGTAAATGCTAATGTAAGCTATTACAAATAATAATTTGACATCCATAAATTCAAACATGCATTAGTATAAATAATCATTTATAGGCTAATCAATGGTAAAAAAATATCCTTGGCAGACCACGTTGTAGTGACATGTACTACTCACTTTAATTTTACAAGTCGGTTTTGAAAAAAAGTTTAAACATTTTGATCGAAGGATGATACCACATGGTTAGTTAATTTAAGAATTATTTGTTTAATAAAACAATAATTATATGGTACGCTAAATTAAAAGTCTTGAGTGTAATGGTGCATGCTCAAACAACTATTTATATGACATTGTCAAAAGTAAGAAGGAAACCTTGGACCTAATATACTCTTTTAATAAAATAAAACATAAAATATTAAATACAAGATATAATAAGAATTAGAATTCCAAACTAATACACGTAAAAAGTATTCTCTCCGTTCTAAATTGTCACTCACTCTAATATTTTTGAAGAGCCAAAGCATCTCAAGTTTGACTAAAGTTATAGAGAATGCAAAAAAGGTTTAAGATATCAAATAAGTATACTATGAAAATATAGTTAATGAAGAATCTAATGATACTTAGTAGGTATCATAAAAATTACTATCTTCTGCTATAAATTTGAGACGAAGGGAGTATGAAGTTAAAAGTTTTACTGTAGATTTTCTTGATGTACGTAAAGGGGTGAAATAAGAGTTTAAACATTTTTGCTTCAACTCGATACATATGGTGCTAAAAAAAATATTAATCATACAGATTGTTATTCATAAAAGCAGTAGAAATAAAAAAGGTAGATCATGAAATTCTTACAAAAATCTAAAACATTTTGCCATCAATTCAATAGACTAAATTTGAAATAAAAAAGGTAGATCCCGAAATTTTTACAAAAATCTAAAACATTTTGCCATCAATTCAATAGACTATAAAAATACTATGTTTATATTGGACTTTACATAGGTCGAATAAGAAAAAAACTACAAATATGGATGAGAAAAGCATAAAAATCCATATTTGATAGAGTATCACAATTGAATATATAGACTATAGAGGGCCAAACTATAGCTATTATTTTAGAAAATTATTGAAGAGAAAAAATATTTCATATAAGTAATTTTTAAACAAATTAATATTATAAGCAATTCTCGCACAGGTTGGTGAACCAGTTAGTAGAATTAAGATGATATCAAGTTAATTATCAAAGGATACCAATTTTCTTGTAGTCTTCATGCAGGTGGCAATGTGGCTACCAAATAGATATTACGGGGCAAGCACACTGGCGTAGTCTTGTTAGAACATGATTATACATAAAAAGGGCAGGGGTATTTTGAAAAATGAGGAATTTATAATAAAAGCCTTTAAACATGGTGAACGATACTATTCAACCACCCGCATGCAAGACTCAGCTTACTATTCATCCACTGTTATTCAATCTTACCGCTCACTCGTTCAGCCTTCACGTTCACATACACGATGTCATCTGATTGAGGCCATGGCCCTAGAACCACCCGTGCGCTCCCCACCAGACTGGGTCCTCGCATCATCATTACCCACCCTCCTCTCTAGGACGGTGCAACAGAATCGGTAGAAGAGAAATCCATCTCGCGTGCTCCGAGGAAGCAGGCCTCCTCGCCGTCGCCGCTTCAGTCTGGCATAGCGCCTTCGACCCCTCCACTAGCACCTCGCTCTAGCGCAAGAGGCAGGGGAGCCCAGCGCCGCAAGGCCGCACATCGCCGGTTGCGGCCTCCTGGTAAGCTGTGTTGCCGCACTCACCTCGGCCACGTGCGTACCGAAACCTTGCTTCCCTTTTACCCTCACCAAGGTGAGTGCACATTTGAAGGTCCCCAATTGCTGTCTCCTCTGCTCTTTCTGTTGTGAGGTCCTCGACAAAATGTCCAAAAGGAGCATGCTTCCTAATATGATATTGCGTGCGTGTGTCTGCAGTTCATTATTTAGATGCTACGTCAAGTTTCATGTATCGATGCGTGCAGGTTATTTTGTGCGATTAACCTGCATTTAACTGCCTTCTAAAACCAGATAGAGAGCTTATTTATCTGGTGAGGATTCAATCTGTGTCACCTCCCACTCATGGTTCAAATCACACAACGCTCTTTTTCAGACTATATTTTCAAATTCCATTATCTCATTTAATATTAATTACCTACTCTAGTGTTACATGTATTCTAGCTCTACAAGGTTGAAAATTCCATTATCTCAATTAATCTTAATTACCTACTCTAATGTTACATTTCTTCTAGCTCTACAAGGTTGTACTGGTACCTCTTTCGATCTTTAATGGATTATGATATGATGGACTCTCATCATCATGTGTCCGTGTTGAGAGCTTTCAGAGAGAGATAGCCATGAAAAGTGAGAAATGAACATGGTGTGTTCTGTGAGCATCAACTCAGGTGATTACCATTGTACAAACGCATGATAAAACTTGTACTACCATTGTCATTGTAAGGGCCACATAGGTTTTGTGCCCTTCATTATAATTTTGTTTAGCTCCAGGATCCATACCACTACAACACCCTTTTTTTTTTTAGGTAATACCAGAGGGATTTACACCCCTATAGCTCTTGGTGCAGCACCTAGGATTTGAACTCTGGGTGGGAGCTCCCCAACCAATGACCTTTGCCATTGTGCCGTGAGCCCTTTGCTCTACAACACCCTGTTGTTACCAGGTAATAATCTCCATCACGTTTATCTAACAACATATTTACCAGTACAACACTCTGTTTATATTATTCAATACTGCAAATACTTTGTTTGCTAACCATATTTACTTTTACAATCAGGTTCGAATATGTAAATAGGGATCAATTGCTTCACATGCAAGCAACAGCACATTTCTGTCGTTTTTTGTTCTCCACCTGTGCAAAATTACCATTTTCCAAACATCAACAATTGTTCGGCTAAGCTCAATAGAGCTCAGATGCAACATAGCATCTCTTTTCGTTTCCATGTATATTGCCAGTTTCCAAAAGTACATTTCTCTCGATGCTTGAGCTGTTTCTCATGTACCCTGCTCCTCCTATGGGTACGCTTATGTCTTACATACACTGCTAGCCCGCTGGTTACATTTCGATACAGTAGGTTCCACCATCCTGCACAATATCAGTTTTATCTCCACAAAATGATTTTGTTCTGTGCATTTTGACTTTTCCTTTACTTTTAATGCTATAAGTATGTT
Organism: Themeda triandra; assembly: GCA_018135685.1. Lineage (NCBI taxonomy): Eukaryota > Viridiplantae > Streptophyta > Magnoliopsida > Poales > Poaceae > Themeda > Themeda triandra. The sequence goes on from JAENPR010000612.1 coordinate 213,397, forward strand.
GAATTGCTGATCATAAGCTGACTGCTCTGACTCTCGAACTACTCCATATGGTTTTGAATATTCTTCTGGTTCCTTTTCCTTTCTTTTGCTTCCCCTAGCAGTTCATCTACCATCTAGACATTTGTACTGCTACAAATCTGAGAATAATAATCGAGTTTTATCAGCAACCGGAGCAGTGTATAAATTTCTAAACCTTCTAACTTACACCTTAATTATTCTTAAAACTGTTTCCACTTTGACCAGTGATCCAATGCATGAAGTCTTTTCTACAGGCTCATCATTATGTCTGTGCTATCCTTATTTCTGCCCCGTGTGAAGCACGGGGGTGCAAGCCAGTGTATTTATAAAATGCAATAAACTGTTGTGGGTGTGCCCTCAGTCAAATATCTTTACTTTTGGTGCCATGAAGTGTATTATTGTTCCTCGCTGCGACGCAAATAAGTAGTTGAGCTGTACTTACCGTTACCGCAAATCGCTAAATAAAGCTCTGCAAGGATGTTTCAGAGTACAAATATCCATGCGCGCACGAGACTGTGACAGCATACAGCATAAAGTTCTTGTATGCAAGATATATTGCCACGAGATGTTAGATTGGTATTTGCTAGCGATAGAACATGTCATATCTCTTCGACTCTTGGCTGCCATGCCTTGCTAGCTATCTGGTTAAGAGTGTGAGGCATTGGGAAGCATGCTCCTGCGTCCTGCATGATACCGCATGCCACTGGAGAGAAATGACTATTTGGCCCTGGAACGACAGTATAAGTCTGCACAGTAATACGTGGACCTTCCAGACAACAATGACACGCATGGTCGATCTTTGGAAGTCCTTGTCATGCAGTATAAGGAGCTACAGGAGCAGCCTGCACTCGTGGCCTCGGTGGTCGAGTGAGCCAAGACCATTATGCACTACAGCAGACACGAGATTCCCCGAGTGCCTGCAGCACTCGGGGAAGATGGGTTTGCACTCGGGGAAGCCTTCCCCGAGTGCAACACTCGGGAAAGAGTTCACGGCTATTCCTCTAACGGTGAAGAATTGTTCCCCGAGTGCCACGAACTGCACTCTCGGGGAAGGATTTCCCGAGTGCCTTGCACGCACTCGGGGAACATTTGACGCCGTTGGCGACGGCCGACGTCGTTTGTTTGATTTTTTTTTTTTTTTGCTTTCCTTCCCCGAGTGCAACACTCGGGGAAGAATATTTTCTTTCCCGAGTGCCAAACAAGTTACTTTCGGGGAAGAGTCCTGTTTTTTATTATTTTAAAAAATCTTCCCCGAGTGCCAAACAAGTTACACTCGGGGAAGGTATTTATAATTTTTTTATTATGCAGCAATGCACATATATATATATATATTTATATATCGCAAAGCACAGTTGAGAAGCAATATACCACAAGCCATATTTATATATCACAAGAGACCAAATTTGTACAAAATCCATAATGTATTACAAACCGACTCCAAAGTTCACAAGTTGATGGAGCGACCAAATTTGTACCAAATCCAAGCTCACAAGTTCAATTCAGTACCGAAAACGACTCTAAAGGTAGCTCATGGAGATGGTCTGTGCGATGCCGGCGAGGGTAGGGACCCCGGCGACGGTGTAGTTGCAGATGGCCCGACATGCGATGTCGGCGACCCTTCGACATGGTTCGACGCCGCCCCCTATTGATGCTGCAAAAAAGAAAGGGCATTGCGTGTGAATGGCAAAATAAAGATGCAAGTAGTTTAAAGAAAACTTACAAATTTCGGCAGCACCTCCCCTGCACGGGGAGGTTTCCAAAACCTGCAATAGAAAAGTCTGCACAAAGGCCGACAACCACATTTCGGGCACGAAGGCCAACACATGAACAAATTCAGCCTTTGGCTCACACATGAACAATTTCAGCCTTAGGCTCACACATGAACAATTTCATCCTTAGGATCACACTTGGTTTGACACTAAGCTTTACTGCTCATAGTCACCGGAGTAGATTCTCGATGATGTGGCGGCGGTGGTGGTGGTGGTGGTGGTGCAAGCAGGTCTGCTGGGATCTCCCAACCTTGTTCCTTCCCAAGATTTTGCATGAACTTGAGGAAACTTTCATGTCGGGCCTCCAAAGCTTGTGTCCTCTGACGCTCGGCCTCCCGCTCGGCCCGATCAACCTCCCGCTCGACCCGAAGCTGCTGCACCTCGACCTGCAACATTTGACCCCATCGTTTCAATAATGAAGAGCTAAGAACGTAAAACTCACAGAAACGACGAATGAAACTGGAATGCTTACCTTGAGTGCCTCCACCACTGTCGGCCGTTGTCCAATGGGCACGCTAGAGCAAGCACTATTGCTGCTATGTCGAAGGCGATTGAGAGGAGGAGTAGAGCCCGTGTCGAGGAAGCTGTTGCCAATCATGAACCGCCCATGCTTTTTGCCACACCCCACCCTCATCACGAACTCAGGATTAAGGTTCTCCTCTGTGCTCGGATTGTACTGCTCCCCGTAGACTGACCTTGCCGCCTCCTTGTATGCAGTGAGGCGAGGCTGTATGCTGGAGTTGGTGTACGCCTATGGGCCCGCATCAGGGTTGTACTGGATGTCGGCCTTTGCCGGGCCATGGTGGGAAAAAGAATACGCCGAGAGTTGGCTAATAGGCCGACCACCGTGCGCCGCTTCCTGCGAGAAAGACAACATGTGGTTAGGAATCATGGAGAATTGAGTGCGGCTATATTAGACAAATGCTTATGACTTACATATGTTTTCTTGTATTTGCTAAGGCTGGCACTACACTGATGGTGAGATGCACCTGGCATCATCATACACTGCTCGCTGTTCTCTTGGTGCTGCTTCAGCCAGCAGGTGTCCAACCATTTCTCCACTAGAACCGCCCAAACATCGGGAAAGGTTTTGCACTAGCTCGGACACACCTACAAGCCATTAGAAGATCAAATTATGCATAATTAATCACAAGTGAGATCAATAGGAGATGTTTTCTATTTACCTTTAGGTACTGCTCCCTTGTCAGAATCTCTGTCTCACTTTTTGCCTCAGTTCTGTTGATTCTTCTATTACAGTAGGTGGCGTTGTACTCAATGTGCGCCTGGAGGCGCGCCTCGTAATACATTTCCCCGACATGCCTTTTACAGACAACGTTAGCCACCTGATACGCCCTTACCTCATGTCCCGGCTGGCATCTGAAGAAGTCCTGCATAAAGACACAAGGTATCCATTATTTTATTTGAAGAATGTAATGAATGCAATAAATTGAGGGTCGTAGTGCGAGAAAGGCTTACCCACAACTCCATAATCACTCGATCCGCCAAGTTTTTGTATGGAGGGTCGGTGACGACGCTGCCGTACATGTCGAACGTGGGTGGCTCTGGGAGCACATCCACATCCTCTGACCACACCAGGCCAGGGAAGTGCTCCTTGCACAGAAGTCCCAGGATCCCATTGACATTGCGGGCATTGGCCCCATTCTCCACAATCACCCAGTTCCTGCACAAGTGGTTAACAATAGTTATTATTAGCTGTTATTAAGATTTTTCATCATATCAAATGAAGAACATATGAAGTTACTTACGCATCCCCATCGGGTGCAATCAGTGGGCGTTGGTCAATAGGAATCGGTCGCTTCGGGAGCTGGCTGGGACCTCGTTTGTAGCGTTTTGAGGCGGCAGAGGAAGTCGAACCTGTTGCCCCCGTGGACGCGTCCGGAACCCCCTCCTCGGACGTGTGAGGAACCCTCTCCTCAGACGCGTGCTGAACGACGTCGTCGTACATCTGCGGAACAACGTCCTTGCCAACCGTGGGCAGAGGGACGTTGTGGTCCCTAGTAGAGTGCGAGGAGCCAAGGTCATTGTCACTCGGCATCTCCCGCCTGGGCCTGCCCCTCGGCCTCCTCTGCCCACGTGACGACTCCGTCTCGGTCTGCCTCTGCGTCTCCTCAGCCGCTACCGTCGGTGGCGGCGTCCTGTAAAGGGAGAGACACGACCTCTTTGTGGGCCCCATCACCTGCAATTAAAAAGAATAAATCAGTATTAGTATAGATAAACGTAAGTACTTAGCAAAATAAAGAAAATGTAAGTACTTAGCAAAAATAACTTAGTATTACATGTATTTCTAATATTCTTCATGATCCGGATTATTTCGACGATAGGTATCGTCATCACTATCAACAGCCTCCAACTCGTAAGCAGGCTTATCCTCATCGTTGTCATTGCCTAGGTGCAGTCCGTCAAGCATTTTCAAGTCTCTCGGATCATGCACATCATCTGCAGCTTACTCGTCAACAACCCATTCCTCATCTACTTCCATTTCGTCTATCTCTCCGGTTAAGTCTATCTCTCCGGTTAAGTCTATGTCAAACATCCCTGGTAGCCCCTCTTCTTGTTGAAAGAACACCCCGTCATGCGTGGGTGGGTTCAAGATGTAATCATCATCATTTGGGAGAGCTAAGTTACCATGTGGTGATACCCTGTGCACAATATACCAACCCTCAAGACATGGGTCGGTTTTGCAAGCATATGGAGAATAATAAACTTGCTTGGCTTGTTGAGCCGCAATATAGACATCCTCTCCTTCATAGAAGGAATCCTGTCTAATTTCGACTATCCCAAGTTTGGGGGACTTCCTCGACACCGCAGGCTTAAACCACTGGCATTTGAAAACGACTAGCTTAGGTGCTTTTGGGCCACGAAATTGGAGCTCATATATTTCTTCAACTGTGCCATAATAGTCCTCTGGGTCTGGATCACTGGCCGACACTACGCCGGGCGTATATACTCCGGTATTGGTGGTCTTTGCATTGGGCCGACTCTTCTCGTAGGCTGTTGTATGAAAGTGATATCCATTCACGTCATAAGCGTTAAATGATGAGACCTTGTAATCGCAGCCTCTAGCCACTTGTCGTAATTCAACACTTATAGACAAATCACTTAGGCACTGCAAGCTCAAGCAGGAGAGAAATGAAATTAGGCAATTAGGAACGCCAGACTTGGAATGAGGTAAGTTGGTCAGAAGGTACCTTTCTTTGGAACCATGTAATGAAATCAGGCGAACCATGGTTAAGAAGGGCCTCTCGTTGTTGTTCATTTTTGGTGGCATGAAGCGTGATAATAGTGTAGAATCAGTAGAGCTAGCTCACCAGCTAGCTACTGCACATTCGTTGCAGATTAATTCCACCCATATCGTATACATTGCGTGGTCAGACTCCATATTATTATTATATTCATGATGACCCGAAAAATGCAGTTTTTATCTGGCCTATAGGAAAATAAAGCTCAATATATTAAAACATGTGACAATGGCAAAAATATATTGGTCATTTTATATATTCTGGGTGCACAGGTGGTATAAGTTTGGCGATTTTCCTGCCCAAATCAACCATGAATCTATGAGTTCGGGAACCACATGTTTAGCTCAATATGGTATGTTGTGCTGCAGTAAAAAATAAAACTGAGTTGAATAATCTCATGCATAATTGCAACTTAGCTTTGCGGCAAGGACGACATTGGTGATGTCTAATAGTTGGCCTGATTCCTCTACAGAACGAAATAACTAATAAATCTATTCATATGTGACCCCCAAATGAGTGAGGTTTTGCATATGATACATAGTTCAAGAAAATAAGACAGTTTTAAGAAGCCCATGAACTACAAAACATGCATGATTAAAATTTAGCATTATTGGAGAAAACGACTGAAACATTGTGCAACTCCTTAAAACTAAATCCAGATAATGTCATACCTGTAGTGTCATTAAATTAGAGAAAAATTCACTACTACCGTGAGGAACTTCCGTAGTGGGCACATTGGATTTACCGCAGTGAGCAAACGCGTCCGCTGCGATGGAAAGGTCACGGTAAATCGTGGCCTCCCCGCAGCGGACGTCAGTTGCCCGCTGCGGTGTACTGCAGTGGGCACATTAGGATGCCCGCTGCGGTAAATCATTTAAAAAAAAACAAAATAAAAATAAAAATCCCATACGGGCCCCAGGATCTGGCCCTGGATACCGGTGTTGCCGTTGAAACCCTAGCGCCGCCGGGGGTGTGGCTGTCCACCCGCGCTGCTGCCACTGCCGGGAGGAGCACGTCGAGGTCGATCCGAGGCCCGACGTTGATTTGCACCGTGCCGCGCCACCGGGAGGAGACTGTCGCTGTAGTCCCGAGCACCCGTCGCGGTCCATGCGCCGCCATGGACGACGTGGGCGCCGGATCTGCCCGATCAACACTCTTCTCCACTGGAACTGCAAAAAGGAAGGGAGTGGGGGAGAGAGTGAGGGAGATGAAGAGGGGAAAGGAGTGGGGAAGAGAGAGATGGAGCACCCAGTATAAAAGACACACCTCTTGCATGCCGGATTTGGCCAGGATTGAGTGGAAGAGGAGGAGCGCCGGGTGTTGAATCCAACCTCGCGCCCCGCGCCTCCTCGCGCCGCCGCGGATCACCTCACGCCCGGTGTGGAAAAGGATGGAGTACAAGAGGAGGAGCACCCGGGGCCACCTCGCGCTACCGCGGATTACGGGGCCAGGTCATGCCCCCACGCCGCCAGCGGACAGCGGGCACCGCGCTGCCCGCGGCCACGCGCGCCAAGCCGCGGCGCTACACTCGATGGAGGGAGGAAAGAGGCATTGAGGAGGGGGCGCCGTCGTGGGAGAGGCGCGGAGGAAGAGAAGCTATCGGGGGAGAGAATCGGGTGGAGACAGGAGACAGGGAGAGAATCGCGAGCGGCTGAGTGAGAGTGAACTAAATGGCAGAAACCCTAAGTCTTCCTTTTATACTCAACCTGGTAACGGGCCCAGATGGGCAACCCGCTGGGCGCCGATTTATGGCAATGGGCGCAATAGGTTGCCCTAAATTGATTTCCCGCAACGGGCATCTTAAAACTCCCGTCATGAAAAAAACCTATTTTCCGTGGCGGGCATTTTAGGTCGCCCGCTGCGGTAAATCGATTTACCGTGGCAGGCGAAAATATGCGCTGCATGTAAATAAAAAGTGTCCGCTGTGGTAAATGATGGGATTTACCGTGGTGGGAAAAAGAAGAGCCCCGCCACGGAGGGGTTCTGGGAGTCGTTGTGGAGACTCGTTTTTGTTCTAGTGATTCATACAAAATAAAACAGAGAAATTAATTGTGGACGAATTTCTAATATTGGGCTTATACCTAACGATAGGTCTGAACTACAACTGTTTCCAGGTCGTGGGACGAATTGAGAATGAAAAATTGATGCCCATTTTCACAATAATTCTGGTACCTAACAATCTAAACGGAGCTAGCGTCAATGAATCTGGTAGGTGAATTATTATGGGCGTTCATGTGTGCACCTATAATTCGTCACACTGGGATCTGAATTTTGATTTATCAGGCAGAGTAATGTCTTCACAGCATTCAACATATGTCCCTTTAAAATGCACGTCTCCACACATTCGTATCAATATATACTAATTAAAACAAAACATTATACATTGGATCATCATGTAGTTGAGTTTTGCATAGCGCGTATCATACAATGTATTTGTCCATATCACAACCAGATCAATTCATAGCTTATTAGAGGAGTAGGGTGCAATGGGAAGCAATACCCTGTGTGTAAATTTCATGAGTCCTCTTTAGTTTGCTGAATAAGAATTTCTCGGACGTGTACAAGTATCTCAATGTTTCACCAGGCAGAAATGTGCAATCTGCTGCTGTGTATAATAAGAATTTCCTTAAGCTGACCACAAGTATAAAGGAGAGGGGACTGCAGCAATATGTTCCTTCATACTGATGTATCCGGCACATTGGCTTATGTGTATATGGTTGTTCCAGATCACTTCGTCCAAGATAATACTAATTAGGCATCTATATGTTGTTTTCAGTTATTCAGTAAGATTAGAAAGCTTCGGGAACTAAATTTGGGCACACCTGCCACCAAACACACAATTGTTACATGGCTAGGTCAACTGTTTTTCAGTTTCCTTGATTATTCATATGTTGTGATCAAACACTAGAATTATATTGTCCTGTAACAAACACAAACATGAGGATGGCCATGGTTGAGATGTACAAAATGGTCCTTACAAGTAAACCTGGGAACAAGCAAGTTCCAACCTGAATTCGCTAGGTATAGAATTTTTTTTTCTGCTGTTCCACTAGGCATACATGTTGTGCGCCTCCTTCCACGCATTTCTTATTATTAGAGGTATTAGAAGGATGTGTATAAAAGTACACATTAACTGGTGCAATATATTCCACATAATCTTATATCATTTGGAATGAGATCATATTCTCAGTGTGTAGACATGACTAATTACAGCATGACTAAATTTTTCGTTAAAATTTATGGGATTTGCTTAACTCTGGTTCCATAATTTCGTAGTGGCTTATTCCCACTTAGAACAACTATCTAGAAGAACGTAGTGTGCTTCAGCATCAGCATAGTGCGGCTGATACAAACTTTTATTTGTTGGTATGGAGGGTGAAAAATCGCAGTAACACTGCTCATCCATTTATGAAATTTGATACTCGCACACTTGTTGCTGTTATTCGTCTTATTTCAGTTAGTCCTGAAGCCATTGTAATAAGTGCCCCTAAATAATTTGAATCAGCTCCAGGACAATCACTTAATGCTTGGACACTCACTTTAGTTTGTGCTGCATCCTATAAATATATGATGTTGCTGGAGAACCTATTGCTAACACAAATGCCATAAAGCAGAGACAAATAAATTTGTAGAGATAGTATACTAGCGATGATGTGCCGTCTTGTTCATAGTGCTGGTCACTTTTGGTTTATGCGTGCCATCTGTGCAATATGATTAGAAGGCATCAGGAACTAAAACTACTACCTCACATCTTTTTGATTCAGTGCCGGTTTTAGAAGAATGCTCCATGCAGCAGATCGAATTTTCTTTAGCTTTTTGTCCACCACAGCGAGCAGGTGAACGATGCCAATTTAAAGCATGCCTGCATAGGTGTATGTCACCAAAGACAGAGTAATGCAGGTCTTATCCGTGTGATCACATCTGCTTGTAGTTTTGCAAAGCACAATAATCTGGGCAATTGTTCAATGATGATTTTAAGGTTGCGGGGATCTTCCCACGAGATCAAGCAGTCCTTCACCTAGATCCACAGGACCCCAAAATCACTGCTGGGTTATCTATTTTTCAGTTTCCTTGCATATTCGTATCAAGCTGTAAAATAAGGTTGGCGACATATACGTATACCTTTCTGGAATGGTTGTTCTTGTTCACCGAGATGCAAAAGTTTGTTCATACAAATAAACCTAATGAACAAGCAAGGTCCAGAAAAGTTTTGTTCACCGGAATGGTGGTTGCCTCTGGAGTAATGACAAACTGCAGCTTTTCCTACTAGTGTGGCTGAAAAATAATTGGATGATCCATGACATGGTAATTCCTACTATCAGGATTATTAGCAGAAACCTGAAGAGATCAGCTGGATCTGCGAAGAGTGCAGTATGTCTTGAAAGCGTCATGGTCAGGGTTGTTGAAGTAATGATTATTTATTTTATGCTACCCTGTTCCTGCACCTGCACGAGACTCTAGAAGTACAGCTATGTCTTGCATTTTTTTGGCGACATCATTTAGCCACCATCATATATATATGCCTGGTGGCTGCGGTTTGTTCGCATTCCATGTGCGACAGAAGTAATTATATTCCGAATGGTAGGCACGAGTGCTAGAGTGGTGGTACTCCCATCCACACATAGTTACTAGCCATATGAGGGAAGATAGGAACCAGAGGCAATAGGAACACTGACTCTGTCCAATGTGTCTTGCAGCTAAGATACGACTGAACCATTCCCTCTTGAAACCCGTGATTCCCTCTTGGAACCCATGAGATTGAATTTCCGTAGGACCCCTAGACCACAAGAGCAGAAAGACCAGCTGCCCTGTTTCTTCGAACTCGCACTGTCGCTTCAGACTCTAGAGATCACCAGAGTGAAGTGCTGTTACAGAGCAGCCGCGCGAAACCAGCGCTAGTGTAACCACATGTAGAAAAGAAAAGAATGGTTGCTTCCTCTAATCAGAGTCATATGATATGCCCAAGTTGCATCACAACAAACTTTTTACCTCTGCTTGCGTTTTTTGAGATCATCAGCTGTACAAAACCAAGTTTTAGACAACAGGAAATGGGTACAAAATATACTTTGCGGGAAGAATAAGACATGGGCAAAAATAAGTTTCACAAAAGATGTCAAAGTCATGGTCAATTAGTCTCGAACCTGGGCTGGTAGGACCACGCACACGACTCTATGAACGAACTGCATCATGAATCGTCAGATGATCCGCTGCAAACCTGCAACAAGAGATGCTGCGACGCAATAACACCGAGAGTCCTGACAGAGTCCTGCGCCTCAGTCCTCCACCGAGTCATTGGCTTCGCCGCTCCGCCTCCGCCTATGCCGCCTCGTCTGCGACCCCCGTTCTCCCTTCTCGCTCGCAGCCAAGATACATTTTCCGTGTGCTTTGACGAGTGGACGGACCCCGCCAACCAGGCCTCTCCGGCGGCCGTGGAATCTTAGTGCTTCTTTCAGTCACTCCGTCCCGCGGGTTTCCTCCGAGTCCTTTCTTTTCCCCCAGATTTTCCAGCCTCAACTGTCACACAAGAATGACTTCATGGTTCGTATCTGCTGTGCTGCCTCTCAGGTTCTGTGCGGTGACAATAATGCCGCGGTTCCTGGTGTGCGGCGAAAATAAAGTGTAATGCATGCATCACTTTTGTTCCTTTCTTAGGGATTTGCAGTGAAAATTTAAGCTCTGGTTTTCTGAATTCTGAGTTCTGCTATGAATTTACCATCAGTTTCAGGATTCACTATGGTTTCACAACATCAGTTTATGATTTATGGACAGATCTGTAATCGTACTCAAATTCACTCTTATTCAATTTGGAAAAAATTATTAAAAATACGAACCGGTATTCTGAGATCATGTATCTATTCTGAACCTTTATTTAAACTTAGATTTGATGAGTTATTACTGTGGTGGATTGGTATTCTTTAAAACTGCTAAATGTATACTGGACCACATGTACCACAATCTGACAACAAAAATAAAAAACCCAAACTGCTATGCCCAGAAAATAATTGGATGATCCATGACATGGTAGTTCCTACAACTAGCATTATTATCAGAAACCTAAAGATCAGCTGGAGGTGCTGAGAGTGCAGTCACATTTATTTATATATTTATTATATGAGACATACACTTCAAATTAACGTGAGCCAATAATTTCCAATAATTCCCACTAGCTCCCACTAGCTCCGCTAATTATTAATTTGTTTTAATTTAATTTGCGCGAGGGTAGTTTAGTCAATGCACTCAACCTCCCCACCCGGACGCCGCAGCCTGAAGCCCGCGAGGCCGCGACGCTTTCCGCTCCGCGACTCCCCCCCACCCCCACCCCGACGCGAGGTGTGGCCCGACGCCGCAGCAGCCCGACGTGACTGACAGCCGGCGAACGGCGGCCAGCTGCCGGCGGCGTCACCTCTCTGCTCCCTCGCTGCCCTCTCCCTCGCAGCCTCGCCCTAGGCGCACCGCCGCCGCCATCCTGTCCGCCGCCGCCATCCCTCGGTGTCTGTCCGGCGGCGCTGCCCTCTTCCACCTCGCCTCCAAGTCGACGGCGGTATGGATTCGCCCACGCTCTCCATCAACGACAAGATCCGGGCCCCCGCGCTCCATCCTCGTCGTGCCGGGGCACTGGGAGACGGCCACGCCGGAGGTACACATCGTGTCCTCCTGTGGATCCGTAGAAAATGATCATCCACTTGCACATGATGAATTTTCTCTGATAGAAAATTTCAGTTGTGCACATGATGGAGAAAACTTCAGTTGGAGAAAAACTTTCAGTTGTGCACATTATGCGTTTTCTCTGATAGAAAATGATGAGGTCGTGTTCATCCACTTGCACTAGATCACTAGACTCCTGTTTTTTATGGTGAGGGAGTAGTTTAGTCCAACTTTTTAGTTTGTTGGATCATTCCAGAGATTAGCGTAATCAATTAAACATGTTGGAATTATTACTGAATTTGTGAATATAACAAGACAATTAGCGTAAGCACTGAATTTAGGACTAATGGGCTCAGCTGAATACATGGGTTGCGCTTATCTCGGTTTTGACTGAATCTGAAAGACTGCTATGGTTTCAATAAATAGGTAGCAACCATCTGGACTAGAAATTTACACAGATTCATATTCTATATAATGTCATTCTTTCGAAACCACAGCACATGGTTGCTATTCTATATATCGTCATGACTTCAATATAGCTTTGATCGCTGTTCATGTGCCGTATCAAAAACAAGCAGTAACTTCATGGCCATGGCTATTTTACTTAAGTCTTGATATTGAAGACATGGCAAGAAAAATCTGTGTAGTCCAACAGCTGGAGATTATTGTCTTGCCCCTAACATCACATCCGAACCAAAGATGAGTTAACAGAAAACAACACCAGGGGCACCCTCAGCTTCCTCCTTGGCCTTGTACATTATTAGCTGATTTTTTTTTATGTTATCTGTATTCAGTAGGTAGTTTCCCATGGCTACCAACTTGTCCAAGCTGAAGTAAGCTATTCCGTAGATGCCTAGAATAGAATAGAATAGATAATTCATGATATGCTTTGTTTTGCTTACAGCTATAGAAACAAAGCCATGCCAATCTTCAACAAAAAACCATGATGTCTTCTGCTGATTGCTCCTCAATTAGTCATAAAAGTTCTGTAATTTAATATTACATTTGCATCTTATTAAAAGTGACTTAACGTGAACATGGCATATATATATACTAGTAGGATTCCCCGTGCGTTGCAGCGGGTATGAAAGAGGAATAAAAAAATGAAGTACATAAATTGCTAGTGTCAAATGATAGTGGATTGCTGAGGTGGCCGTATTGCATTAAGAGAAATAGGTAGTGGGTTTGATGGTGGATGCTGAGGTGGACGTGTTGCATGTCAAGATAAATAAATAGTGGGGTTTGTTTATATAAGAGTTATAGATTAGCACAAGATTACCAGATATCAGTAGAAACAGTCGTCTCTATCTATTCTAAGTTTTTTTTTTTTACACAGTTTGCAGATGCTTGTAGAGTTAACAATATGAACTTCACCTGTACCTGTATAGTGTCAAGGAAGGGCAGATATAGTCCAACTAGACTACTGTCTCATTTACTACCTAATTTTATGAATTGCATTCTTGCAGTCTTGTGTTTTTCATGTGAATTTGAATTAATTGTCTGGTTGGTCAGAACTTACTGCACCATAAATGTGCAAGTGCATAGATTGCTTGGATATCTGAAATCATAATAAACAAATTATATTTTTTATTCTCCAGGTCTGGTCATACAATCCAATACTGAGCTTCACTTGGTAATACTATCAACATTTTTACATCTGCATTGGGCTTGATTGCCATTGGCCATCATCTGTACTAGTGCTTGTTCCTGAACGCGGCAATTGATTGATTTTTTTTAGAAACCATTATTCTTATTTCCAGCATGGGTCACGAAACAATGTTGTTTTCTTGACAGTAGATGAAACCATGTACAGTTGAACCATCCAAAAGAAGTCAAATTTCTTGGACAGTTAAACAATTCATCTACTGAATCATAATATTTTTCTATTTGTGTGGGCATTATCTGTAGACCTCCTGACATCTAATAACCTCCCCAATTATGTCTGCAGATGCTTCATTCTGACACCCAAGCTTGTACCTAATCTGGAGTACAGCGATGCCTGCAGCATTCTCAACATTCTGAAAGGTCCATGGATTGAGGAGACAGCAAAAGGTTCCCTCGTCTAGCTTATGCTTTTCGGAAAAAAGAAAATGTTGATCTTACTTGTGAACTGAACATGAAAACATTCTCAGTCTGAGTTGTAGTTAATTCATGTGATTCTTGCAGCTTGGAGCTCCGGGTATCGTTGGAGGACAGTGTGGCCAGCGCTGCTGGGTAATAATGAGCCGAATATCTTGCCTTGGCCACGGGAGGCTTGTAAAGTTTAGCGTGTAGAGCTAGAAATTTAAGCTTTATAGTTGTACATCCATGTAAATATAGAAAAGCTAATGTACTTTGTTGCATCATTTATCAAAAACCTGTTGTTGTGCTGCTCTAGTCAATTGGCAGCCCTTCTGTCTACCCGGTAGCTCACCACCAGCCAGTAGTGATGCGTTCAGTAATTATTTTATCACTACTATAGATTTGCATATGACTGCAGGATTTTAAACCAATAGTACCTATAACCCTATAAAGAACCGACACTGATGTAAAACCGATAGTGATGTGGTTTCGGTAAATCCCAAAAACAGGATGAACAAATAGCAAAAGAAATAAATAAATTTGAGCAGCAATTTTAACACAAAAATCACACACTACATGGTATAAGGAATTGAACCCATGACCTCCTCACACATATACAATCCACTACCACTACAACCCCTTAGTCAATTGTGTCTATATTCTATTTTGGTTCCTCATATATTATTACAAACCGAGTGTAAATTGATTGTTTGTGTCTTTAAATGAATTCAAATGAAAACTTGTTAACTATAAATTTTTTTAACTTTTCATTACTGACAACTACTATTTTGGTCATTTGTTCATCCGACAAAGCGATAGTATCCTTTTTCACAAATGCTACATCTCTCTCATATGGTTCCATAGGGTTCCATAAACTATAAGAGAGATATGTAAATTTTGTGAATAATATTACCAAAACAAAAGATGTACAATTCTTATTTTGGTCATTTTTTCATATGACAAAGTAAAAATAATATTGTTCACAAAATTTATATATCTCTCATATAGTTTATGGAACCCTATGGAACCATAGAGAGGTATGTAAAATTTGTGAACAACAATCTTAGATAGAGAAACTACCAAAACAAAAGTTGTAGATATCAAGAAGTTATAAAACTTTATAGTTGACAAGTTTTTCATTTGAATTCGTTCAGGGCACCAAACAATCAGTTTACACTTGGTTTGTACTAATATATATGGGAACCAAAATGAAAATATAAATATAAGTTGATAAGGGGTGTAGTGGTAGGGAAGGGAAATTGTTAGTGGTGGATCATGCGTTCAAATCCATTTAGTTTCAAATCCTTGTAATTTTTGTTTCTTCCTCTTTTTTCTCCTTTTTTTTTACTATTTGTTCATTCTGTTTTCGGGATTTTCTAAAAAACCACGTCATTGTCGAAATTGAGCAGGTGTTTTTTTTAAGAAAACAAAAATATAATGAAATTTGTTGAATTTGTACGTTTGTTTCATCTCATGATGCAGGGAGTAAGTCGACACTATGGAAAATGATCTAGAGCAGCCCAGCAACTGGTTTTATTAGCTAGATAATGCTTACCTTACAAGCCTCCTGAGGTCAAGGCACATTAGCTAGATAGTGTTATACATTAGCTAGATACTGCTGGACATTAGCGAGACTGAGCGTTCCTACAAATACTACTACCAAGACTGATCGCAGCGTAGCCACACGAGCAGACAAGTTGCCCACACCAAACGAGAAGCAGACTCTGGCCACCTCCAAACGAGAAGCAGACTGGCCTGTCGTCTCCTTTACAACGGTGGGACAGACGGGTGACGACGCTGACCACACTGTCCTCCAACAATCCCCTGAAAGAATCACACGAATTAGCTGCAACTCAGACTAAGAATGTCTTCATGTTCAGGTCGCTGTAAGATCAACATGTTCTTTTTCTAGGAAGCTTAAGCGCGGGACGAGAAGGAACAACCAGAACAGCAGGATCATACATTTTTGCAGTAGGTAGGAAATTCGAGATGTCCAATTGACCAAGCAAGCAACACCGATGGTGATGTCCTAGCTATCCATGAGCGTCTACCAGATGAACTTGAACCCCATCTTTGGTTTTACAATACAGTAAGCATTAGCAACAGACACTGACTGCAATTTAACGAGTAATTCAGTTCAGAACATTGCAAGAGATGGAAACAATGATCATCTCGCCCACGCCCTCTCGTTGAAGGTCAGAAATTGAGAGAGCGCACCAAGGTGTCAAGGATGCTACAGATCAAAACCAAAGGATCACACCACACGGGTGCAAATAGCATACACACTAAGGTTTAGTACTCCATCATCTCATTGAAACATATACATTATTTCCATGTTCACTGTTAACTTTAACCACTTGAATTCAATTCCGATAGTGAAACTGATAAAATCATAGTTACTTGATCAGGGTCAATCACTTCTTTTTTCAAACCTTTTGCTTTACAAAAGAAGCACCTAATCTATGTTGTTTAAATGCATCTAACTTAATTCTCTTTACAGCAGTAGATCAAGACTCACACAGTAAGTTAGAGTCAGCAACAACTATCTTAGAGCAACTCCAACAGTTTGGAAAATATCACTTGGCAATTCTCGAGTTTTGCCAAGTCTCAAACCCATTTGCCAAGTGAAAAATAGCTCTTCTCCAACAGTTTGCTATATTTGGACTTGACAAATTAAAAATTAGTGGCTCACACCAACAACTTGCATGCGCGGGAAATCTGGCGGCGCGCTCGCGGAGAGGAATCACGCGATGCGTGCGCATATTTGCGCCAGGAAGGGCTATTTTTGCCAAACTTACCAATTTGCCAAGTGCTTTTGCCAAGTTGTTGGAGGAGGTTTTTTGTGGTTTTGCCAAAAATCCTATTTTGCCAAGTGCTTTTGCCAAACTGTTACCTACAGACATAGGTACAGTTTGTGATGAATGAGCAGCTGCCGCTGCCTGAATATGTTGCTAACTCTAGGCGAGCAATGGTTCAGACACCTTGCTAGACAAATTAGCCTTCCCGGCATGCTTCATTAGCTAGATAGTTAGTAAGCACTAAACTGAACAACTAAAGTTAGGAAGCACTGAACTGAACTACCCACAGATTTGCCCAGACTACCTACAACTCTGGCCTTTTCATACAGCAATTTCTTCAGGATGCAAATAAAATAAACTAGGAAGCAAATTTGTTCTGTGCTCACTGATCAAAACAAAATGCACTAACTAATGGGAAACATCCACATATCTGTACTGCCTTGCTTTTGTTCACCTGAATGTGTTAGCTAGAGCCTAACGCTGTGTTTGCATGTGCAATATCAAAATGAGCAAACAAAGATGTCAGTATACTTACGCATTTTCGTGAGGCTTGTAATGGACGAGTAGATGAGAGCAGCTAGAGCAGCCAGGAACCTGGGCAGCACCCAGCTGCCCTCATCTGCAATGCTGATGTCCTGTCGTCCTCGCCGGGTGTAATGTTGCAGCGTCCACATTTGACAGGGGCGGTGCCTCCGCTGTGCGATCGTGGGCTGGGCAAATCATCGAACAGGTGGGCTGTGCTGAGCCAGTGGGCACGATGGCAGCGCCGAGCGAGGTGAACGCGGACCTTGAGAAGGGGAGCGGCCATGTCAGGGATAGATCCCCTCTTCGCCCACGACCGAAGCATCCGCGAGCGCCATCGCCGCCCGCATCCACTCAGCGTCGGGGACGGCCACTGCCGCCGCAAAGAGGAGCGAGTACGATGCCTGGCCCGGATCTTGGCTCCACCACAGCCGCGCCGTGAATAATGACCCCACGCCGACGATCTGCCCCGGGTTGAAGTCACCGATGGCCTTGGGTGGGACGAGAACCGTCGAGCTGGGTGTCGTTGGCGCCCTCGCTCTCGCATGCTGCCGCCCAGTCCAAGCCCTTGTCACTCGCATGCCGCCACAGCATGCACAGACAACGATGGAGATGGAGACTGGAAGACGGTGGCGAGACGGGAAGACGGCGGCGACGGATGAACTTGAATGAACCCTAAAAAGAAATTTTCATCTAATAACTACATGGATTCCTGATTATACTTCTTAATTCATATCAAAATATTATTGGTACAAATAAAAGTACCGTATTACCCTTTGTTAAAAAAAGAACTATAAAAAAGCAATTACCACTAAAATATTTGGCCTCTAATTCAACTTGAATTTCGGAGCTGTTGGGAGCCGTTGGCCCACCAAACATAGACACATCTCAACGGCTCCCAACGGCTCCGCCTTAACGGCTCTCAACGACTCGCCTCCTATTGGGCCCACTAATCATAGACCTATTAATTATTTTCTCAGTAATTCCCAATAGCTCTCCAAGCATTGTAAAAAAGCTCTTTAATATTAGGTGGAATCAAGTGAGATGAACTTAAGTTGTAGGCCGAAACTAAAACCACGTGGGCCTGGAACTAAAAATATATGATTTACAAATTTATTTTCAAAATAGATATAAAGGGTAGAATAGTACTTTTTATCGTTCTCCCTGTGAGCTGTGTCCCTTTCAAGCGAATCCACTCCTTCGAACCTGTATGCTCCTCCCGCCGTGCGTGCGACATGCCTCAGCCGCTTCAACGAGTTCCATCTCGCCGTGCGCACGGCGAGGCCATGCGGCATCGGCCACGCACAACAGCGCAAGGAGGACATGGCGCACGCCGCCTTGGGACACACCGACGTCGAGGCCGTTAAGAACACCGTAAACGGCATGAGCGGCCAACCGGCCACGCACTACGTGAAAAACTTAGGAACGTCGGGCGGTCCCAGCCGACCCTGCAGTGGCCACTGTAGCGCGCTTATTTTATCAGCCAGCCTTATAAAGTTTTGGGCACAACAAAATATCAGCGCGTGCTCGGGATTCAAAGTTTTGGGCAGTCAAAAGCCGAGGACGGGTGGCATGCAACAACTGGACCGTCGCACCACACGGCCCACCAACCACCACCTGCCCGGTCATACTGCCCACCACGCGGTAGGACAGCACGTGGCTCGTCCGCTCGGGACCTCCGCTTTCCTTGTTCGCTCCGTCGGGTCCACACGAAGCGTTCTGATTGGCTATCGAGAGAGCACACGGATCCATCTCAAAATTGTGTTTCATCACTATGACTGCCATCTACGGCCCAACTGACGTCAGCAAGTGGTGAATCAGCCCCTTCACCTGCATTCTTCCAGATTCATTTGCCATTTCGTCCGTGTCCCTTCTTTCTCCCCGGCGCATGCCCTCCACTGTTGTCTTCCGCGTTAGCTATGGCTGTCTCCCCGTGGTGGTGGGAAGTGTAGCCGCCGACGGTGAGGAAGGCGACCTCTTGGCCAGTGTGCTCGGCCACACCATACGCGGTGTCCTTGGCCATGGTTTGCTCCGCCTGCGACTCAATGATGACATTGTAGCGCCTCCACACCTGTGTGCTGCATGCATGGGAGCAGCGCGGCGACCTCCGCTTCCCCTGCAGCGGCTGGCGTCGGTCCCCGACGAGCAACGGCTGGCGGCGGTTCCCGGCGAGCAGGGCGTGGTGTCGGTCCCAGCGAACAGCGGCGTGGCGTCAGTCCCAACGGCGCGCCAGCGGTCCCCGACGAGCAGCAACTGGCCGACCTCGGCTGGCGGCGCGGCAGCGGTCCCCGGCGAGCAGCAACCGGAAGACTGCGGTAGGCGGCGTGGCGGCGGCCTCGGCAGCGCTGCGGCGGTCCCTGACGGGCAGCGGGAGTAGGCAGTCCCCGGCGGGATGGCGGTAGTCCCCGGCGGGCTGGCCGAGGTGGGTGGTCAGCGGCGCGATCGGTTCCGGCATGCAGCGCGGTTTCCAACGGTGGGGCGTGGAGCAGCCAGTCGACGGCGGCAGGCGACGCGCCGGCAATCCCCGGCGAGCAACGCGGTGTAGCGTGGGCCCGGCCGGTCGACTGCCTTTTGCCACCATTTTTTTTTAATCATTCTGTAGGGACGGTTCTTATTTCACCCGCCCCTGTAAATATACATTTGTAAGAGCGGCTCATGGGGAACCGTCCTTACAGTGAATATTCACTGTAAGAACTTTTGCATAGGGGCGGCTGGGCTACCCGCCCTTGCAGTACATCCCTAACCAAAATTAGTTAATTTTTGTACTTTATATATGCAATAATTACTTTTCACGGGAGGGACCGGTTTGTACGTGAGCATTTTGCGGGCCGGGTGGGGTTCGGGCCGAGCCAAAAAAATATTCGGGCCTAATTTTTCGGGCCGGGTTCGGGCTGGGCCCAGGCTTGGGCGGGCCGTCCGCGCGCTTTATAGTGCAAAATTGATAAAAATAGAATTGCGGGCCGGGCTCGGGCCAAAAAAATTTTTAGCGGGCTGCGAGATCTGTGTCGAGGCCTGTCCAATAAGGTTCGTGGGCGGGCCAAAACCCGTTGTGCTCGACCCGAGCTCAATTTGCTCAGGTCTAAACCGGTGGTTCCTCTAAAGCACCGTAAAAAATCTCTTATTATATATAATTATATATGCACACTGAAGACACAATCATATATATAAGCCCTGTGCTTTGGATTGTTCACATTCTTGTGTGACACAAGTAATTATATGCCGAATGGAAGTGTAATACTAGAGTGGAGAGTAGTCCCATCCAAACGTGGCAGCTGTGACGATACTAGCTCCTTCCTTTAAAAAAAAAACGATACTAGCTCCTACCTGTATATACGAGAAAATAGGAACTCGAGGCAACAGGAACACTGACGATGTCCATTGTCGGTTGTCTCCTGCAGCGGATGGCTGAGTCACTTCCTATTGAAGCAGCGGATGGCTCATTGTTGCTTCAGGAAACCAAATTTGGTTAGGAATCCTAGACCTGTCCATATATACTGGACCCCCATCAGCTGACACAACTGGTGTGTGGTTTCCATCATTTAGCTCATGTCATAAGTTGAGATGATGGCAAAGATCAAAGGACCACAGGCATACACTACCACATAGAGACTGACATTTACACGAAGGGATCATTGCAAAGATCAAATGACAATTATAATTAAGCCATTGGTGCACAAGCATATGAATGAGCAACTCTCTTGCATGACGATGTATAGAAGTTGCCTTTTGCACTGACCCATGGCAACACGAATCGTATGTCAGATAAATCGATCAATCGGTGTGCCTCATCTCTGATTACAAAGAACATCTAACATTTGCGCTGAGGATGCAGGTTATATTAGTAGAACATCATCTTGATATCTAATAGTTCGTTTCTTCCATCACAGATAAACCACATCAGCAGAGTTCTTGAACACCACAAAAAACTGCTTCTACCAGCATATATTCAATTGAGCCTTTGTGGTTGTTTCTAAAAATATGTTTGAACCCTCCTAGGTGCTTCTTGATGTTGAGCTGAACCCTTCTCTTTTTGTATTGCATCTCATCATGTACTATAGAGCATTTGCTAAGCTGCCTGGCTTGATGAACTTGAATGCCCTGGTGTTGTACCTGATCTTATGTTAATACACTTTTGTACTCATTCTGTACTGGAATGTACAACAACTGATTTCCTGTGTGTAACAAAGAAGCATGGTCATCTGTAAGCAATGTATCAGAAATTTATGACACACTTATCCTTAGAAAAAGCTACTCTGTTATCCATATCCTCTTTTTCGACTCTAATGCGGCAAATGACGATACAGTTATTCGCTGGGTTGCTAGTCAAGATCTCATGATAGTACTGAATGACAAGGACCATTATACTTTTAAATAAGCGCAATTCCATGTAGCAAGTGAATAGGATAGCGACTAACTCATGCCCACTTTGATAATGTTCATACACTTACCCAATAATTGCTCATTGAAAAGCTACAACTTACATTGTTTTG
This sequence comes from Themeda triandra, assembly GCA_018135685.1. Classification (NCBI taxonomy): domain Eukaryota; kingdom Viridiplantae; phylum Streptophyta; class Magnoliopsida; order Poales; family Poaceae; genus Themeda; species Themeda triandra. The sequence continues at coordinate 234,960 of JAENPR010000612.1, forward strand.
TAGTCAAAATTTTTAGAAACCTCTTTCCAGAATAATGCCATTAGATTTATATCTTGTGAAGTACCATCATAGTACATAGATTTTTTGTCTGCAGAAACAATTCTCACCATTAAAAGTGAAATGAAGTCCCTTGGTTGCTGGCAACCTGGCTTCAACTCACAGTTCTGAGCAGAACAATATAGGACACATTTGTTATTAGTAGTGATGCACGTACGTTAAGACGTGGAAGATTATGAAGGAATATTTCTTTTGCTACTGAATTAGATATCTCCTGAATGGCAATCTGCCAAGAGGCGTGGGATTTCTTAAACTGCCTTTTTCTAACCAGATGTCGACAATACTAAACAAATTATATGTAATGAAGCTTTTACCATTCTATTCTGTGATCAATTGGTTCTATAAATTACATGGACTTGTTGCCTCCATTCTCCAACTCCCAGACCCTCCCAATCATTCTAGTGCCACCAACAGGTGTAACTCAATTATTCTGTAGCACTGCAATCTGGGTTTAGGAGGCCATAGGAATTCCACCATGTGTGTTTTGTGGAGTCCTTTTGTGGCTCACATCGATCAATCCACCAGATATTTGCTGTAGACTCCTATCTCTCTCCTTAGAGCTTGGTGTTATGGGAACACAGGATTCTAATTTTGGAAATTGGATGCCTTTTGTTCTACTTCTTCTAAATCATACCGCTGCCTCCACCATTGCTTTGCGAGTGTGAACTTATCTTCTTGTAAGGGAAGAAGTGCATAATTATATCCCAGTTGAGCTTCTACCACTATGCCTTTCTCAGTTACTCTCCCTCTGAAGGTAGCATGTTTAGGTTGATAAGTTGGAGCCAACAATAATCCAGATCAAAGTAGAGATGTGTTCTTGTCTTAAGCGTGCACAAAATTTGTACAATGACCCGGAGAATCTTCCCTAGATTAATTTGACAAACGTGAGGGGTGTTCTTCTAGTAAGTGTAGTAACTTTGACAAATGATGAATGAATATCTTACTATTACTAATTGGAGGATCCAACGAAGATTCCATGTTAATTCTCACCCGACGCGCTAGGAAAAAAAGATAAATACTAGAAATTCTCACATTAATCAGAAAGATCTAGCCATCCAATCCATAGACTCTAGAATCCGTAACCACTGGATCTACTTTATATTTTCGAAAAAATTACCCGCCTTTGCCATTGTTGTAGATATAAAAACAAAACAACAAATAAATTATTTTAGAATCTACGTAAAGCAGGAAAGAGGAAAAAATATACATTATATTTTCCATACATGAGCCGGAAGGGATCGTCCCGTAGTATCCATCTATCCAACTGCCTGAGTAGATCTTCCAAGGAGAAAAAAGAGGGTCGGCGCCGCCTCAAGAAGGCTCCATGCGGCAAAGGCCGCCGGGCAGCTGAGTTGTGATCCCCCGACCGAGCAAGCAAGATGTAAAATAATACAGTGTACATCTACACCGGCACGCACGGTTGGATCGACGGCAACACCAGTTGGTGCGCCATCTGTAGTAGGAGTCCGGACTCCTGCAGCCTGTTCTCATCTGAAGGTGGAGCTTCTGGCATGGACACACCCCAGAGGAGCATCATGTGGGTTCTAATACGTTCATGGATGAGCAGCAGTGCTTCACTTACTGGCTATGGTGTTCGTGCTGCGGCATGGTCTTGAAGGACACGAGCATCCATATTGGATGCCATGCTGCCACCGGTCCCACATATGGTGTTTCCTCTAGGGACAGCCTCATATCTACGTCGGAGTCGGCACTGAGAAGCTATGATGTCAATGCATCAGCTTCAAGGGATTTCAACCCTGGGTGTAGGAGGAAACAAGCACCTCATCTTACGTTGACGCACAAAAGGGCTCCCAACTGATGATCACATCTTCATCGTCATGGATGCACGCGATCCGGCTGTAAGGGGCAAGCCCAGGTCTCGGCACTCCGTTAATGGTGTTGGTTGGCTGTGGAGCGGACGCATTTGTCAGTAGCACCAACTGTGCAGCATGGGCAGGTCATGAGCGAGCCGAAAGGACATAAATGACGCGTTCAACAACTTCATCATCTGCAACTCCTTCATCTATCAACGCTAAAGCTCCCGTGGATCATCCCAAGGTATACGCCATTTGCTAGAGATTGTAGATGCCACATTCCAGTCTTCCAGAAGCAAGGAGGGGGATGGCGTCTATTTCTTCCTTAATGGGTGAGAAACAAATCTGATTTCCCCAATTCTTACACAACTATATGTATGCTGAAGGGTGTGGTGTGGCTCTGGCCAGGGGATGGTGAGGATGAATAACCTTTTCCAATTGGACCAAGCCAACTTCACCTACTTCAACAGGATGAGGTGACAATTTCCATCTAGAACTTGACCATACGCATGGAGGAAGCATGCATCCCACTGTGCACCTAGCACCAACATTCGGTCGTGCACTGACCACTGACGTTCAATCTAGCCATATCGTGGGGATGGAAGTGCGGGCATGAGCCAACATCATAGGGATGATGAAGAGATTCACGTCAAGGAAGGGAAGGCGGCAAACCACACAACACTGTTATCACGATGTGGTGTCCACGACATGTACATCAAAGGCTAGAACTGGCCATATATGTAAACTAAAGGTATGACCATCTTGCTAGATGCCATAATTATAGTTCAATTTGTCTCTTACAACATATATGCTATCATCCTTATTGTCTAAATAGGTATAATTTTAATGCCCTTGGACTGCTTACACACAAATAAGTTTTCATATAGTTCTTATTGACCATTAGCTATAATTTATTTTTTAACTTAATAACAAGGTCAATAAATTACTTTGAATTACATACTAATGTTGCTATAAAAATAAGGGATCCATGATCCATGGAGTTATCAGTTAAGAATATATATATGGAAAAATTCTTACCAATTATAAAAGATAATTAAACTAATACAATAATATTTTATATAAACTACCCATCTTTACACCATCTTTACATTATGAAAGATAAGGCTTTCATGACTAAGTTTCCAGTTTCCATTCAAATTTCACATACATGGCATTATGAAAGATAATGTAAAGTAATTTGTGTGTATATCATTTTTACCTAAACTATCCACCTCAACCATAAAGATTTAACAAAAATCTTCTAAATCTACATGTAAATGCTAATATAAGTTTTTATGAACAATAATACAACATCCAAAAGTTAAACTTATATTGATTTAAATATTTATTTTGAATAAAACTTAACAAGCATAAAAATATATTCTTAGCAAACCACGTAGTAATGACACTTAGAACTAACTTTATATTATACTAACACTCATTAAAATTAATTGTTGTCAAAATTTTAAACATTTTGATTGAAACAATATATCATATGAATATTAGTAGCTTCAGTTAAGATTATTTGTTTAATAAAACAATATTAATACCATACAACAAATTCAACATCTTGAATGAGATGGTGCATGCTGAGACAACTATTTATGACATTATCAAAATTAAGAGGGTAGCATAGGACCTAGGATATTATTTTAATGAAATAAAACTTGAAATTTAACCAAACAATACAATCAGCATTATGATTTGAAATTAATATATGTAAAAAATATTACAACAACTAGATGAAAAAAAAAGGTTAAAGTATAGATTTGCATGTTATCACATAAAGGGATGAAATAATAGTTTATGCAGTTTAAGTTTATTTACGTTTCAGCTAAATACGGATGATGCTAGAAAAAACTAACGGTAGAAATAATGACCCATGAAATTCATAGAAATAAAAAGAAATGATCTTCAAATTCTTACAAAAACATAAAACATCTTGCCACCAATTCAATAGACCATAAGCACCATTGTAAATAACAGTTGTTGTAGGTGAGGAATTATTAAGTTTAAAATCTGGGGAAGATAATCCAAAATTTAGATTTGTGTTGTTAAAATATAGACTGCAGTTAAAACTATTATAGCTTTAGCATATGTTTCAATAAAATGTATATTATAGATACATAGAGGTGTTTTGCAAAAAAAATAAAAAAAGAGATACATAGAGGTGCTATGGATATGGTTGAAAATATATATTATATATAAACCAATATTTCATATATTATCAAAATTGAATATAGACTATAGAGTACCTACTATTTTAGAAGAATATTAGAGAAGAGAAAAGAAAAATTAAATTTAAGAATTTAGTATTAGTTAGTGTGTCATAAAATTCTAACCTGTGCAAGAGTACGGATTGGTGAACTAGTATTGATAAATTGTAATAAAGTGGGGTGGGAGTGCGTGCGCTCAGCAAAATATCTTATCTATGAATTAACGTAGTGTCTTGTGCACATCGGTTCCATTTATTGTGGCATAGTTTTAGTTTTAGTAGACAGACTGTACAAACAGCGAAGTTAAAGCAAATCGTTAAAGCTACATGGATGATTCAGAATACAAATATGGGCACGTGACTGTGACTGTCTCCCCATTTATTTGTTTCAACCCAATGCTCCTTTATATGCAAGACACGTCTATATGCCACACGACATAGGAGATATATATGCAATATTATTGCAATTCACAAGGAATGGGACATCTCATATCTCTTGTACAGCAGCCTGCTGCTCGATCTGTTCGCTGCCATAATAGAGCTGGTTAGGAGTGAGAGGTATTGGGAAGCAAGCTCTTACGTCCGGGTCGATAGGTGCTACGTGTTGCTGCAGATAGACATTTCGCCTCGGAACCACAGTGACCCAGCAGAAGAATTCATGATGCCTATTACAGGACCAGGATATGAGAAACTCTATGGCAAACTGCAATGAAGCGCATATTCTTTCTTTCACACTCCTGGATAGGACTTAGGAGAGTGGGGCAGGAAGGTCAAGTTACAGAAGCATCCATCTTCGCGTTAGCACTCGTGGATGCCATGCTATGTGGCAGACCAGCATTCAAGCCCCAGTGGACTGTTATTGCATCTGAGCTCAGGAGATTTCAATTCTGCCACACCAGTCTACCAAGCCGTGGCAGAGTGAATCTAGCCAGCTAGTTTATCACTGGTAGAATCTGGCACCTGCTAGCTACCTTGGGAACCCGATGCATAGCTCATCATCGGTTCATGGTGTGCTGCTGGAAAAAAGAAAACGGAATTGAACTAATCTTGCATAATTGCATCTGAGTACAGTGGTGATGTCTAGTAGTCAGTCTCCCCTGGGACCATATATACTAGCAGAAACCCCGCGCAATTGCGCGGCCTAGCAATCTGTTACATATAATTTTGCTTATAAGAAGCATTGAATACATTTGATACATAAGTATGGTGGCAATCACATTTAAAAAGGGTTGTGACTATTGGAAACCAATCAGCTGTTTGCCGACTTGGCAGGCAAGGGTTATCAAGGGAATATTTTGAGCAACCAATAACACATGCACTTCGTAAGAGGAGCAAAATTATGTTGCTAATAATATCGATGAGTGCAAAAATATGGGTGTATAAAATCAAATAAGAAAGTATCGCATCTTAGCCATCCCAACCAGGCAGGCCATTGACATAGTCGCCACCGAATTAAATGGTAATGCAGCTGGAAAAAACACACACTAATGAATTAAAAAATATGGGTGTACTAAATCATTTAAGCAAGTCTGAGATTCGAAACTTTGGGTGAACCAAATCAATTAAGTATGAGAATCTTACCAATTCTAATGATGCAGGCAGTTAGCTTAGTCCATACTCTGCACTTTTACTGAATATAACACTATGTAATGAAGGATCTGTACATAAGAAGGGGTCCATGTCCATTTGTTTTGCTAAGTAAAATTGCTGTCGCGGCAAATCATCGAGCACGTTGTATGCATCATTCATAAATGAGCCATTCGTGAGTAGGAGATGGAACTGAACTAACACATAGGGATGACCCTTTTTATTTCTGCTACGTCTAGTTGGGCCAAGAGCGGCGGAGTCCTCGATGTTGATGGTCATCGTCTGCTGCACGAAGTTCCATGACATGGGGTTGTGCACGGCATCACCGGAGTGCCGCGGCGGCGTCGCTGGACAACAGCGCCATGTTCCCCATCTCGCGCGCCGCCGGGGTGCCCCGTGCTAATTGAGCCGCTGGAGGAGAGAAGCGCGACGAAAAGATGCGGAGGGGGGTTAGGGGGTGTGGGGGGGGGGTGTGGACTGGGGCCTGCCTGCCGCGTTGCAGTCACCGGCGCTGCGGCGGCGGGGGCAGAAGCGCGGCGTGGCGACGTGCGTTGGCCGATATAGCACCGAGGGCTCCGTATTGCCGTGTGGGGAACTGGGTGATACGGATGAGACGGGGATGTCCTGAAAGATAGATGAAACATTGTGTGGCTGGTCATCGATGGCAGATCGCATGGTCAAGAAAAGTAGGCGACGGCACTTTGTAAGAACAAAAAATGGTATACGAAAATAAGGGTAAGATAAGAGTATGTCAAATTATTCCTAGGTGCATGTCAAATTATTCACGTGCATGTCAAATTATTCAAGTGCACCACCAAATGAATGAGGTCTTTACATATGATGCACTATTCAAGAAAATAAGATGGTTTTAAGGCATCCAAGAGCTCAAAAACATGATCAAATATTCAAGAAAATGACTGAAATATTGTGCAACTCAGTGAAAGTGAATCCAGATAAAACCCGTAGTGGGGTTAACTTACACACGAATTTGTTAAAAAACCAGAGAAACAAAATTTGACCTGCTATCATGTGTTGAAATGGAACTACAGGTCTGAATTACTATTGGTTTTTGTCCTAGAAATTGGGAAAAAAATTTGAGGTCTGAATTACTATTGTTTTTGGTCCTAGAAATTGGGAAAAAATTTTGAACAAGATAAGACCGTTCACGTGTGGTGTGTGCACGTAATTCATGGCACTAGGGTCTGAATTTGTATGTATCATACTAAGTAATGTCTTCACACACCTCAAGCACCAATCAACATGGGTCCCTTAAAAATGCTCGACTCCACACATTCTCATCTATTTATATAGTAAGCATCCAAACAAAGGCAATGGATCCTATGCAAACTAGGCATCCCGTGCAAACTTGTAAACTAACGATCTGGACCGCAGAATGTTAATCAAGGGGGCGCATGAGAGAGGTGGAAGGAGGGATTTGTAAAAGTGTGATTAAGAGCGGGCGGTTAAGTGCAAAATTACCCAATCTCTTCGCGCCCCTTGGATCAACATCCTGCGGTCCAGATCGTTATTTTACAAGTTTGCACGGGATGCCTAGTTTGCATAGGATCCATTGCCCCAAACAAAACCTTATCTCTACTATAATGGAATACTTGCCAAGGCATTCCCCCTCTTCAAAATCAAGGGTCTAAAACATTCCTACAATAGATCTAAGGGCCACAAATAAATGTATGGTCAGGCTTCCCACTCTCTAAAATTAGGCACCCAGGTCCTCCACTGTTGTCTTCCGCGTTAGCTATGGCTGTCTCCCCGTGGTGGTGGGAAGTGTAGCCGCCGACGGTGAGGAAGGCGACCGCTTGGCCAATTTGCTCGGCCACACCCTACGCGGTGTCCTTGGCCATGCTTTGCTCCGCCTGCGACTCAATGATGACATTGTAGCGCCTCCACACCTGCGTGCTGCATGCATGGGAGCAGCGCGGCGACCTCCGCTTCCCCTACAGCGGTTGGCGTCGGTCCCCGACGAGCAACGGCTGGCGGCGGTTCCCGGCGAGCAGGGCGTGGTGTCGGTCCCAGCAAACAGCGGCGTGGCGTCAGTCCCAACGGCGCGCCAGCGGTCCCCGGCGAGCAGCAACCGGCCGACCTCGGCTGGCGGCGCGGCAGCGGTCCCCGGCGAGCAGCAACCGGACGACTGCGGTAGGAGGCGTGGCGGCGGCCTCGGCAGCGCTGCGGCGGTCCCCGACGGGCAGCGGGAGTAGGCAGTCCCCGGCGGGATGGCGGTAGTCCCCGGCGGGCTGGCCGAGGTGGGTGGTCAGCGGTGCGATCGGTTCCGGCATGCAGCGCGGTTTCCAACGGTGGGGCGTGGAGCAGCCAGTCGACGGCGGCAGGCGACGCGCCGGCAATCCCCGGCGAGCAACGCGGTTTAGCGTGGGCCCGGCCGGTCGACTGCCTTTTGCCACCAATTTTTTTTAATCATTCTATAGGGACGGTTCTTATTTCAGCCGCCCCTGTAAATATACATTTGTAAGAGCGGCTCATGGGGAACCGTCCTTACAGTGAATATTCAGTGTAAGAACTTTTGCATAGGGGCGGCTGGGCTACCCGCCCTTGTAGTACATCCCTAACCAAAATTAGTTAATTTTTGTACTTAATACATGCAGTAATTACTTTTCACGGGAGGGACCGGTTTCTACGTGAGCATTTTGCGGGCCGGGTCGGGTTCGGGCAGAGCCAAAAAAATATTCAGGCCTAGTTTTTCGGGCCGGGTTCGGGCTGGGCCCAGGCTTGGGCGGGCCGTCCGCGCGCTTTATAGTGCAAAATTGATAAAAATAGAATTGCGGGCCGGGCTCGGGCCAAAAAAAAATTTTTAGCGGGCTGCGAGATCTGTGTCGAGGCCCTGTCCAATAAGGTTCGTGGGCGGGCCAAAACCAGTTGTGCTCGACCCGAGCTCAATTTGCTCAGGTCTAAACCGGTGGTTCCTCTAAAGCACCGTAAAAAATCTCTTATTATATATAATTATATATGCACACTGAAGACACAATCATATATATAAGCCCTGTGCTTTGGATTGTTCACATTCTTGTGTGACACAAGTAATTATATGCCGAATGGAAGTGTAATACTAGAGTGGAGAGTAGTCCCATCCAAACGTGGCAGCTGTGACGATACTAGCTCCTTCCTTTAAAAAAAAAAAACGATACAAGCTCCTACCTGTATATACGAGAAAATAGGAACTCGAGGCAACAGGAACACTGACGATGTCCATTGTCGGTTGTCTCCTGCAGCGGATGGCTGAGTCACTTCCTATTGAAGCAGCGGATGGCTCATTGTTGCTTCAGGAAACCAAATTTGGTTAGGATTCCTAGACCTGTCCATATATACTGGACCCCCATCAGCTGACACAACTGGTGTGTGGTTTCCATCATTTAGCTCATGTCATAAGTTGAGATGATGGCAAAGATCAAAGGACCACAGGCATACACTACCACATAGAGACTGACATTTACACGAAGGGATCATTGCAAAGATCAAATGACAATTATAATTAAGCCATTGGTGCACAAGCATATGAATGAGCAACTCTCTTGCATGACGATGTATAGAAGTTGCCTTTTGCACTGACCCATGGCAACACGAATCGTATGTCAGATAAATCGATCAATCGGTGTGCCTCATCTCTGATTACAAAGAACATCTAACATTTGCGCTGAGGATGCAGGTTATATTAGTAGAACATCATCTTGATATCTAATAGTTCGTTTCTTCCATCACAGATAAACCACATCAGCAGAGTTCTTGAACACCACAAAAAACTGCTTCTACCAGCATATATTCAATTGAGCCTTTGTGGTTGTTTCTAAAAATATGTTTGAACCCTCCTAGGTGCTTCTTGATGTTGAGCTGAACCCTTCTCTTTTTGTATTGCATCTCATCATGTACTATAGAGCATTTGCTAAGCTGCCTGGCTTGATGAACTTGAATGCCCTGGTGTTGTACCTGATCTTATGTTAATACACTTTTGTACTCATTCTGTACTGGAATGTACAACAACTGATTTCCTGTGTGTAACAAAGAAGCATGGTCATCTGTAAGCAATGTATCAGAAATTTATGACACACTTATCCTTAGAAAAAGCTACTCTGTTATCCATATCCTCTTTTTCAACTCTAATGCGGCAAATGACGATACAGTTATTCGCTGGGTTGCTAGTCAAGATCTCATGATAGTACTGAATGACAAGGACCATTATACTTTTAAATAAGCGCAATTCCATGTAGCAAGTGAATAGGATAGCGACTAACTCATGCCCACTTTGATAATGTTCATACACTTACCCAATAATTGCTCATTGAAAAGCTACAACTTACATTGTTTTGTAGTCAAAATTTTTAGAAACCTCTTTCCAGAATAATGCCATTAGATTTATATCTTGTGAAGTACCATCATAGTACATAGATTTTTTGTCTGCAGAAACAATTCTCACCATTAAAAGTGAAATGAAGTCCCTTGGTTGCTGGCAACCTGGCTTCAACTCACAGTTCTGAGCAGAAGAATATAGGACACATTTGTTATTAGTAGTGATGCACGTACGTTAAGACGTGGAAGATTATGAAGGAATATTTCTTTTGCTACTGAATTAGATATCTCCTGAATGGCAATCTGCCAAGAGGCGTGGGATTTCTTAAACTGCCTTTTTCTAACCAGATGTCGACAATACTAAACAAATTATATGTAATGAAGCTTTTACCATTCTATTCTGTGATCAATTGGTTCTATAAATTACATGGACTTGTTGCCTCCATTCTCCAACTCCCAGACCCTCCCAATCATTCTAGTGCCACCAATAGGTGTAACTCAATTATTCTGTAGCACTGCAATCTGGGTTTAGGAGGCCATAGGAATTCCACCATGTGTGTTTTGTGGAGTCCTTTTGTGGCTCACATCGATCAATCCACCAGATATTTGCTGTAGACTCCTATATCTCTCCTTAGAGCTTGGTGTTATGGGAACACAGGATTCTAATTTTGGAAATTGGATGCCTTTTGTTCTACTTCTTCTAAATCATACCGCTGCCTCCACCATTGCTTTGCGAGTGTGAAAACTTATCTTCTTGTAAGGGAAGAAGTGCATAATTATATCCCAGTTGAGCTTCTACCACTATGCCTTTCTCAGTTACTCTCCCTCTGAAGGTATCATGTTTAGGTTGATATGTTGGAGCCAACAATAATCCAGATCAAAGTAGAGATGTGTTCTTGTCTTAAGCGTGCACAAAATTTGTACAATGACCCGGAGAATCTTCCCTAGATTAATTTGACAAACGTGAGGGGTGTTCTTCTAGTAAGTGTAGTAACTTTGACAAATGATGAATGAATATCTTACTATTACTAATTGGAGGATCCAACGAAGATTCCATGTTAATTCTCACCTGACGCGCTAGGAAAAAAAGATAAATACTAGAAATTCTCACATTAATCAGAAAGATCTAGCCATCCAATCCATAGACTCTAGAATCCGTAACCACTGGATCTACTTTATATTTTCGAAAAATTACCCACCTTTGCCATATACATTATATTTTCCATACATGAGCCGGAAGGGATCGTCCCGTAGTATCCATCTATCCAACTGCCTGAGTAGATCTTCCAAGGAGAAAAAAGAGGGTCGGCGCCGCCTCAAGATGTCTCCATGCGGCAAAGGCCGCCGGGCAGCTGAGTTGTGATCCCCCGACCGAGCAAGCAAGATGTCAAATAATACAGTGTACATCTACACCGGCACGCACGGTTGGATCGACGGCAACACCAGTTGGTGCGCCATCTGTAGTAGGAGCCCGGACTCCTGCAGCCTGTTCTCATCTGAAGGTGGAGCTTCTGGCATGGACACACCCCAGAGGAGCATCATGTGGGTTCTAATACGTTCGTGGATGAGCAGCAGTGCTTCACTTACTGGCTATGGTGTTCGTGCTGCGGCATGGTCTTGAAGGACACGAGCATCCATATTGGATGCCATGCTGCCACCGGTCCCACATATGGTGTTTCCTCTAGGGACAGCCTCATATCTACGTCGGAGTCGGCACCGAGAAGCTATGATGTCAATGCATCAGCTCCAAGGGATTTCAACCCTGGGTGTAGGAGGAAACAAGCACCTCATCTTACGTTGACGCACAAAAGGGCTCCCAACTGATGATCACATCTTCATCCTCATGGATGCACGCGATCCGGCTGTAAGGGGCAAGCCCAGGTCTCGGCACTCCGTTAATGGTGTCAGTTGGCTGTGGAGCGGACGCATTTGTCAGTAGCACCAACTGTGCAGCACGGGCAGGTCATGAGCGAGCCGAAAGGACATAAATTACGCGTTCAACAACTTCATCATCTACAACTCCTTCATCTATCAACGCTAAAGCTCCCGTGGATCATGCCAAGGTATACGCCATTTGCTAGAGATTGTAGATGCCACATTCCAGTCTTCCAGAAGCAAGGAGGGGGATGGCGTCTATTTCTTCCTTAATGGGTGAGAAACAAATCTGATTTCCCCAATTCTTACACAACTATATGTATGCTGAAGGGTGTGGTGTGGCTCTGGCCAGGGGATGGTGAGGATGAATAACCTTTTCCAATTGCACCAAGCCAACTTCACCTACTTCAACAGGATGAGGTGACAATTTCCATCTAGAACTTGACCATACGCATGGAGGAAGCATGCATCCCACTGTGCACCTAGCACCAACATTCGGTCGTGCACTGACCACTGACGTTCAATCTAGCCATATCGTGGGGATGGAAGTGCGGGCATGAGCCAACATCATAGGGATGATGAAGAGATTCACGTCAAGGAAGGGAAGGCGGCAAACCACACAACACTGTTATCACGATGTGGTGTCCACGACATGTACATCAAAGGCTAGAACTGGCCATATATGTAAACTAAAGGTATGACCATCTTGCTAGATGCCATAATTATAGTTCAATTTGTCTCTTACAACGTATATGCTATCATCCTTATTGTCTAAATAGGTATAATTTTAATGCCCTTGGACTACTTACACACAAATAAGTTTTCATATAGTTCTTATTGACCATTAGCTATAATTTATTTTTTAACTTAATAACAAGGTCAATAAATTACTTTGAATTACATGCTAATGTTGCTATAAAAATAAGGGATCCATGATCCATGGAGTTATCAGTTAAGAATATATATATGGAAAAATTCTTACCAATTATAAAAGATAATTAAACTAATACAATAATATTTTATATAAACTACCCATCTTTACACCATCTTTACATTATGAAAGATAAGGCTTTCATGACTAAGTTTCCAGTTTCCATTCAAATTTCACATACATGGCATTATGAAAGATAATGTAAAGTAATTTGTGTGTATATCATTTTTACCTAAACTATCCACCTCAACCATAAAGATTTAACAAAAATCTTCTAAATCTACATGTAAATGCTAATATAAGTTTTTATGAACAATAATACAACATCCAAAAGTTAAACTTATATTGATTTAAATATTTATTTTGAATAAAACTTAACAAGCATAAAAATATATTCTTAGCAAAGCACGTAGTAATGACACTTAGAACTAACTTTATATTATACTAACACTCATTAAAATTAATTGTTGTCAAAATTTTAAACATTTTGATTGAAACAATATATCATATGAATATTAGTAGCTTCAGTTAAGATTATTTGTTTAATAAAACAATATTAATACCATACAACAAATTCAACATCTTGAATGAGATGGTGCATGCTGAGACAACTATTTATGACATTATCAAAATTAAGAGGGTAGCATAGGACCTAGGATATTATTTTAATGAAATAAAACTTGAAATTTAACCAAACAATACAATCAGCATTATGATTTGAAATTAATATATGTAAAAAATATTACAACAACTAGATGAAAAAAAAAAAAAAAAGGTTAAAGTATAGATTTGCATGTTATCACATAAAGGGATGAAATAATAGTTTATGCAGTTTAAGTTTATTTACGTTTCAGCTAAATACGGATGATGCTAGAAAAAACTAACGGTAGAAATAATGACCCATGAAATTCATAGAAATAAAAAGAAATGATCTTCAAATTCTTACAAAAACATAAAACATCTTGCCACCAATTCAATAGACCATAAGCACCATTGTAAATAACAGTTGTTGTAGGTGAGGAATTATTAAGTTTAAAATCTGGGGAAGATAATCCAAAATTTAGATTTGTGTTGTTAAAATATAGACTGCAGTTAAAACTATTATAGCTTTAGCATATGTTTCAATAAAATGTATATTATAGATACATAGAGGTGTTTTGCAAAAAAAATAAAAAAAGAGATACATAGAGGTGCTATGGATATGGTTGAAAATATATATTATATATAAACCAATATTTCATATATTATCAAAATTGAATATAGACTATAGAGTACCTACTATTTTAGAAGAATATTAGAGAAGAGAAAAGAAAAATTAAATTTAAGAATTTAGTATTAGTTAGTGTGTCATAAAATTCTAACCTGTGCAAGAGTACGGATTGGTGAACTAGTATTGATAAATTGTAATAAAGTGGGGTGGGAGTGCGTGCGCTCAGCAAAATATCTTATCTATGAATTAACGTAGTGTCTTGTGCACATCGGTTCCATTTATTGTGGCATAGTTTTAGTTTTAGTAGACAGACTGTACAAACAGCGAAGTTAAAGCAAATCGTTAAAGCTACATGGATGATTCAGAATACAAATATGGGCACGTGACTGTGACTGTCTCCCCATTTATTTGTTTCAACCCAATGCTCCTTTATATGCAAGACACGTCTATATGCCACACGACATAGGAGATATATATGCAATATTATTGCAATTCACAAGGAATGGGACATCTCATATCTCTTGTACAGCAGCCTGCTGCTCGATCTGTTCGCTGCCATAATAGAGCTGGTTAGGAGTGAGAGGTATTGGGAAGCGAGCTCTTACGTCCGGGTCGATAGGTGCTACGTGTTGCTGCAGATAGACATTTCGCCTCGGAACCACAGTGACCCAGCAGAAGAATTCATGATGCCTATTACAGGACCAGGATATGAGAAACTCTATGGCAAACTGCAATGAAGCGCATATTCTTTCTTTCACACTCCTGGATAGGACTTAGGAGAGTGGGGCAGGAAGGTCAAGTTACAGAAGCATCCATCTTCGCGTTAGCACTCGTGGATGCCATGCTATGTGGCAGACCAGCATTCAAGCCCCAGTGGACTGTTATTGCATCTGAGCTCAGGAGATTTCAATTCTGCCACACCAGTCTACCAAGCCGTGGCAGAGTGAATCTAGCCAGCTAGTTTATCACTGGTAGAATCTGGCACCTGCTAGCTACCTTGGGAACCCGATGCATAGCTCATCATCGGTTCATGGTGTGCTGCTGGAAAAAAGAAAACGGAATTGAACTAATCTTGCATAATTGCATCTGAGTACAGTGGTGATGTCTAGTAGTCAGTCTCCCCTGGGACCATATATACTAGCAGAAACCCCGCGCAATTGCGCGGCCTAGCAATCTGTTACATATAATTTTGCTTATAAGAAGCATTGAATACATTTGATACATAAGTATGGTGGCAATCACATTTTAAAAAGGGTTGTGACTATTGGAAACCAATCAGCTGTTTGCCGACTTGGCAGGCAAGGGTTATCAAGGGAATATTTTGAGCAACCAATAACACATGCACTTCGTAAGAGGAGCAAAATTATGTTGCTAATAATATCGATGAGTGCAAAAATATGGGTGTATAAAATCAAATAAGAAAGTATCGCATCTTAGCCATCCCAACCAGGCAGGCCATTGACATAGTCGCCACCGAATTAAATGGTAATGCAGCTGGAAAAAACACACACTAATGAATTAAAAAATATGGGTGTACTAAATCATTTAAGCAAGTCTGAGATTCGAAACTTTGGGTGAACCAAATCAATTAAGTATGAGAATCTTACCAATTCTAATGATGCAGGCAGTTAGCTTAGTCCATACTCTGCACTTTTACTGAATATAACACTATGTAATGAAGGATCTGTACATAAGAAGGGGTCCATGTCCATTTGTTTTGCTAAGTAAAATTGCTGTCGCGGCAAATCATCGAGCACGTTGTATGCATCATTCATAAATGAGCCATTCGTGAGTAGGAGATGGAACTGAACTAACACATAGGGATGACCCTTTTTATTTCTGCTACGTCTAGTTGGGCCAAGAGCGGCGGAGTCCTCGA
Organism: Themeda triandra; assembly: GCA_018135685.1. Lineage (NCBI taxonomy): Eukaryota > Viridiplantae > Streptophyta > Magnoliopsida > Poales > Poaceae > Themeda > Themeda triandra. The sequence goes on from JAENPR010000612.1 coordinate 250,839, forward strand.
TGTTGATGGTCATCGTCTGCTGCACGAAGTTCCATGACATGGGGTTGTGCACGGCATCACCGGAGTGCCGCGGCGGCGTCGCTGGACAACAGCGCCATGTTCCCCATCTCGCGCGCCTCCGGGGTGCGCCGTGCTAATTGAGCCGCTGGAGGAGAGAAGCGCGACGAAAAGATGCGGAGGGGGTTAGGGGGTGGGGGGGGGGGGGGTGTGGACTGGGGCCTGCCTGCCGCGTTGCAGTCACCGGCGCTGCGGCGGCGGGGGCAGAAGCGCGGCGTGGCGACGTGCGTTGGCCGATATAGCACCGAGGGCTCCGTATTGCCGTGTGGGGAACTGGGTGATACGGATGAGACGGGGATGTCCTGAAAGATAGATGAAACATTGTGTGGCTGGTCATCGATGGCAGATCGCATGGTCAAGAAAAGTAGGCGACGGCACTTTGTAAGAACAAAAAATGGTATACGAAAATAAGGGTAAGATAAGAGTATGTCAAATTATTCCTAGGTGCATGTCAAATTATTCACGTGCATGTCAAATTATTCAAGTGCACCACCAAATGAATGAGGTCTTTACATATGATGCACTATTCAAGAAAATAAGATGGTTTTAAGGCATCCAAGAGCTCAAAAACATGATCAAATATTCAAGAAAATGACTGAAATATTGTGCAACTCAGTGAAAGTGAATCCAGATAAAACCCGTAGTGGGGTTAACTTACACACGAATTTGTTAAAAAACCAGAGAAACAAAATTTGACCTGCTATCATGTGTTGAAATGGAACTACAGGTCTGAATTACTATTGGTTTTTGTCCTAGAAATTGGGAAAAAAATTTGAGGTCTGAATTACTATTGTTTTTGGTCCTAGAAATTGGGAAAAAATTTTGAACAAGATAAGACCGTTCACGTGTGGTGTGTGCACGTAATTCATGGCACTAGGGTCTGAATTTGTATGTATCATACTAAGTAATGTCTTCACACACCTCAAGCACCAATCAGCATGGGTCCCTTAAAAATGCTCGACTCCACACATTCTTATCTATTTATATAGTAAGCATCCAAACAAAACCTTATCTCTACTATAATGGAATACTTGCCAAGGCATTCCCCCTCTTCAAAATCAAGGGTCTAAAACATTCCTACAATAGATCTAAGGGCCACAAATAAATATATGGTCAGGCTTCCCACTCTCTAAAATTAGGCACCCAGGTCCTCGCGACCCGCTTCCTCCAATCACGCAGAACATCTAGCGATACAAAATTCAAACTTGCACGGCTGCCACCAGGATCGTTCTCAGAACATGTAGCGATACAAAATTCAAACTTGCTCGGCAGCCTCCAGTATACACTCGGTTCTCCCGGATCGCGAACTTTCTAGCGCTAGCACGGCTGCCTCCAGGATCGCTCGTAGGCAAGATCGCCGCTTCCTCTTCTTCGCCAAGGATCGCAACAACGCCACGGTCACCGGGACCAGCAGCGCGGGGCAGATCGCCGCCATCCAGGGCATTCCTTCCGGCTACCGTCGATCGGCCTCTGCCACCGTCGCGCCTGCATCTCCGAAATCTTAATCTCCGTCAAATCTTCAAGGATCGGCGAGAGGTATTAATTCAACCACCAAGCCGGCGTCCACGCACCACAAATGCTCCATCGGCGAGGCAGCGGAGGAGGAGCAGGTTGCCAACAATCTCTCCACCGTAGCAGGCTGCAAGCGAGAGCACTCCGGCCCGCAAGAACTCATCTGTCACCATCGGCGACGATGAGGCGAAGAACATGATGCAACAGAGCGATGACGACAAGCCCGACACCAAGCGCTGGTACGTAATCCCCAGATCCGCTACTCATTCACAATCTGATCTCATATACATGTATATATGCCTAATCAGGAAGGAGAATGGTGTGCCCGATCCGGGTTCTTGAGTATTACTTTTGACAATCCCCCGTGGATCATAAAAAATTGTGTGCTTTCATGTTTCCATCTTGGTTCGTGTTGGTGCTGATATATTTTCAGATGTGATTGAATTCGATGCCTCTGCAGTAGTGCCATTGCCAACCGATTGGTTTGATTTCAGGTAAAACTGTAAAAGGAGAAACCATGGAAGGTTCTGACATTCAGTCTCCGGCCACGATCCTTTGACGCAAACAAAGTTCCTGCCTTCCTGCCTCATCACACACTCAATGTCTATGCCAAGGGATACGCTCGGTGCACTAAGCGACATCACTAACATCACATGTATGTTTTCAAATGAGTTTATATACCATTTGGATTGTGCCTTGTCTATTTCAAATTAAGCGGTTCTGACATTCAATGTCATATTTATTTATTATATTTAGATGATGCCGGACGGACGAGGGAAGAACTGAACTTGCGGCGACGGGGACGGCGAGCTGAGATGTCGGAAGAACAAAGAGAGGAGGCGAGAAGGAAAGGACGTGAGTACCATGTTAGAACATACCAGCTTCAGAGACGAGAAAAGCAGAGGGCAGAATCCCAAAGCATTGGCGCTACCTCTACTTTACCTGGTACTATTATTTCCAAGAATTATTTAGTCAATCAATTAATACTTTCACTAATCACTGTATATGTCGCAGGTACTAATCATGTTATGGACAGTGAAAACTTCTCACTTCTTTTGGACAAGGAAAATGTCCATCGAGCTGAAGATGGGGATCACCTCCATGGTGTTATTGGCACGGCAGTCACCATAGGGAGTCGACTAACTGTGGACAGTGGTAACTATCAGCTATATTAACATTATTTTGATCAATGTCAACAAGTCAGTTTACTAAAATCTTTACTGTAACAAACATTATGCAGGTTCTCATAATTTCACCATGGACCAACGCTCACAGATTGTATTGAATGACGATAATACCGGACCAACGCCCGTTGGGAATCATATCCATGCTGGCCTTGACATAGAAAGTCCGCGGCCTTTGGATACAGGTAAATATAAAAACAAAGAATTGCCGCTTATTATTTTTTAATGTGATTTACAGATAATTTTAGATTAACACGTCCAAATGATACCCAACGTAGGTATTGCTAACACGTCGATGGACACAAGGTGTACACAACAACGAAAGAGAAGAGCTGAGATGACCACCGAACAGTTGGAAGTGAAACGAAGGAAGAATGCAGGGTACCAGCGTCAATATCGAGCACGGAAAAAGGCTGAATTGCAACATGCTAACGACACATCTAATGACAACCAAGCCAATGTTGGGACGTCATCTCAGTTTGCAAGTACAAATTATATGATCCCGGAATCATTTCGCCAACCGCTTCGTAAATCATTTACCCCTGCTCATAATTATTATTATTTGTTAAGGTGCGATTATGGGGACTGCATTGTCGACGATATTGGAAAATGATGAGCCTGCTGAACACACTGATTGGTTACACAGAAATGATAATTATTTTCCAGCTCATAGAGGCCCACGCACTACTCATCAACCAGGTTAGCACCTCAACAACATATTCTTGTCTATTTTAGTTGTCAGACAAACATCGAGAATTTTAATATTCTGAATATTGAATATGACCTATGCAGAAACACCTTTATCTGCACCACGCTTAAGCCGTGTACATGTCCAAGAAACTGAAGAGGAATTTGATCGTGATCTATTCGAACCGCCGCATGATATTTTGAACACTGATGATGATGTCATGGCCGCTGGCCAAACTGGATTGCATATAGAAAACTTGTTATACGATGATGATGGAATATTTCAGCGACGTGCGCAATGTAAACTTAGTAGAGATGTTTAAATTTATATATGTGCATCCATCTCTACTCTAACGAGGACCGCCATCTCTACACAGGTGGTGAATACGAGTCATATCGTGTGGTTCACGAGGGCCCTGCTGCAAATAATGGGCGTGATGCTGATCCATATGACTTCATCTACCAGAATCTGCCGCATAGACATACATTGAGGCAAGTCCCTGATTGTGGTTACTGTGGAGCAATGAGGTTTCAATATGAGACACCAGGGTTTTGTTGTAGAAAAGGAAAAGTGCAGATTGTTATACCACCCGTTCCTGAAGAGCTGAGAAGGTTATTCACGAGTCAAGTGGATGCTGATGCTCTATATTTCAGGAAAAATATACGTTACATCAACTTGCACTTCTCCTTTACAAGTCTAGGGGTCACTTCACCACCCCATGGATCTTAAGTTTGCAGTAAGTTGTTGTATATCATTTGTTCTAAAATTATCTAATTCATCATAGAATGCTAAGTTTATCAAAATCAACCGGAGATAACGCGGTTTGGACGAGATCCACGATGCTGTGGGAAGATTGACAAAGTATACCATGAAAAAATGAGAAAAGTACTTGAGTGTTGGCCAGGCATGCAATATCACATTGACGACTGTACCAGTGTAAGTTATGTTATGTTTACTACTTTATATAGTTACTTTATTTAATTTGCCATTTATAGAATAATCTCTATGTGTTATAGATTCTACTACCGTACCATCAGGATGGATTCTACGTTTTATTCGTGATAGATATTGAAAACAAAATAGTGCGCATTATGGATCCACTACAAGATCTACCATGTGCGAAGGGTTATAGTCAAAGTATGGTATATGAACCAATGCTCCATAATATTGGTAAAATGTTCAATCTCGCCATGGGGGTATCAAAATAAAAGAGGAACCATTTTATATATTCATGGGATCTAGAATACCTGTGGAGGTATAAACTCCATATACCCTCACGGCCTACTTTGGGCCGACACGCTATCGCCAGGCCGGCCCATCAAGCTTCAAGACCGATCGGCTCAGGCTGGTCGGACAGCCTAAAACAGGCCAGATTCCCGAAGACCGACAAGAAGGACAAGACCTAGCTGAGATAGGAAAGTTTAGACTTGTAAAGTATGTAAACTTAGTACCGAGATAGGCTAGTTCCGACTTGTAACCTTGCTCCCCGTGATATATAAGGAGAGCAAGGACCCCCATGCCAGAGGACGGAATCTGGCATAACGCACAGACTCATACATCCACATCATAATCGAAACAGAGAGCAGGACTAGGGTTTTACGCATCCTTGCGGCCTGAACCTGGGTAAACCTCGTGTGATTGCTCCCTGTTTACGTCTTGCTCGCAATCTCATGCGCCTTCCGCCAATCCATTACCGGTCGGGGCATACCCCCGGGTCGGACTATCGCCGATATTTCGTCGACAGTGGCGCGCCAGGTAGGGGGTGCGCACCGAGATTTCACGTCGATCAAGATGGTTTCCTTCCCGGCTTCCATGACCTTCGAAGCTGGCCTCACCTTCAACTTCGGAACGTTCACCTGGACTTCCAACTCAGCAACTGCTACTACAACTCTCACGCCTCCGGCTATCACGCCGACAATGGCACCAACAATGGTGGCTGCTCCAAACCAGATCCAACTCATCCTGGTGACCACCATTGCAGTCCCAACCAATCCACCACTGATAGTTGACGGCACGGCGTCAACACCTCCGACCGGTCCTAACCAAAGGAGGCATGTCAGCAACACGGATCTACTCCGTTTGATCCATCAACAAGACATGAGGTTGACAGAAACCCATGCCAACTTTGAGTCGCTCCGACGACGTGTCAATCGCGATCTACAAACCGCGCGACAACAACAAATTCCTAATCCGTCAACACGAGGACAAAACAACCGTCGCAGAGTAACTTTTGGGCGCTCCGAACGGCCACGTTCGCAGCCGGCGAATCTACGACGTCACATTCCAACAAATCCTCGTGGCAACCGTACACAAACAGGTGGCGGAAGAAACTCACAGCGGCTCCGACCACGGCCAACCATCGTTCGTAGTGGTCGGAGAGGCCAGTCGAGCAATATACGGCAGAGAATCTTAGCCGATATTCAAGATCTGAGAGAGAGGACTTCACAACAAGCCTCACGGAACAACAGCAGTCCAGTTCAGACGACACAAACTACCCGACACGATGTACCTAGTCGGAGTTACGCGTCAACAGTACAGCGCAGAAACGCCCGTCGCAACGAACGACGGCGACGCCAGCGAGAAATCCGACGAACTGGTCGGAACCCGCCAACTGCACCTACTGCGGCAACGCAGCAAGAACGATCCCCACAAAACAACACATCTAATGCCCGGTTGTTCGCAGAACGCACCGAGCTAGCTGCTACCCTTCGTCGTGATGAACAACGGAGGGAAAGACGACGGCAAGAGATATTGACTGCCATGGCAACATCAGGTGCAACGGAGCAAAGAGCAGAACGGCCACGAGCACGATCAACTCAGTCTCCCTCAATGACAAACGCGTCAGCACACAGGGCCAGGGCACTTGCTGACCGACACCAAGACGTAGAAAGAAAACGAAGGGAAGAGCGCCAAAAACACATGGCAGCAACCAGAGAGAATCACCGCAGTTCCGGCATAAGCCCATTAAGGGATGGCACGAGGGATTCACCTAACATGGATGAGCCTCGTTGTTGTACCCAACCCATACAAATGACCACTGTATACAAACGTGCTCGGAGTACTCCCCCCGGTTGAACGGTTCCATCCGTCCAAACAAACCGCAATGGTTTTATCACTCCCTTCCTGGACAATTTGCTGACTCGAGAACCAAACTGGAGGCTCCCCAGCCCAACTCCTCCTGAGGATAGGATACCACCGCGCACCGAGCACATATTCCCTAATCCAATAAACCCAGCTAACCTTCGGCGCATCAGAACAGTTCGATCACCAGGGCGCAAAACATCAGAAGGCATGTTTATCAACGGCGAGTGGTACGAAGTAGTTCAAAAAGGAAGCCGTTTGAGAAAAACTCAAGCTCCTTAGATTCCTTTACGAGATGTGCCTTTTCCAAAAAGGACAATCTCAATACTACTCGGAACGGGATAACTATATCCGACCACGCCCAACGCCGAGACGATCAAGTCTTGGACGATGACGACCTACTACTCTGCACCGAAGAAGATCCGGTCATGATTCACGACTTGGAAGAAGGAGAAGCATAGCCGGAAAACTAAAAAGAATGAGAGATACGTCCTCCTCTTTTATCAGCACAAGTTTTCTTTTTAGGCGATTTCCCTTTCAAGGTTTAAGTTAGCGTCAGTCGTACACATCGTTGTAAGTCATTCTAAATGACAAAAAAGCAATCTAATGTGTACTATTTTATAATGAGAAATCAAGTTCTTCGTGTCAAACACTTGAGCACATGAATTTTTCTTGTCATTCAAAGGAAAATCATCCCTCGATCGACGCGTTACAACATTCTCTAAACAAGAGGATTCCAAATCCCGAAACAAAATCCTACGGCATAAACATGACAAAGTCATAAAACGGGATCTAAATAAAGAGATAAATAAAAGGAATCTCGAAGGATTCCGGCACAAGACACATCTCAAAAGATCCAATTCCTTCATTAAAAATATAAAAAAATTTTACAAACGGGGGACTGATTGCATCTAAGCAATCTAGTCATCCCCGAAAAGCTTGCCGACCACCAGGTCGACAGGAGTCGCGGCAACGACGGCCTCCGCTGCCCCGGCGAACTCGACGGCGCCGCCCTCCATGGCGTCATGCGCCGCCACCGACAGCTCCATGCCACGGACATCAACGCCGGAGATGACGTCGACGGTGGCATAAGCGGCGGAGGCACCATGGCGGACGCCGTAAACCACCACCGCGGCCACTTGGCCGGGGATCGCCGCCAACCGCGCGATGACATCGCCGCCCTGGGCGTTCACCGCATCCGCCGCGGCATGCGCGGCCTCCCGGCTGCTCCGGCTGCTCCGTCGCTCGTAAAAACGAGTAAAAAGATTAAAACGCCAAGGCATGCACAATTCAGAGAATATGAACAATAAAGAACACGATACTTACCGCCGACCTTGATGTCGGCAGCCTCGCGCTGCCGAAGCAGCGTATCCACTTGGACCTTGCGGGCCAGCCTCTCGTCCGTCGCCTCATTGACGGCGGCGTTGGCTTCGGCGTCGAAGTTGGCGGCCCGCTGCTTCTCCGCCTCCAGCTCCTCATGGGCGGAGGAGAGCGCCTTCAGGAACAGGTCCACGTTCGCCTCCGCCTGCCCCAGCTGCTTGGTGGCGTCGGAGTAGAGGTCCCTGATGTGCTGCAGCTCCGCCCTACAGCAGTAGAGCGCAGACACCAGGGAGTTTGCTGAGACACTGCTCAGCGAAGGCGGGGTGGAGACACTGGTGGCCGCCGCCGCCGCCTCCGCCACGACGGGAGCCACATGCTCCGCCGCAGCAACGGTAGCTCCGGCCTCCACGACCGGAGCCACCTGCTCGGGGGCCGCAGCCTCCGGCACATCCCGCGGCTCCTCCGCCGCCCTCCTCGCGCCTCCTCGGCGGCGCCGCACCTCGCACCTCCAATGGTCGGGAGGGTGTACCTACATTGTGAACGAAAAATAGCGGTTACACCAAAAGAAGAAAACCCCAAGATTAATCAAGGAAAACTCCAATCCAAGCTCACCTCCTCCGCGGCCTCACCTCCCGAGGGGAGTTCACCGACTCCTCCTCCTCCGGGCGCTACCGTGACGGCGATCCATCTAGGAGGCGGCGGCGCGAGTATGGGATCTAAAACCCTAAGTTTGCGGAAGCAGATGGACAAGAACAAGAACAGAGAATGCGCTGCGTGTACAGAACTCCCAGCGCAGGCCCCGATTTATAGAAGAGCTCGGAGGAATCAAAAAGGCAACCGATGAGATCGTGGGTAATCAAACCCCCGCGGCCCTCTCGTACCCCGAGAGCACGAAGCGACGAAAACCGCTCCACTAAAGCAATAAGCATTTATACGTTTCCCCCGCCTCGGGAACCCCCCGCACACTCGCTGACTCAGGTCATCAGAAGGTGGAACGATTGTGCCACTGACACAACGGACCCACCACGCCAGGAAGCATTGACTAGATCAGAATCTGAAAATTGTACCCGTGATTTGACGTGACATCCCGGTCGCTGATGCACGGTTGCATTAGCAAGCAAATATTTTTTCGCCCCGCACGTGATCATGACGCGACACGACGGTTGAAAGATAAGTATCTCACATCCTCAATAAATTTTTTATTCATCCCCTCCATTTCAAAAGACCACACTTTAGAAAAACCAGTTTTTCACAAATTTCTTACCTCAAACACGAAGCAAACCGGGAATGCACGTCTCCGGTCTCACTCGCTACGTGTTAACAAAGCACCACGCTCAAACAACACGAGTGCGCCGGCGTCGCTCCCAAAGGAAAAGGGCTCCAAACACTCCGGCACCGTCTTTGTTTGTTTAGGATCATCTAATCCCTAAGGCCTGGTCGGCTCTTGAATGAGAAAGAGACTAGTGTGGCTGGCAATTTTTTCTTCTAAATCTATAACAAGCATAACTTAGCCTTCTGCATGATAAGAAAATCTTACACACCACATGACCATTCTTTCAGGAACAAAGGCATGATCAAAATCCACCACGGGAAGACGGTGGCTCACAGCAAAATATAGATAAGTGCTCTATTAACCTAACATACATGCCTTCACCGATCTTTTTTCACAAAAGATTTCTTTACACGAACTACTTCAAAGTACGTTCGAAAAACTCTTTACAAAGTTAAAAACACCTTTTTTCTTTGTATCAAATGGCCAAGTACGTCACCCCTCCAACAGAAAACAATCAGCGTGCACTGTCTCTGATCAACCCCGCTACGTGTTCACAGCTCCAACGCTATACAACACGGGGATGTCGGCGGTCGCCTCCAATGGAAATAGGGCCCTAAGTGATTCGGCAAACGCGCTATTCACTATAGGTCACCTACACACTGGACCGATTAACTCTAAGGAGAGGCGATTACTAAAAACCATTCTCAAACAACACATCTTGATACAACTCTATGTCATAGATTATATCAAATCACATCAAACCAAACATTCACTCATACCAAATTTTCTCTTTGCGGCAACAACTCGAAGAACTGATTCACAAGTTACAGTATAGCAGCAGTATAGCATCAACAATTCAACCCACACAATCCGACAGCTGAGCTGGGATTTTTTGGCCAATGATACCGGTTATTCTGGCACACAAATAGCTAAGCTATTTTCATGGGTTTAGATTCAAAACCATGGTCTCACAGCCACGCTGGGGACTGAGTTAAGTAGCAAAGCTATCTTAACTTAATCATGACAAAGTTATGGCATGGTTCAAACCGACCAGCCCAAATGAAATTTGGCCTGCTCGGTCTCACTCAAAGAGTGGTCGGAAACACATAAAGCATGATATAATGATCGGTTGTCTTCTTTTTTAGACCCTGACATAACGTGTTCCACCTCATCTCAGGCTCGGGGACTACGTGGGCCCACGTCACCTGAGAGGTGACATGGGCTAGATCCTTCTTTTAGGGCTTGCTGCAACATATACTATCTTACAGCAACCTCGGGGACTACGTGGGCCCACGTCATTTGCATGACTCGGCCTGATCCTTTCTCTTTACAAAGAGTTTAGTTTCAAAACTAAGCTAAGGCAACGAACAATCACGACAGATACCTTGTGATGGCAGGCATCACACACTAACGTGGGCCCACGTCTCCAGATTTGGGACCCTTTCAAAATTCTTTTTTCTTTTTCGGAGCATCATAAATCTTTCGGTCAAAACCGAAAACGTCAACCAAGTGTAAGCAAAGTGTGGTCGGAAGCATTAGACGGTCCTCCAGCCATGCTCGGACTATATGTCGAACGTGTGTCCGACCACCCTTTCTCACTCAACCAAGCAAGACGGTGTTTTTTCCCTCAAGATCCATGATGCTCGGGGACTAGCTGTGGAGGTATAAACTCCATATACCCTCACGGCCTACTTTGGGCCGACACGCTATCGCCAGGCCGGCCCATCAAGCTTCAAGACCGATCGGCTCAGGCTGGTCGGACAGCCTAAAACAGGCCAGATTCCCGAAGACCGACAAGAAGGACAAGACCTAGCTGAGATAGGAAAGTTTAGACTTGTAAAGTATGTAAACTTAGTACCAGATAGGCTAGTTCCGACTTGTAACCTTGCTCCCCGTGATATATAAGGAGAGCAAGGACCCCCATGCCGGAGGACAGAATCTGGCATAACGCACAGACTCATACATCCACATCATAATTGAAACAGAGAGCAGGACTAGGGTTTTACGCATCCTTGCGGCCTGAACCTGGGTAAACCTCGTGTGATTGCTCCCTGTTTACGTCTTGCTCGCAATCTCGTGCGCCTTCCGCCAATCCATTACCGGTCAGGGCATACCCCTGGTCGGACTATCGCCGATATTTCGTCGACAATACCCTGCATGTATAACAAAGGTTACAGACAACACTAAAGACTGTTAATCACTTGTCACTTGGTTTAACTTTGTTATTATATAAACACTTATTATTTGAGTTTTGTACACCAAGTAAACAAATCATCTTGTACGGGAACTTGGGAGGCTTCCTTGTATACAATTTTATGAAATTGTGGGACGGTGTGACATTGCCACCGATCAACAACATAAGCATATGCAGTCTCCAACCATATTTTGTACAATACACAAATAATAAAATAAATAAATATTTGTTTATCTACCATGCACAGCTATCAACATCACTGAGGACGGAGTTCTTGGCTGACATTTTGACGAGTCAAGCAAACGAATCTTATGACAACATCCCCGAAGACATTCAATATTTGATTAAGAAGTTAGAGAATATGTAAACATTTCTACTTATATGCAGTGTTGACTCCAATATTGTATACAGACTTAAATACAATTGTGCAAAGGTTAAACTCTGAAAAAAACAATAGGGTTGATTTATACAACTTTCCCTGGAAAAAAAACTGTAGCGTTAGCACGGGCACTATACTAGTACATTTAAATTGTCCTCTTGGGAATGCTAAACCAGAATTTCTACGATGTATACAAGTAGCCCATGTTTCGCATTATTGGTGCAAAAATGCAATCTGCTGCCATGTAAAATAAGAATTTCTCAAGATGCCCACAAGGATAGAGTAGAGGGTCGGCATCAATATGTACCTTCATATATCTCTACTATAATGGAATACTTGTTAAGACTTTTCCCTCATCAAAATTAAGGGTCTGAAACATATGTAGAAGAAATTTAAAGAGTAAATTGCACTCATCGTACAACAACTATTTAGGTGGGTGCAAATTGGTCCAACAACTAGTAAACTGCTTAATTTAATACAATAACTTTACAAGTGAGTGCAGATTGATCGAACGACTTGTGAAATGATAAAATTAGTACAATAACTTTCTAAATTGGTGCACCTATAGTCCAAAATATTAGAACAATAATATTTTAAACAAGGATACACATGAATTTTCTTTTAGGCAATAATTCTTATTTCTTCTTGTTAACAAGAGTTATTGATCATGATTAGGTTGTTTCTTCTCAACTATGTATATAGTTTATTTGTTCATTAGTTAAATTGAATAAAAAATTCGTATTTACTATATTAGTATTTTTTTATCCTTACTATATTGATATTGGCATTACCGCAACATTCAAGTCCTTAAAAGAGACTGTGACCTTAGGTTTTCTCCGTAATTATGCTCATGTATTTAACATATGTACATAATCATGTTTGTTTCTACTATTTTAGCTCATTTTTTATTTTCTAAATAAGTACGTACATGAGTCATTAAAAATATTTATTCTAAGCTTCTAGAAGGTATTTTTAGTATCCATTAACATGTTAGTTTTTTTTATAATTAAAAATGTAAAAATAGTGAAGGTTTTAGTCTTATCTAAATATATTGATATTGTGATATGAATATATAAAAATATTGCTTAATAGTTTATTAATTTTGACTTGAATTTACTCCGATAAGACATTAGCAAATATGATTATCATTATAACATTCAACTGCAGATGCACCCATTGATCAAGTTATTGTATTCATTTGATCATTTTACAAGTTACTGGACTAATTTGCACCCACCTGTAAAGTTATTGTACTAGATCGAGCATTTTACAAGTTTTTGGACTAATTTACACCCACCTAATAAGTTGTATTATAGTGGGTGCAATTTACTCAAATCTAAACGCTACAATTAAATGTATGACGAGGCTTGCCTCCCGCACTCCACCCTCCCACGACCATGCGCATCGCCCACGGTTCGATTCCCCTACTATATTCTTTTTCCCCGGAAAAATGAAACGTCATCTCCTCGCCTCCCCGTCCAACGACTCGCCCCCCTGTCCGGGGAAACAAAAAGAATATAGGGCTCCCCGCCGCCGCCCTATGGTGCCGCGGGCTACCCTTCTCCAGGCCATGCAGCGGCCCTCGCCTGCCCTGCGATTGCCGCCGTCCGGAACTAGCTGCGCCGCTGTTGCCGCACGTGTCGGCCCTGCGGTAGCACTCGCTCGCCCGGAGCTGGCCACGACTTGCTCCGCTCGTGGAATACAATCGGCACCTACAACATCCTCCGCGGCGGCATCTAGCGCTCGGCCGCTCTGTCGCGGTAGCTGGCGTGCGACGGTGCCGCCGCCTTCCTCCGTCTGCAGCCCTCCGCACCACCCGGGGAAACCCTAGCCACGGCCGTGCCAGCAGTTGTACGACACATCTGCTCCGGCCACCTACCTGTAGACCGGACGCTTGGTGCCCAAGATCCACTTTGGCAACCGGGAAGGAGAGAGTGAAGGGGAAATCTTTTAATGTCTCAGGGGTGGTATATCCATAGGATTGGACGGATGTGATTTAATTAGCCCCGTAGCGGATGGCTCACACGAGTGTCCATCGTTTCCTGCTTAGAAGTATTAATCAAACACAATCGTGCTGACGCGGCAGAGTATATTTCGGGGTGGCGGGATGTGGGTGTGCCTTTCAATTTTTCGTTTTTTCTCAGACTCGGATCGCTGATCGGCGGCGGTGCTCCAACTGGCTTGGGCTGGCGCAGCGGCGGTGCTCCGCTCCAAGCTCAAGCTGTGCTCGATGCCTCCCCGTCCCTAGCCCATAGGCCGGCGGCCAGTGAGGCGAACGGGCGCGGAGCTGCATCTGCGCGGCTATGCCCGGGCGGCCGAGGTGGCGAGGAGCTGGGCCAAGAAGAGCAGGAAAGGAGTAGCCGAGGAGGTGGATGGGGGAGGAAGGGGAGGAGCAGGAGATGAAGCAATTGGGGGAAGAGATGAAGCTGGAGCCTGCGATGCGTACAATGCTTGATATATATTTTTTTTTTACATATTCACTCACTTCTCACTCATTACTATATTTATTTTAAATTGCAGGTTGTTTATGCTTTTTTCTTTTCATCATTTGTCACTTAGTTAAAGCGGTATATCGGTGAATTTTTGTATCTGTTAATAGGGATATGGATAGTGCTAAGTAGTTCTGATCATTATCATTTGGATTTGTTTTTTTCAGGGGTTGTTCCAGTGTTGATGCTTCCATGGGAGCATCTGAATCTTACGAAGAGGTAAGCGAAATGTTTATTTTGAGCCAGTTTTTAGCATCGCTTCTTGCCCAATATAGTCTGTTGCGTTGTTCTAGAACAACAGAGATTTATTGGTATGTGTCAGGCCTTTTTTCGGTAGGACAAATGGATCTCTGTTTTAGTTGATGAGACAGTCCTAAGCATTCCCGACATGCTACCTTTTTTTTTTTTTTGAAGAAACGACATGCTAGTGTTGGAGAAGATGATTGAGCCACGAGGGAACTGTTGCATTTCCTTAGTGCATCTGCTTTTTTGTTTGCTGTTGATACATACCTGATTGCGTTTCAGGAAGAGAGGTAAATATGGTCCAGATTCAGTCAAGGAGGAAAGTGCTATGTCACAGGCTATCTGCACTGCAAGTAGTCATGAAGGGGAGCTTGTCTTCTTACCTCCGCTTGGCATGGAGTTCAACTCTGAAAAAGAAGCCAAAGATTTCTGTAACTCATTCATGAGAAATTGGGTTTGGCATTAGAAAAGGCAGAGCAAGGGTGAATGGCAACTAGTTTACAATGCGGCAGGACTTTGTTTGCTCGTGCGAGGTAATCTCTATTAATGGACAGCTAACTTTCTGAATTGTAAATTTTCAGACAACGCAAATAAAGTTGGTGTTGCTATGTTATGTAGCTGAGCTTTTTTTTTTCACAGGGTGTTTGTCGCAACCGCGGGGCAGCGAGATGCAGAACAGGATGCAAAGCCATGATTAGGTATTAGTGAAGATCTGTACGTTCAATTCATGGATGTGATGTATCATGCTATGTCGTACTCTCCATTGCTCCCACTTGCGGTTGATCAACCATTTGCTGTCGCTAGGCTATCAATGCACCATCATATATTCGTTGTCCTGATAGACCCACAAACAACGGCAGGCCGTCTAATTCTAGCCTTCAATCTTGGAAGGAAGTGCATGGGAGAAACAATAAAGAGAGCACAGATGAAGAGATCCCCAGGGTGGCAAGACTAGGTTGATCGCTTATGTACCTGGCTCCTAGGCACATGTATCTTCATATAGGAGCATCACATTTACATGTGTCGAGGTTACCTTACGATCCGACAGAGAAATGATAGATGGCTCAAATAAGTAGTTGTTATATTATGTGTTGGGATTAGGTTTTAGTCTATGTTATGAATTGGATACTGTGTTAAGAATGTTTAGCATCCATCCCACAGGATATGCAGTCTACTAAAGTTCAGTCCTCAACTCCTCATGCTAATTTTCCATTTTGTGCCTTTTTTAAAAAAAAAATGAAACTCAGTGCCCTATGTGGTCAACCAACTGTTGTTCTACAATCTTTCTTTTTCTTTTTCTTTTTGATTCTAATCGTTCAATTAGTAAATGCCATCTTAAGTAGCAGATTGTATTTTTACAATCTAGTAAATTGTGATCTACACAACTGTAAATGAGGGATAACGATAACAGGGGATACTGAACATTCAGAAATTATGGAAGAAGCACCAACATCAAGAAATTATGTAAGAAACCAATACTATTTAATAAATAAATAGTTGTCCATGAGAGGAAAGCTCAAGTTGGGCGTCTTAACGCATGTTGTTTACAGAAGTTTTTCATCAAAGCGACAAGCGAGGCATGCATCGGCATACTGCACACCAAAGCTACGTGTTGTTTCCGCCCTTTAGGGTCGCACCCCCTAAAGGACCGAAACAGGAGATACTGGAAACACAGAACTACAAAACGAAACGAACAACACGAACCTTATATTCCTTGTTCTCCGGCTAAAATGCATGGAGTCCACAAGACCCTTTACAATGCACCATCAGGGGTGTATTTATAGGATATCGTGTTGCATTCTTTACTGAATTGCACCTAGCAACCCTACTTTCAACGTACACGGTGAGCCGACCAAGGGCAAACAGGTAAACTGCCTAAGGGGCCCACCTTTGTCGGCCAACCACCGACCAACGGCCGCCCAGGTCTGGCACCAGCTAAGCCAACGGATGTGATCAGGCGCTTGGTACTGACGCCGGATGCTGCCGCCCGATAGCCGCCGAGTCTGCGCTATCGGTGCCGCCGCCGGATGTGCGCCGACCCCGTGCCATCGGCGGTTCCCGGCAGGCGCTGGGTGCTGCCGCCCGATAGCGCACCAAGGGCGCGCTATTGGTGTTGCCGCCGGATGCGAGCTGGTCCCGAGCTATCGGCGGTTCCCGGCAGGCGCAGGATGCTGCCGCCCGATAGCGCGCCAAGCTTGCGCTATCGGTGATGCCACCGGATGCGCGCCGAGTCCGCGCTATCGGCGGCTTTGGGCATGCGTCGGACGCTAGCGCCGAACGCGCGCTACGCCTGCGCTATCGGGCTTGCCTGCACACAGAGAACACACAAGAGGCGCGCGTTATCATGGGGGACGGGGTGGCAATTTCCACTCCTGCCCCCAACAGTAGCCCTCCGGCCTTGTCCGGAAGGGCTGACCCTTCCGGGCAAAGCCGACAATATCGTGCCACGCCGAATGTGCCAGCGCCGCCCCCAGGATGAGGAGACGTTTACTCGCTCGTTTTTTTTTTTGCCTCGATTCGCGTGAAACGACGTGTCCGCCCCCCCACGGCCGGCCCCTGCCTATAAAAGGGGAGGGCGTGGGAGGGGGTAAACACTTAGCCCCTCCTCGCGCTGCCGTTGACGCTTTCGAGGTCTCCTTTCGGTCTCCACATCCGGGAGTTCTCCTTCTCATTCGGTAAGGTCTAACTTTGCACTTTCGTTTTTCATTGCGTTAGTTAAGCTATTAGGGTTGGGGGTCGCGGTTTAAGGAAGGAAAAGTTGATCGCTTTCGGCGTATTGAACGCGGTTTCATTTTTGTATTTTAGTTGGGAAGCCCGGATCCCCCCTTGACGCGGGCACCTAGCATGTCCGAAAGCTCTTCGTCTGGAACTTCGACCGGAACAGCCAGCGAATCTGCGACTTCCTCCTCTGGCAATTCCGGTGTCTCAACCTTTTGCTCTGAATTGGCCACCAAACTTGCCCAAACTGGATCAGAAACCATGTCGCAAGGTTCAGGAGCCAACCTTGGTGATCCCAAAATCGTTGAGCCTATTCGCGCTCTCGCACCCGAAATTGATGCACCGGTCCTGGCCGTATCCGCGGACGAGGCCGCGAGCGGTCAAGGGAGCGCCGGAAAGGCATATGACGAAAGCGCCGACTCGGCTGAGTACGAAGGCGCAGAGGGAAGTTCGGCAGCCATGACGACGGAAGGGGGTGAAGGCGCCGAATCTGGCCCGGCCCGAAGAAGTCGCCGGGTCAAAATTGAGGGACATACTGGCATTATTTGCCGTTCCAAAGTTGATGAGGACCGGCTCAACTATTATCAGCGCAGCGGGCTTCTCAGCGCGTACGAGCGCGAAAGGAGCCGTGCTCCTGGGGATGAAACCACCCCGAATCCACAGCCGTATGAGGCAGTCGTCTTCCGGGACTTTTTTATAGCCGGATTGCGGTTCCCTTTGGTTCCATTTTTCGGATCTATTCTGGAGAGGTATCGGCTGCAGATTCATCATCTAACCCCGAATGCCGTCGCGCGGCTCAGCATATACGCCATGGCCATGAAGATGATGGGCCAAGAGCTTAGCGTTGCCCACTTCGTAAAACTGCACAGCACCCACTTCCACTCGAAAGTTGGGAAGGTTGATGGTCGACCAAATATTCGTGCCGAATACGGCTCCTACAACTTTGTGCCTGCCCCAGGTCAAGAGTAGAATTGTTTGGTGCCCACTTTCAAGGAAAAATGGGAGGATTGGAATAAATACTGGTTCTACATCCGGGTTGCTACGGATGAAGAGGTGGAAGCCGCGCAGCGAATTAGGCGCCGTCGGGCAAATCCCCTGGTGTCCCTAATGACCATCATGATTGGGGAGAAATGTCCGGCTCAAGTCGCTTTCGGGCCGGCTGACCATGCTGCCGCAGAAGCGTACGCCCTGACCGCCGGCCGGCAAACCAGCCGTGATTTGGCCGAGGAGATGATTGCAACAGATGAATGGCCGCTGAGTGAGTCGATTGCATTCGGGCCCATAAGGTACATCGATGGCTATCGGGGTCCCGACTTACTTCTCCAGCGCCCCGATCACTTCAACTCGGATGCCGAATATGTTGTTGCGCTGGAGAAAATGGCTACTCGGTTGTGCGGGCCATACGGTGACAGGGAGCACAAGAAGAAGCTGCGCCAACTTGGAGATTCGCCCCGAAAGAACCGTGTGCTGGATTGCATGGGCATTACATATTCGGAGAGACCCGCTCCGTTTCCAAGGGGGGCGAAAACCAAGAGCGGTGCTGGTATCGCTGAGGCGGATGCCGATGTCCCGAGTGGCTCCGGATCGGGGGCTCCCCCGCCGGCTCCCGTTGCGCGCCCAGCCCCTTTCGTGCTTATTCGAGGTGCTAGCACTGCTGCGGCCGAGAAGAGGAAGCGCGCCAAGCAGAGCCGAGAGCGACCCGAGCTGGAGCCCCGCGATGTTCAGGTATGCCGTGAAATGGCCGAACGGTTGTGGACCAAACCGCTGAAGCGCAGTACTAAATTCTCATTGGACTTCCTGGGGGTTCCGGAATCTTTGCCTGCCGAAATGGTAGAGCAGGCTACGCATTGCACATAAGGGCACCGTTGTCAAATTCGCTTCTCTGATGACACAGGCTAACATGACTGCTTCGGTCTTTGTTTTATAGGACGATATTGGCGGTTCCAGCTCGATGGCCGGAGGACGCAATCGGGTTTCTGACCCATGCCGCCTACCACCGAAGCCGCAGCCGACGCTAAGTTCCCTTGGCGTCAGTTTCAAGAGGCCGGCTGGCGCCTCCGGAGGTGTTTTTGAAATGTCAAAGAGGCATAAGGTTGTGGGTGCAGCTGCGACCGCTAACACGCCTGCTTCCATGCCGCCGCCTGCTGCCCCCGAATCCGCCCACACACTTTCGTCTCCTTTGGCCAGGAAGTCTGGTAAATCCCGCTTTCACTGCGAAATGAGCTGCATGACCCCCGAAACCACCGCGTGCGCTCTATTTGGACATGGCAAACTCTCCTTAGAGCGAGCCCCAAACGAGGGCGACCACATGCGCGTGTATTCAGGGTGCTCATCTCCCGATGAGACGAGCCCAGACCGTGAAAGGACTTACCAACTTGCTCGTGCTCTAGGGGCGGCTTTTGACGCCGCTTAATCGCGGGGGTGGACTGCCGCGCAAGCGGCGTGCTGCCGGGCGTGGCAGGTGTTGCCTTCGCGGATCAGTGTAGCACATCCTTCTCGACCACCACCACCGAAAGGGACTTGGCCAAGGTGGATCGCCTGGAGCTTCTTTCGGCCATCAACTTCCACGCAATTTCTGTAAGTTAACGACCTCATATGCTCGAGCTCCTTTTCCCTTTCGGGCTGTTGAATTCTTATTCGATTTCACTATGCAGCAATCCATCATAAGCGCTGCCCTTGCCAAGCAAGATTGCGCCGCGGTCGCTTTCGTTGAGTCAAAACTCACCGAATGCGAGGCCGAGGTGCAAAGGCTGAAGGATGAACTGGCTAAGGCGCGCTCCGAGCTTGATCGGGAGAAGGCTGCGCGTGAGAAGGCCGAAGCTAATGCCCGCACCACCCGGACTGAGCGCAACACTCAGAACGAGCTGCAGAAATCTGCCCGCCGCCAGCACCTCAACGAACTCAGCCAGGCCACCGCCGGAGTTGGCGACGAAGTGGTGGAGCCCGTCATCGGAGAGGAAACTAGTGTATTCGATTACTCCAGGTTCCTTAAGACTGGGCTTGCCGCTTTGGAGGGCCAGATGGAGCTCGGGCGCCGCTGGGCTGCCCTCGAAACCGTCCACGCCTTGTGCAAGGTGCTGAAGGACGCGGGCTGTCCACACGCGGAAGCGCTGCCGGCCCCAGACGACGTGGATCGCTTCTGGGTCCCGGATGGGGACGCGCATGAGGCAGCAGTGAAATTCTTTAGTGGCTTCTGGAGCTCTGGCGGCCGCAACCTAAGCCTGCTGCGCGCGGCACTTAGTCGGGCAGAGGTAAAAGAAAAATCGCCGAATGCATTAGCTCCTTGACAAGCACAATCGGGTATCTTTTGCTCGACTTAACCAATTTCTCGTTTCTTTCTTTTAGGGGGACGAGAAGGAGGAGGCCGTCATCCGCGATCGAGTTATGGCCTATATCGCGGCCAAAGATGAGCGCGAAGCGGCCGCCGCAGCTAGTACTCCGTCCTCCAATGCGCTGCGGTCCCCGGAGCTGACACCTGCGCTCGAAAGTACTGCGCAAGGAAATCCTGCCGGCGCCGATGCTTCCTCCATGGCGATGCCCACCGAATCAGCCGCGCCTCAGCCCCGGACTTTTGCCGACGAGACTGCGAATGATGCGTGAACTTTGCCCCCCTTTTTTATGAGGAACTTAGGTTTGTTGTGCTTGGTCCTGTGTGACCGTGTTTGTGGCCGTGTGTGGCCGGGGTTCACGGAACCCTTGAACAATTTCGTACAATCATGACACGCTTGCCATATGCACGTGTAACTTATCTGTTCGGCTATCTTTTTATGCCTTCGAGCTGTTGTTTTTGTGTGTACTTTCGGTTTTATGCCGGTAGTGCTAGATAGTAATCCGCTGAATTTGATTGTTGAAGGACGTATTCGGCCAAAAGGGTTTCGTTAATCCCTCCAGCGTTGGATGTAGTCGTAGAGCGCCGCCCCCCCCCCCGAATTTGAGCGGTGGAGGGTGTATTCGGTGAAAAGTTTTGTTAAGCCCTCCAGCATTGCATGGAGTCTTAGAGCGCCGCCCCCCGAATTTGAGCGGTGGAGGGCGTATTCGGTGAAAAGTTTTGTTAAGCCCTCCGGCGTTGCATGGAGTCTTAGAGCGCCGCCCCCCCCCCCCCCAAATTTGAGCGGTGGAGGGCGTATTCGGCGAAAAGTTTTGTTAAGCCCCTCGGCGTTGCATGGAGTCTTAGAGCGCGCCCCCGAATTTGAGCGGTGGAGGCGTATTCGGCGAAAAGTTTTGTTAAGCCCTCCGGCGTTGCATGGAGTCTTAGAGCGCCGCCCCCCCTCCCTCGAATTTGAGCAGTGGAGGGCGTATTCGGCGAAAAGTTTTGTTAAGCCCTCCAGTGTTGCATGGAGTCTTAGAGCGCCACCCCCCCCCCCCCCGAATTTGAGCGGTGGAGGGCGTATTCGGCGAAAAGTTTTGTTAAGTCCTCCAGCATTTGTTTTCACTTAGAGTATGTTTTCATTGTTACACAGTGCTCCTGTGCTCTGCACAGCCGCTGAATGGAACTCTGTTTGGCCTTATTGGCTAAACTCGGTTGAGTCCTATCTCGAAGTGGTGAGATGTAGCTGCCGGCACCCATATAGGCGTACTGGTGCCCTTTCACGTTTACAGGAAGTTGGAGCACTAAACCGCAACTGCTGGCTATTCCCCGGGCGTTATGCTTGCCCCGCGCTTGCTGCGGACCGGACTCCCGAATGTGGGCTAGTCGGCGTGCAGGAGCTGGGTCTTCCATTCATTCTTGGCGATAGTGAGACACGCGGTTCTGCGCATCTCTGCTATTGCGTGCTTGCTGCTTTTGCTTAGGCAGTCGAGTTGACCCTGGCTGCGCCTATTTGCTCGGCGCTCCCAACTGAAACGGGAGGACTAGCGCTGACTCCCGTCCTGACTCCTCTCATTGCTATTAACCTTTGTTTTGAAACGGGATGGGCTTGTTTTGACTGACATGGCTTTGCATGACGGGGGATGTTATGTATATATAGTACTGCTTGGATCATAGCGCCGTAAAACACCCTTTTATACAACAATACGGTCGTACATTTGTTAGGTGGATCATAAATTTTACCCGTATTAGATGCCGAGTAGCTGGATTATATAATCTAGTCAAGCCTCTCGGTTTTTATCATGCCTGCAGAAACCTTAACTTTGGTTTTACTGACTGCTCACATTGTTTATAGCGTGCTGGAATGGGAGGTTTTGGGATCGCTGGTATCGTCAGACCAAATGCTGCATTCACTTACCGGTCCTCACTAACCGCATTAGGTATAGGCTTTTGGCCCTTTTGTTGGTTATGTGTGCCGCATTCGGGTGGTGTACATCCGATCATGGTGCAGTATAGCGCTCCTTTCGGGAGTCCAAGGGGCTTTAACCGCGCACATTCTCGAGGCGTTGCTCGATATAGCGGGTGTGTTGCTCTTGATTGCGATATTAAATACCACAAGCACTTCCGGTGTAATTATACTGCCAGAATATGATGAATAAGAAGTTTGACTTAAGAATGCAAATTGCTTGTTGGTAGCTTTGCGCGACTGTTACATTTGGGTTTTTACCCCTGAAGCGCGTTTCACCTGTAGCGTTCTTTGTGCGCATTTGGCTTCTTGCTGTGTTCGCGACGCTTCACCGTTTTGCTGAGTTCGCCTGCAGCGTTTTCTTTCACGCATTTTAGCTGTTTGTTGCGTTCGTGACACTTCAGCGTTTTGCTGAGTTCACTAGCCGTTTTTGGCTATTGGTTGCTTGCAACCTGACAAAGACTACTCCAAATAGGGACAGTGGCACATATGCCATTGTCTTTTTCGGATTAAAGAGAGTAGTACGCATCCTCTCTTTAGGGGAAACGTGAATTAAAAAGCATTGAACAAGGGTACATAGGGACGCCTCATTAAAAAACCTCACACCTCCGAAAAGGTTTCCCCTGTGAGGAAAAAGAGCGCGCCCCCCGAATTGTACAATGTATGCTTATGAATAAAAAAAGAAAATTACAACCCCTGTGGGGCAATTTCATGGGTAAAAGCGGCGTAAATTGTCGGCATTCCAGGTGTGGCTGGACTCAGCGCCATCCTCATTCACCAGCGTGTAGAACCCTGCTTTTACCATTCTCGCGACGATGTATGGCCCGTACCACGGTGACTGCAGTTTGCCTTGCTTGTCGGGTTGCCGAATGAGCACCATATCTCCGGGGTTGATGACTTGCCTCAGCACTTTTTTATCTCTTCAAGCCTTTGTTTCCTGATGGTACTTGTTGAGATTTTCCGCCGCCTGTTGCCTCAATGAGTCAACCGCTTCGAGCTGAGTGTATCACTGTTCTAGCATAGTAGCCATGATTTCAGTTCGGAAAGATCCCAGCCGCACCTCTTCTGGAGTAATGGCCTCTT
Organism: Themeda triandra; assembly: GCA_018135685.1. NCBI lineage: Eukaryota > Viridiplantae > Streptophyta > Magnoliopsida > Poales > Poaceae > Themeda > Themeda triandra. Next base: position 274,333 of record JAENPR010000612.1, read on the forward strand.
CCCCGAAGAGGAGTCTGAAGGGCGTGAAACCAGTTGCGCGCGACTTGGATATATTGTGCCCCCAAATTGTAGCTGTTAACTCCTGAGCCCATCTGCCTTTCTTCTCGGTGCTTTCGAGGGTCTTTGATATGGCAGTGAAAATGTCGCCGTTGACCCGTTCCACCGCGCCATTCGATTCTGGGTGATTCACTGAGGCGAATGTCAGTTTGATCCCCAGGTCTTCATAGATGATTCTCTGCCACACAAAGTTAACTAAAGTGCCAGACGATATTGTCGCCAATGCCTTTGCTTCGATCCATTTGGTGAAGTATTCCAGTGTCACTGCAGTGAATTTCAGATTTTCGGGCGCCGGCGGAAGCGGCCCAACTATGTCGATGCCCCATCTCTGTAGCGGCCAGGTTGGACATATCGGGGAGGTTAGATTTGCTGGGGCCCTCTGATATTTTGCAAACTTCTGGCAGCCATGGCACGATTTCACCAATCGCTTGGCATCCTCGATAGCGGTTGGCCAATAAAAGCCTTGTCTCATTGCTCTGTGAGCGATTTCATGCGGACCTCTGTGCGCCCCGCAAGTTCCCGAATGTACATCGTGCAAAAGCTGGACCCCCTCGTTCCGGCTAATGCACTTCAGCAGTGGCGCCACAACTCCCTCCTTGTACAGGTTCTCTCCAATTATGGAGTATTGCTTTGTTCTGGACTCCATCCTTTGCTGTTGCTTTCTGTCCCCAGGCTCGTAGGTCCCAGAAATGAATGCCCATATCAGTGCCCTCCAGTCGTCACTAGCGATAGCGTGAATCACTGCCGGTCGCTCCTCTTCCTGCTGTACCGCTGCGGCTGTCAAGACTTGATAGAAAACATTGGCGGGCAAGGGAGTGTTCTGGGCTGCCGCTTTTGCCAGCGCATCTGCCTCTGTGTTGTCCGCCCTCAGAATGTACTGCAAAGTGAAACTGAGGAAATATTTCTCCATTCGTCGTACAGCTTCCAGATACCTGGCTAGAGCCGGCTCCTCGGCTGTGTATTCCTTTCGGATATGCCCCACAATTACTTGCGAATCAGACTTAATGATGCATCTGCGGATTCCTAGCGCTCTGAGTTTCCTGAGACCTAGCAGAACTGCCTCGTATTCGGCCGTTTTGTTGGTGGTGCGATACTACAACCTTGTGGCGTATCGCAGTTTCGGGCCGGTTGGAGGTGTCAATACCGCGGATATGCCCGCTCCAGCTGAGCACCACGCTCCATCCGTGTGCACTTGTCCATTCGGTTCCTCGGCGAGAGTAGTGTTGTCCCCGCATGGGGTCCAATCTGCGATAAAATCCGCTATCACTGCGATTTGATGGCCGATCGTGCTCGAAGTCAATGACATATTCATTCGGCTCTTTCACCGCCCACTTGCCTATTCTCCCTACCGCCTCTGTGTTTCTGAACAGGGCGTCTAGGGGCTGAGCAGACAAAACCCGAATGTGATGAGCCTGGAAATAGTGCTTGAGCTTCCGCGATGCCATGACCACCGCATATGTGATTTTCTCCAGCTCGAAATAGTTTGCCTTTGCTGATGTCAAAGCTTCTGATATGAAGTAGATTGGGAACTGCTGTAACTTTCCCTCATTCTCTTTTTCTTCCACCAAGACCGCGCTCACCGCCGGGATGCTGCCACGTATAGTAACAAGATCGCATCTGGCGACGGGCTTGGTAACGTTGTGGCCTTTGACAGATAAGCTTTTAAGTCATCGAATCCTCGCTGCTGATCCGGACCCCATCCGAAACCTTCTGAGGTTTTTAGAATACGGAAAAACAGAAGTCCTCGCTCCGCGCTTCTGGATATGAATCTCCCTAAAGCGGCGATCCTGCCAGTGAGCTTCTGCACCTGCTTCTTTGTCTCGGGCGGTCTCATGTTTACAATAGCGGCAATCTTGTCCGGGTTGGCTTCTATACCTCTGGCCGATACCAGACATCCCAGCATCTTGCCCTTGCTAACCCCGAATATGCATTTTTCCAGGTTTAGCTTCAGGCCGCTTGCTCGGAGGTTAACGAAAGTTTCCTTGAGATCCTCAATGTGTGTGCTTTTTTTATCGCTCTTCACCACTATATTGTCCACGTATGCTACCTCGTCTGTCATTCTGGAGAAAGTAGGGCCAGCATTGCGCAGACCCTCGGGCATGCGCTTGTAGCAAAAGGTCCCCCCGGGAGTGATAAAACTTGTTTTCTCTTGATCTTCTTCATTCAGCCATATCTGATGGTATCCCGAGAAATAGTCCAGTAAGCTTAACAGCTCGCAACCCGATGCGATATCGACCAGCTTGTCGATTCGCGTTAGTGGGTACGGGTCTTTAGGGCAGTGTTTGTTGAGATCTGTGAAATCCACGCACATGCGCCATTTGCCGCTTTTCTTCTTGACCATGACCACATTGGCTAGCCATTCCAGATACTGCACGGGCCTGATCATGTCTGCATCCAAAAGCCTTTGCACTTCTGCGGCTGCCGCGTCTGCCCTTTCGGATGACATCTTCCTCAACTTTTGCTTCCTTGGCTTTGCCATTTTGCTAACATTGAGATTATGCTGTGCCAATTTCCTGTCAACTCCCTTGAGGTCTTTTGTGGACCGCGCGAATACGTCCTTGTTTTCAGCCAGAAATGCTAGCAGCTCCGAAGCGTCCTGTTCCGACAGACTTGCCCCGATATGTACACACTGATCCGGGCGATTCGCCGATAAAGGCACTCTTCTCGTGCCCTCGTCCGGCTCTGCTCTCCGCTCTTTCCGCTCTGCGACCTCATCAGCGTCCTCTTTTCTTGCCGGCTTTTTTACTTCGTGCACCATGCTGTATCCCGGTATAGGTTTGCCATCTATGCTTCTGGTCGTAATTTGATCCCCATGCACCGTGATTACCCCGAATGGGGATGGCAACTTCATGCATAGGTAACTCTGCTTGATGATGATGTTGAACTTGTTTATGATTCCCCTTTCGAAGATAGCCGTGTATGGGTATTCCATTTGTACCACATCGAAAGATATTTCTTCCGCCCGCAGTTTCTCTCCCTCGCTGAAAGCCACCGTAAGCATTTTCTTCCCAAGTGCGTCTATTTTCTTTCCACCAAAGCCGAATAGGGCATTGCCTGCCTGATCAAGCGAACGCCTGTCGAGTTTCATACTGTCGTACGCTTTGGTGAATAGGATGTCGGCCGAACTCCCGTTGTCAATCAGTATGTTGTGCAAAGTATACCCTGCGACGAAGGCTGTTGCGACGAAAGCGTCATAATGAGGGTAGTCCTGGACTTGATTATCTTCTTCAGTGAAAGTGATGGGCTGAAGCTTCCACGCGGCTCGATTCATCGGGGCTGCTGGTGCCACGGTCAGCACGCACCTTTGGTACTCTCTTCGCGTTCTCTTACTGTCGTGCTCTATGTTGGAGCCTCCAATAATTGCGTATATGTGTCCATTGGAGGGCATCGCATTTGCGGGCGTTACAGTGTGTACGATCTACAATTCCTTGGAAGTTTCCTGCTTTGCTACTTGTTGCTGCTGCTGTCTATTCTCAGTAGGCGCTGAGGAGGATGCAACAGCCGATACTGGCATCGGATGCGCGATCATCGGCTGCTGGTATTGTTGGTAATGCATATTTGGCGACCCCCCAATGTGCTTGCGCATGTGGGGCGAGGTACGGATTCGCCGGCTGCCCCGACTGGAAAGCCGCCATCTGGTGAGGGAAAGCATAATGCTGTGTCGGTGCCGTATGGAACACATGCTTTGCAGTTCGGATTTCCCCATAGCGTCATCTCTTTCCTTCTGCTCTTTGGCCTGTTGCGTGTATTTGCAATCTTTGGTAAAATGGCCCTTGTTTTTGCCACATACGCAACAATATGGCATTTTCGGGGCGCCGCCATTGCGCCCTCGACCTCGTCCGCCTCTATAACCCCGGCCCCCTCGGTTCTGCTGGCCTCCGCCTCGGCTTTCGTGAGACTGGCTGTCATTCTGCTTCGGGGGTGCAGGGTTGGATGACTCTTCCTGAAGGTTGTTGACATAACCTTGATTCTGTCCCCACTTCTGCTGATTCTGTTGATTCTGCTTCGGGATGTTTTGTTTGAGGCTGTTTCTTGACACCTTGCGCTTCTGCAAGTCTTCCTCCGAAATGGCGAACTTTCTCATTTCATCGAACAATTGCTTTACGGTTTTGGGTACCTGAAAGCTCCAGTTTGGTTTTGGTAATTAATGACCCTCAAACGTTGCTAATGCTTTGCTCTAAGTGGTTAGACACATAGCAACGTGATGGTGGATGATGGAGCATGGTGATCACGGTGATGAACATGGTGGACATGTGAAGTGATCAAGCTCCGGTGATGGATGGAAACGCCCGTGGAGATCAAGGCGAAGGTATACTTGATAGGGCTTTCCGGTTTGGTGATCAAGACACTATAGAGAGTGTGATCACATTTAGGATCGATAATCGACTATCAAGAGGGGTTTCCTCGGTTCATTCGCGGTCCTAAGTGCCTCTAGTTGTGACTTTGCATGATGCATGAGAGGCTAACTAGAGAGCTAATACTTGTCGACGTGATCTTGAGAAGATACGCTAACTCCGGTGCTTGAGAAGTGATCTACTCTGTGGAGTTAGCACCTTGGACAAGTGGTTTGGAGATTGGATCAACGACGGCGCGACATCGAAGATCAAACGAGAAGGCGGCAAGTCACAGAGCGCCGGACGCGGGCCGGACGCGGGTCAGACGTGTCCGGCGTGTGCTGATCGGCGCAGGTTGGCTGGCTGGGCGCAGAGAGCATCGGACGCGGCAGCGGACGCGTCCGGCGGTCGCCAGACGCCGACCAGAAACTTTTTGGGTTTCTGGCTCGCGCGTAAGGGCACGTCGGACGCACGCCAGACGCGGTCGCCGGACGCTGGCGGATCACTGTTGATCGTCCGACGCATGGTGACGTGGCACGGTTCAAAGTCCCAACGGTCGTCTTCGCGGCGCGGCAGAGAGCGGTGGACGCGTCCGCCGGCCGAGCGCCGGATGAAGTCGTCAGCCGAGGGCAATGGCTCTATTTTAGACTTGGGTCTATAAATAGAGGGTTGGCCGGCTTGGGGAGGCTCTCTTCGCCATTTCTACACACTTGAGCATACTTTGAGCAGGAGAGACACTCCCCCACTCATCTCTTTGATTCCTTTGCTAATCTTGAGAGAGATTTGAGTGAGAGCAAGTGATTTGCATTGAGAGTTGCATCTAGAGGCACTTGTTCTTCGAGTGAGCTGTGGATTCTTGTTACTCTTCGGTGATTCCCGTCACCGTAGACGGTTTGGAGCAGCGGGTGGTGGTTGAGCTCGACTTGGTGATTGTTCGAGGCCACACCGGGTTCTTGTGAGGGGTTCTTGATCCTTCCCGCGGGAGTTCGCGAAAGGATACTCTAGTGGATTGCTCGTGGCTTGTGGATCCTTGTCTTGTGTGGAGATTGCGGCTCCCCATTGGGGTCTTTGGCACCGAGCCAATTGAGCGGGCAACTCACCAAGCAAGTGCATCGCCACAACGAGGACTAGCTTGCCAGGAAGCAAGTGAACCTTGGTAAGAAATCATTGTGTTGATTTGTGATTGCCGAGGCTTCGACCTCCATTGTGATTATACTTGAGCATCTCTAGGTGATTGGCTTCTACACCGGTGATTGGCTATCTTCTACTCTTCGCGGTGGTATAACCTTCCATCCTCTCTTTTCTTACCGCATAGTAGAATTGCTTGTTGTGGTCGGTCGGGAACCACTCATTGTGTAGCTTAAATCCCGTGGGTAGAATTGCTTGGTTGGTTTCGGTGAACCGACATTGTGTAGCTTGATCACCGTTGTTGTGTGTGAAATTGAATTGAGTAGCCTTGCTTGGTAGGACGGCTTGCATAGAGTAGTCGAAGCATTTGCTTTGCACATTTGCCGCCTCGCTATCTAATTGGGTTGTCTAGTGTTCTTGCTAGAAATTTTATTAGGCTATTCACCCCCACCCTCTAGCCATTGTGACCTTTCACGTGGTATCGGAGCCGGGCACCGTTTGTTTGTGTTGGATTAACATCCTACGGTGAAGCAATGGCGTTGGTTATGCATATCAACAACACCAAGAAGGCACCATCATTTCGAGGTGATGACTATGCCAAGTGGAAGCTCAAGATGAAGAGTCATCTCAAGTCAATCAACCTTGAGGTGTGGAAAGTGGTGGAGACAAAGTTCGAGCTTGTTGAGGGTGCGGTGCCAACTCCGGCCGAAGAGAAGAAGCAACAAGCAAACGACATTGCCGTGAGTGCTTTCCATGAGGCGCTTGACGATAAAGCTTTTGAACTCATCAAGAACCTTGAGGTGGCTCATGACATTTGGAAGAAGCTAGAAGAAGCTTATGAGGGCACCGAAAGTGTCAAGACCGCAAGAGCCTACATGTTGCAAGAGAAGTTTGCAAGCTTCTCAATGAAGGAGGATGAGAGTGTGCCGGAGATGTTCCATAGGCTCCAAGTCATTGTCAATGAGCTCAAGGGACTTGGGGAAGAAATCAAGGACTCTCAATTCTCCACTAAGTTCATGAGATGTCTTCCCAAGAGATTTGACATGTTGAAGACCGTCATGGTGAAGACAACCATGAAAGAGAAGCCAACTCCCAACCAAGTCCTTCAAGAGATTATGGCCGATGATGAATTTAGAGAAGATCATGAGAAGGAAGAGTTGGTGAAGAAGAAGAAGAAGGAGAATGAGAAGAAGGATGATGACAAGAAGAGTGTGGCATTCAAGGCCGCATCATCCAAGAGCAAGGGCAAGAAGAAGAAAGAAGAATCATCAAGTGAAGATGAGCCATGCTCTTGCTCAAGTGGGCAAGAAGAAGAAGTGAGTGAGCAAATGGCACTCCTTGTGAAGAGAATGGGGAAGCTCATGAAGAAGGGGTACCGGTCCAAGGGCAAGAGAAGCTCATCCAAGTCTAGTGACCGTCCCATGAAGTGCTTCCGGTGCAATAGCAAGGATCATCTCATTGCCAAGTGCCCATATGCAAGTGATGATGAAGATGCCATGAAGAAGGAGAGGAAGAAGCAAGAGAAGAAGAAGGAGGAGAAAGACTCCTCCCATCACAAGAAGAAGGGTGAATCTCATGTGGCAACTTGGGAGAGTGATTCATCTTCCTCAAGTGATGAAGATGATGATTCCAAGAAGAAGAAGAAGAAGGGGCACGCAAGCATTGCCATTCAAGAGAAGGTTTCTCTATTTGGTGCTCCATCGACTTGCTTCATGGCCAAGGCCACTAAGGTAAAACCTCCACCCGATAGTGATGATGAGAGTGATGATGATGATGAGACAACAAAAGAAGAACTCTTTGTCATGCTTGAGGATTGCAAGGGTGCTTTCAATGACTCTAGGAAGGAATGTAGGGGCTTGCGCAAGGATAAACAAAACCTTGAGCAAGAACTTAAGGAGTTGAGGACTTCTTATGAGAGTCTAAAGGTAGACCATGAGAAGCTAGAGATGGCTCACTCCAAGCTTGAAAAAGCTCATTCCTCTCTAGTTGAGAAGCAAGAGAAAGTGCAATCACAAGTGGTGAACATAGAAAAGAAAAATGTGTCCACATCATGTGATTCACTTGATGACTCATTTGTTGTTGCATCACTTGGCCCTTCATGCTCTTATGCCTCTACTTCATCTAGTAGTGTTGGTCATGCTTGTGATTCTACACTAGTAGTTGAGAATGAGTCTCTTAAGAAGGAAGTCAAGGAGCTCAATCACACCTTGGCTAAGGCTTATGATGGTGAGGACCGCTTGCTTATGTGCTTGGGTAGCCAAAGAGCTTCTCTCTACAAAGAGGGATTGGGCTATACCCCCAAGAAAGGCAAGGCCGCTTTTGCTCCTCACAAGACTAGTTTTGTGAAGAACAATGGTAGCTATTGCAAGAGTTGTAAGCAAGTTGGACATTTAGAGCATGCATGCAAGAACAAGAACACTAGTGCCTCCTCTTACAAGTTGAGTGCTTCTTACATGCTTGTTAAGAGTGAGAGTGGTGTGAGTGCTAGATTCATTGGTACACCATGGATGAGCTCAAAGAAGAAAGCTATTTGGGTGCCAAAGACTCTAGTGACTAACCTTCAAGGACCCAAGCAAAAGTGGGTACCTAAAGCTTGATGTCTTCTTGTAGGTCAATTACAAAGCCGGAGGGAGGCATTGGGTGCTTGATCGTGGTGCATCAAATCATATGACCGGTGAAGATAGTATGTTCAAGTCACTTGACAAAAGAATGACAATGGTGGATTCAACTCCATCACATTTGGTGACAATAGCAAGGGTGATGTCATGGGGCTTGGAAAGGTTGCAATTTCCAATGACAAGGATCTCTCCAATGTGTTGCTAGTTGATACTTTGAACTTCAATCTTTTGTCGGTGGCACAATTGTGTGATCTTGGCTACAAGTGCATATTTGATGACAAGCATGTTGAGGTAGTGAGCAAGGATCAAGCAAATATCATCTTCAAGGGGTTTAGGCATGGAAGCTTGTACTTGGTTGATTTCAATGCTAGTGAAGCTCAACTTTCATCATGTTTGATTGGCAAGTCAAGCAAGGGATGGCTATGGCATAGGCACCTTGGACATGTTGGCATGAAGCAATTGAACAAGTTGGTGAAGCATGATCTAGTAAGAGGCTTGAATGATGTCACATTTGAGAAGGATAGACCTTGTAGTGCATGTCAAGCCGGCAAGCAACATGGGAACTCACATCCCAAGAAGAATGAGATGTCAACCTCAAGAGCATTTGAGTTGTTGCATATGGACTTGTTTGGCCCAACTCACTATACATCAATTGGGGGTAACAAGTATGGATTTATGATTGTGGATGACTACACAAGATACACTTGGGTGTTCTTCCTCTATGACAAGAGTGAAGTCTTTGATCTATTCAAATCATTTGTCAAGAGGGTGCAAAATGAGTTTGACACTACTATCAAGAAGATAAGAAGTGACAATGGGAGTGAATTCAAGAACACAAGAGTTGAAGAGTTGTGTGATGAGCTTGGAATTGTGCATCAATTCTCACCAACCTACACTCCCCAATCCAATGGTGTAGTTGAGAGGAAGAATAGGACCTTGATTGAGATGGCAAGAACTATGCTACTTGAGTACAATGTGAGTGAGAAGTTTTGGAGTGATGCCATCAACACGGCTTGCTATTATAGCAACCGCCTCTATTGCCATGGGAAGTTAGAGAAGACTCCATATGAAATCTTGAATGGAAGGAAGCCCAATATTGCTTACTTCCGGGTCTTTGGTTGCAAATGCTACATACTCAAGAAGAGGCAAAGACTTGGCAAGTTTGACAAGAGGTGTGATGAGGGATTTCTTCTTGGCTACTGTACTCCTAGCAAGGCCTATAGAGTGTGGAACTTGGCAAGTGGGCTAATGGAAGAGGTTCATGATGTTGAATTTGATGAAACCCAAGGCTCTCAAGTTGGAGATCAAAATCAAGATGATGTGGGTGGAGATCAATTGAACAATGCAATGAGACACATGGACATTGGTGACATTAGGCCGAGGCAAATGGATGATGGTGATGAAGTGCAAATGCCAACTCAAGTTGTGATTGATGATTCCAATGAGGCAAGCACAAGTGGTACTCAACATGAAGATCAAGATCAAGGTCAAGCAAGCAATGCAAATGAGCTAGTTCTTCAACCTACAAGCATTGCAAGAGATCATCCTCTAGATCATATCATTGGTGACATTCAAAGAGGTGTGCAAACAAGATCAAGATTGGCTAGCATATGTGAGCATTACTCTTTTGTGTCATTCATTGAGCCAACTAAGATTGATGAAGCATTGAAGGATCCGGATTGGATAAATGCCATGCATGAGGAATTGAACAACTTCACTAGAAATGATGTGTGGGAGCTTGTTGAGAGGCCTAAGAAGCACAATGTGATTGGAACCAAGTGGGTCTTCAAGAACAAGCAAGATCAAGATGGTTTGGTAGTGAGGAACAAAGCAAGACTAGTGGCACAAGGGTACACACAAGTTGAGGGTCTTGACTTTGGAGAAACATATGCACCGGTGGCAAGATTGGAGGCAATTAGAATCCTATTAGCCTATGCTTGTGCTCACAATATCAAGCTCTATCAAATGGATGTGAAGAGTGCATTTCTCAATGGCTTCATCAATGAGGAAGTGTATGTTGCACAACCTCCCGGTTTTGAGGATGACAAGAGGCCCAACCATGTCTACAAGCTCAAGAAGGCATTATATGGGTTGAAGCAAGTTCCAAGGGCATGGTATGAAAGATTGAGGGACTTTCTCATTTCCAAAGTCTTCAAGATGGGCAAAGTGGACACCACTCTCTTCACCAAGAAGATAGAAGATGACTTGTTTGTGTTGCAAATCTATGTGGATGACATTATCTTTGGGTCAACCAACCAAGCCTTTTGTGAGGAGTTTGCAAACATGATGGCTAGTGAGTTTGAAATGTCTATGCTTGGAGAGTTGAGCTACTTCCTTGGTCTTCAAATCAAGCAAATGAAGAATGGCACCTTTGTGAGTCAAGGCAAGTACATCAAGGACATGATCAAGAAGTTTGGGTTGCAAGATGCTAAGGCCATTAGCACACCTATGGGAACCAATGGTGGCTTGGACATTGATGATAGTGGCAAGATGATTGAGCAAAAGCTATATAGATCAATGATTGGAAGCTTGCTATATGTGACCGCTTCAAGGCCGGATGTCATGTTTAGTGTATGCATGTGTGCAAGATTTCAAGCTTCTCCAAGAGAGAGTCACTTGACGGCAACCAAAAGGGTGTTGAGATACTTGAAGGGTACTCAAGATGTTGGTCTATGGTATCCCAAGGGATCAAGCTTTGAGTTGATTGGATACTCCGACTCCGACTATGCCGGTTGCAAGATTGATAGGAAGAGCACAAGTGGAACATGCCAAGTGCTAGGAAGATCTCTTGTGTCATGGTCTTCAAAGAAGCAAAATAGTGTGGCACTTTCCACCGCCGAAGCCTAATATATTAGTGCGGGGAATTGTTGTGCACAATTGCTATGGATGAAAGCCACCTTGAAGGACTATGAGATCAAGTTCAAGCATGTGCCTTTATTTTGTGACAATAAAAGTGCAATCAAGATGACAAACAATCCGGTTCAACATTCAAGAACCAAGCACATTGATGTGAGGCACCACTTCATTAGAGATCATCAACAAAAGGGTGATATTAGCATTGAAAGCATTGGCACCGAGGATCAACTAGCCGACATATTCACCAAGCCTCTTGATGAGAGGAGATATTGCAAATTGAGGAATGAGTTGAACATACTTAGCTTCTCCAACATGGATTGATACACCCCATATTTGACATGCCTCACCTCCAACATAGCAAGGTAAAGTTGGTTGTTGCATCTCATGCATCCTTTGCTAGTTGTGTAGACATGTATACATGTGCATCTTGCTAGGCTCATTCATTGCAAATCAAATGAATTTGAAGGATATATGGCATCACTATTGTTTCCTTACTTGATTTGATCTAGTGATGGCATATGACTTGTTTGTGAGCTTGTGAACCTAGTGTTGAATCTTTAGCACTTGCTCATGATGTGTATCTCAACATGGTCAAGATAACCCTTATTCTTATGAGGTGTGAAGAAGCTTGCCCTTGGTTCAAACCGAGATACATTTTCTAGGCATGTGATTTAGATTTGGCCATAGTTGATTGACTTGTTTCTCTCATCCTATACACCCTTATTGGTCATTGATGACAAAGGGGAGAAGTTTTAGGGGAGATTGGGAGAAATAAGTCACAAAGAGCAATGGAAGGGGATCAATTTTTATGATATGACCCAACCATGAGCACACAAATAGGGGGAGCAAGCTCATAGACTATTTGTTGCATATTGTTTGTGCATACATGATGATATGCAGCATTGCAAGCTAAATTCAATATTCATGCTTGTTTGGTGTATTGCTAGTATAGAACTTGATTGATGAAATGAAGTACTAGCATGCTTAGGTGGTTTCTAGACATAGAGTTTCACTTGTTCAAGTACCTTGTTTATAATGTGATCTCATGAGGTATCTTGAGTTTTGATGATGTCTAGATTCCCATGGTGCTAAGGAAGGTTTATTATCGCACTCCGATTGGTATCACGCTTCAAAGGTCAACTCTATAAACCATAGTACCATTTTGGTTGTGGTAACTCTCACAAAAGTTTCATCCATGCATGTGTGCTTGAAAATCGACCAAACATTTGATGCACACATGTAGGGGGAGCTACCACTACCAAAACCGGAATTGAAATGCTTGTCCAATCCAAGATTCATGATCAAATTGTCTTGGGCAAGCAATTCAATTTCATATTGAATTCTATTTCCATATCTTTGTGAGTTTGTTGAGGGGTTGTCATCAATTACCAAAAAGGGGGAGATTGAAAGCTCCAGTTTGGTTTTGGTAATTAATGACCCTCAAACGTTGCTAATGCTTTGCTCTAAGTGGTTAGACACATAGCAACGTGATGGTGGATGATGGAGCATGGTGATCACGGTGATGAACATGGTGGACATGTGAAGTGATCAAGCTCCGGTGATGGATGGAAACGCCCGTGGAGATCAAGGTGAAGGTATACTTGATAGGGCTTTCCGGTTTGGTGATCAAGACACTATAGAGAGTGTGATCACATTTAGGATCGATAACCGACTATCAAGAGGGGTTTCCTCGGTTCATTCGCGGTCCTAAGTGCCTCTAGTTGTGACTTTGCATGATGCATGAGAGGCTAACTAGAGAGCTAATACTTGTCGACGTGATCTTGAGAAGATACGCTAACTCCGGTGCTTGAGAAGTGATCTACTCTGTGGAGTTAGCACCTTGGACAAGTGGTTTGGAGATTGGACCGACGACGGCGTGACATCAAAGATCAAACGAGAAGGCGGCAAGTCACAGAGCGATGGACGCGGGCCGGACGCGGGTCAGACGCATCCGGCGTGTGCTGATCGGCGCAGGTTGGCTGGCTGGGCGCAGAGAGCGTCGGACGCGGCGGCGGACGCGTCCGGCGGTCGCCAGACACCGACCAGAAACTTTTTGGGTTTCTGCCTCGCGCGTGAGGGCACGTCGGACGCACGCCAGACGCGGTCGCCGGACGCTGGCGGATCACTGTTGATCGTCCGACGCATGGTGATGTGGCACGGTTCAAAGTCCGAACGGTCGTCTTCGCGGCGCGGCAGAGAGCGGCGGACGCGTCCGCCGGCCGAGCGCCGGACGCGTCCGGCGCTTGATGAAGTCGTCAGCCGAGGGCAACGGCTCTATTTTAGACTTGGGTCTATAAATAGAGGGTTGGCCGGCTTGGGGAGGCTCTCTTCGCCATTTCTACACACTTGAGCATACTTTGAGCAGGAGAGACACTCCCCCACTCATCTCTTTGATTCCTTTGCTAATCTTGAGAGAGATTTGAGTGAGAGCAAGTGATTTGCATTGAGAGTTGCATCTAGAGGCACTTGTTCTTCGAGTGAGCTGTGGATTCTTGTTACTCTTCGGTGATTCCCGTCACCGTAGACGGTTTGGAGCAGCGGGTGGTGGTTGAGCTCGACTTGGTGATTGTTCGAGGCCACACCGGGTTCTTGTGAGGGGTTCTTCATCCTTCCCGCGGGAGTTCGCGAAAGGATACTCTAGTGGATTGCTCGTGGCTTGTGGATCCTTGTCTTGTGTGGAGATTGCGGCTCCCCATTGGGGTCTTTGGCACCGAGCCAATTGAGCGGGCAACTCACCAAGCAAGTGCATCGCCACAACGAGGACTAGCTTGCCGGGAAGCAAGTGAACCTCGGTAAAAAATCATTGTGTTGATTTGTGATTGCTGAGGCTTCGACCTCCATTGTGATTATACTTGAGCATCTCTAGGTGATTGGCTTCTACACCGGTGATTGGCTATCTTCTACTCTTCGCGGCGGTATAACCTTCCATCCTCTCTTTTCTTACCGCATAGTAGAATTGCTTGTTGTGGTCGGTCGGGAACCACTCATTGTGTAGCTTAAATCCCGTGGGTAGAATTGCTTGGTTGGTTTCGGTGAACCGACATTGTGTAGCCTGATCACCGTTGTTGTGTGTGAAATTGAATTGAGTAGCCTTGCTTGGTAGGACGGCTTGCATAGAGTAGTCGAAGCATTTGCTTTGCACATTTGCCGCCTCGCTATCTAATTGGGTTGTCTAGTGTTCTTGCTAGAAATTTTATTAGGCTATTCACCCCCCTCTAGCCATTGTGACCTTTCAGTACCTCCCTGGTTAGCACCTCGGCGCACGGTCCAATTTTGAGGCCTCTGATGGCCGATGCGATGACCGTATCATCAGACACATTCGGGACCTGTGCCCGCATCTGAATGATGCGTTCCAGGTACTTGGCCATTGGCTCATCATCTGGCTGATACAGGGTGAGCAGATCCATAATAGTTTTCTTGTCGGCCTGAAGTCCCTGAAAGGTTGCCAGCAGCTCCTCTTTTGCCTGCCTCCATGACCGGATGGACAGTGGACGCAAGGACATGTACCAGTCATGTGCCACATCTTGCATTGCCAAAATCAAAGTTTTGGCTAACAAGGATTTGTTGCCACCTGCCGAATATATTGCAGCCTCATAGCTTGATATGAACCTTCTGGGATTGGATTTACCGTTGAAGTGCGGGATTTTGGGCTTATACCCCGGCGGCCATGGGTACTTTTGCAGCTCAGGGGACAAAGGTGACGCCACGTCAACCATATCCGGGACCCCCTTGCACGAGGCCGAACCCAGGTATCTCACCTCACTCTCAGTTTCGGCTCTTGCTCCGAGTGCCTGAATCTCCCGCTGTAACCTTTCTGCTTCTCTCGCTGCATGGTCGACCGCTACCTGGGTCGCTGATATCCTGTTTCTTGCTTCGATGTCTCCTTGCAACTGATCACGATATGCCTTTAGCTCCTCGATTCTGGTTGTATGCTCATCCAGCAACTTTAACAACCTGGAATTCTGCAGCATCAGTCCGTCCACCGCATTCGGGGCTTCTGGTTCCGGGTCAGCCTCCGCGTCATCCGCCGCCCCCTCTTCAACTGTGGCTTCCACATCAGACGGGACCGGCGCTCCGTCTGCTGCTCTGATGGCATTTTCTTCGGCGGCCGGATCTGGCTGCAGAGGCGTCGGATTCGGCGGCGGAGGCGCCGCCCCCAATGCGGTGGCCTCGGGGAGTAACGGATCCGAGCCGGTTGCTGCTGAAGGAACGGTTTCGTTGATGGTTGGCATTTGCTTTCTCACAACCGAACTTCTAGCTTTTCCCTTAGGTGGCATGACAAGTCCGTGCGACAACCACGGTGGGCGCCAATGTTGTTTCCGCCCTTTAGGGTCGCACCCCCTAAAGGACCGAAATAGGAGATACTGGAAACACAGAACTACAAAACGAAACGAACAACACGAACCTTATATTCCTTGTTCTCCGGCTAAAACGCGCGGAGTCCAGAAGTCCCTTTACAATGCCCCATCAGGGGTGTATTTATAGGAAATCGTGTTGCATTCTTTACTGAATTGCCCTTAGCAACCCTACTTTCAACGTACACGGTGAGCCGACCAAGGGCAAACAGGTAAACTGCCTAAGGGGCCCACCTTTGTCGGCCAACCACCGACCAACGGCCGCCCAGGTCTGCCACCAGCTAAGCCAACGGATATGATCAGGTGCTTGGTACTGACGCCGGATGCTGCCGCCCGATAGCGTGCCGAGTCTGCGCTATCGGTGCCGCCGCCGGATGTGCACCGACCCTGCGCCATCAGCAGTTCCCGGCAGGCGCTGGGTGCTGCCGCCCGATAGCGCACCAAGTGCGCGCTATCGGTGTTGCCGCCGGATGCAAGCTGGTCCCGTGCTATCGGCGGTTCCCGGCAGGCGCAGGATGCTGCCGCCCGATAGCGCGCCAAGCTTGCGCTATCGGTGATGCCACCGGATGCGCGCCGAGTCCGCGCTATCGGCGGCTTTGGGCATGCGTCGGACGCTAGCGCCGAACGCGCGCTACGCCTGCGCTATCGGGCTTGCCTGCACACAGAGAACACACAAGAGGCGCGCGTTATCATGGGGGACGGGGTGGCCATTTCCACTCCTGCCCCCAACACTACGGTAACTGGTTTACTTGATCTCAGGTGGCCCACCTAACTCAGCCAAGCCAATCCACAGCATATTGAGCAGCGCCAACATCCGATACTTCTACATGAAAAGGTGCCATCCGATACTTCTACATGAAAAGGTGCATGTGGAGCACAGTATTGGTTGAATCGAAAATACATCGTGCTAGTTGGCATCACTTATAAATTGAATAGGTAGAGCTGGTTGAAAAAATAACAGTTGAGTCTCAGTGCACACAACAAGGTACCTGAACAAGGGACTAAAACTAGAATAGACTAGAATGGTATTTTCGGTCGATTCATGAGGTTAAGATTGTACATGTATCCAAATTGGACATGTAGTGCCGGTACATAAGAGATCTGGATCTTGGTTGAAGATGGGATTCTCTGATAATTCAAGATTCATCTTTTTCATCTCGGCGCTAACCACAGGACGAAGCACAAAACAGGATCTTCTTAATCACCACCATCTCCGTCGAGGCTGGCTTGCCACAGTTATTGCCTCTGGGCAGGCTGAGCTGTGGCGCAAGCAGCTGCTGCACATTCTGCAGCGCCGGGATGTTAGCCCTGCAGTGTGCCCTTGGTGTTGCTTCTGGTCGCCTTGGGGTTGCTACTGCTATTGAGCTCCTTGATGCCCACCTCCAAGATCTACGACATCACGGACCCCTACCAGGATGAGAAGCTCAGCTTGAGCCGCACGTTGTCGTTCCTGAACCATACTTCCATGCCCACTCATAACATGCTCCGTTCAACTTGTCTTGATCTGCAGATCATGCTTAGGTTAAGAGATAAAGAAACATTCCGCAATTCCAGCAGCCAAAATTTGTTTGCACTGCAACCACACCACAAAAATTCAATCCAACATATGCACTTGTTCCTTATTGTTCAGCTCTTT
This sequence comes from Themeda triandra, assembly GCA_018135685.1. Taxonomy (NCBI): domain Eukaryota; kingdom Viridiplantae; phylum Streptophyta; class Magnoliopsida; order Poales; family Poaceae; genus Themeda; species Themeda triandra. Next base: position 291,317 of record JAENPR010000612.1, read on the forward strand.
GTATTCCTTGCCCTGAAGTCTGTGAGAGCCTCTTCACTGCAATTATAGGCAATACAATTGCTACAACAATTCCTGTTTTCTTTCTGGTTCTTCCTGTAAACAAAGGGCGCAAACTTCATTGAACAAGCATTGCAGAAATCCTATAAACAATTTAACTACAATCTGAACCAATTAGTACAAAAGATATGTTTACTTCAATCAAGCATCTTTGTGGAAAGATACATAGACTCAACCACTTGCAGGAAATTTGTTAGTATATTTCATCATAAATCACAATCGGTTTCAAACACATTAATAGCTAGACCCTGCATATCTCACACTCTGATTTTTATGCATGACTCTGGATTACATGTAACTGTGCGTCAAGTTTGGGTCATTGGTCAAAAAGGCAGTGTTGTGGTCTGCAATTTGTTAGCTGAACCTAACAATACATAGATGCAGACTTCAGTTTGATTTCTTGCTTGCCAACAACATAAACATTGCAGACTTCACAATTCGTTTCAAGCACACTAGTTCAATTAAAGCAGAGAATACATATATAAAAAAATCACCAATTACTTACTCGTGCCTGTAACGTCTGATCCAACACTCTTCACAATCTTGTTGTGTAGAACAAGGAGATCTAGATACTGGCGATTTATGCAACAGTCTACTGAGCAAATCGATTCGTCCCACAGATTGCTGCTCAACAAGTACTCCGCGCATCAGAAGCTGCAAACAGCGTACTGTACCCAATATAAGAAGTCAAAAACTGATATATACATGGCAATTAGGTATTCTGAACTTCGATCAACACTACAATTCAAGAACTCGATGCAAGAGCGTGACATGTACATAACTTGATTTCGGCAGCCTCCGGGTTGGGGTAGCGATGAACCGGGTTGGGGAAGACGAGGAACCGTAGTGCTGCTGCCTGCCTCGCTTGTACCCGTCCACAGCGCCACCCTTCTTGCCGTCACGACAGCGGCACCACCGAGGACGGCGGCCCTGATGTCGGCCGCTCCTCCGATGAGGAGCAGCGCCCCGACGCCGTGCGGCGCCCGCGCCAGCGCCGTTCTTCCCCTCGGCAGCAGCTCCGGTTCCCTTCTCGTCCTCCCGCCGCTGCTGTTGTGCCGTCGGCGGTCGAGGCAATGATGGGGATCGCGGAGTCCTTGGGCCACGCCTGCATCTTGCTCGGAGACGAAGCGACGTGCGCCGCGCATCCGCAGCACACCGCCGCTCCCTGCTGCGCCGCTGGCGATCGGATCAGGTGTGGCGGCGGCCGCGAAACCCTAGATGCGTCCCAGCTTCGTTTTTCGTATGGGTACACTCGTTTCCGTCCCCGGCTCGCCCCCTTCTGTATTAAGTGTTTCCACGTCAGCTAGTTACTCGTTTAGGCATTTACCCTTTTTTAAAAGCACGAATCTTAATGCGCAGATGGACGGCAACGTATGTGGTGGGTATCCAACCCCTGAGACACCAAATCCGCGTTCCGCGGCGGAGAACACCATCGTATGGTGACATCTTGGTTCACTCATCCCTTTTGATTTTCAGTGAGTTCTTGATTTCTAAGATAACTGGGTCTAATTGCTCAAGGACAGGACACAATGGCAAAGTTCCGATTCTTGCCGCAGCATGGATAAATTTTCTTACAACCTGATCCTTCATCTGGTACACATGCCGCTACCGGAGTATATATATATATATATATATATATATATATATATATATATATATATATATATATCGAAAATATTGGCGTGCGTGGGGGTGTAGATGCGGCTGGCGTGGATGCCGTCGGATATGCGTCGTAATGATTTCCGCAGATGAGAGCAAAATAGAGCATCATAGTAGCATGAGTCGACAAACCACATTTACAGCAGGGCACACTCATCGGGCAGACGAAGGGGCGGTGACCGGCACTCGTTCACCGTGTGAGGTTAAATGCTCACGGGGTCCACCGGGTGACTGTTCAGTCACGGGTGGGCGAGGGCGGCGGCAAAGGTAGGTGGGTAGCGGACCGGGGAGCCCATCCATCCATTTCCAGACTTTCCATCTTCAAGGTAGCAGGAGGGGGAGTGGCTTCATACCTTTCGTATCGGAGGGGGGACCAAAATCAGCGAACAGCGGTGGAGCACCGGGCAGCGGCGGGGACGAAAGGTGAGAGATGCGCGGAGGTGGGACGGGGCGCGCCGCGGCGACGGGTTGCCTTTTACGTGTCTCAATCATCGGTTGCTGCATGGGTTTTTCACTTTCTTTAGATGGGTTGGGCGCAGGATGACCATGAAGGTCGGAGAATAGCAGAGGAGTGGTGTGGACGGGAATGGACGCGGCAAGACAAGGACGCCGCTAAGGGGGACCGGTGCGCGGACGACCGCACTGGGAGTGGCTGGGAGGTATGTCATTATCAACTTCCCCGCCAGTGCATCCTCACGTGCTGGATCACCAGATCTGGGCGATTTTTCTTTGCTGTTTATGGCACCCGGGTGTGTGGGCGACGTGCTTATACGGAGTGGTACGGAGGGTAATTTGAGGAGGGGATTTTGTTCACATGTTTTCAAGGGGAGATTAATCCACGCCGCACATGCTTGCAGGTCACCGATGAAGCGCACCGGAGAGAGGAGCAAGGGCTTTGTGGCTGCGATGGGATTTGTAAAGAGTGCATCAGTTCATCCTATTAGATCCAAAGGGGAGCCCAGGTGCGTTTATCTCGCTACGAGATCATACGTTTCAGATATCGACGCCGGTCCCCGAGTCGGGGTATGCAGTCGTAGCAGCGATTAGACGTTGCATTTTTCTTGGGTGGGGGGGAGCGAAAGGTCTTTTTTCTGCTGCAGTCCGATGATCTACTGGATATGGAGAACTGCGTTGCGGGGGATGATTTTTTTGCGATGAAATCGCCACCAAGATGTGGTAATAACAGGTGGAAATGCGATTCCCCCATGGTGTTTAGCGCATTGGACGGTTTATTTTTTCATGGGGTGGGATTGGGGGGCGGTTTTTTTTTCATCAATGATTTTGTATGGGTTAAAAATACTACAATGGAGTTTTGATCACCCAGGTGAGTGGGGCGCCGAACAAAATCATTTTTTGTTTGGGGTGTAATCCCTTTTTTTGTCTGTTTCGATGGGCCGGCCCGATCTCCGGCGATCCCAGGTTGTTGTGCCATGTGGATAGATACTTGATTGTCGCATTTGTTTGAGTATAGTTTTTTAGTACATCAACTGACAGCCATATCTATTCGGTCAATAGTGGGCTTGTGGCGTAATCTTGATTATGCACAAACATTTCTTGGAAACATGAAGTAAATTGCAAGCTGAAGCAATTGTTACAATTGTCTTTGCATAAGTTCATAGTTTTCACTAATAGACCGAGCTGAAGATGGGTTCAACTATTGTTATTCTTATAGTAAATTCGAGTCATTTTATATAGCCCGAAAGTGTTGAACAAGTGCATCATTACTACTTTTGTTGGTAGCCGCATGTGTGGCCCGGTGAAACCATGCCATAATGGTTTTTGCGGGTGAATACATTTTCATTTACACTCGAATTTCGATTTTGTCTGTATGGCAGTGACGGAGAGTGCACATTTGGGTGGCGTGCTTCTGAGGTGGAAGTAATCGTGATATCTTCAAGCAGCGAGACACATCCGGGGGAACAAAATCGCCCGAAGGACATCCAGCCGGTGGAGCGCAAAAGGTTAGCTGCATGTCTTTACATACGTGCACGTGTGTCGCTGCATTCGTGTTTTTTTTTTCGGTGGGATGTAAATGTCTCCGCTCCTTTTATGACGGCGAGAATCACGAAGATATTGTGGACATGGATGATGATGCGTCGATTTCCCATACAACGTTGAATTGGACTTGTACTACCCGTACAAAGGGCATTTTGTGAGTATCAGGCCACACGGCATCCATGACCCCCCTAACACCACATGTTCACTTCATGGCAGCAGTTAGCGGAGACAGTTGACAGATCCCTCATTGTGTTTTGTGTCCAGGAACTTTATGCCGCGGAAGCAAAGTGGGGACCCACAAGATGGGTTTACATAAACACTCCGTCAGGGCGTGTCTACAAGGTGGAAATGTTGAGGGCGGGAAACTATCATGTGTTCAACAGGGGATGGAGACTGTTAGTTGTGTGTGAAGGGCTACGGCCAGACTACCGCATCCGCCTTGATTTCCATGGCGATTTACTGGCACTCAGCTTCCCCAATGGCCCGCACCGGGCAGGGTCGCTTGGACTCGCCAACGGTAGTGTTTTTTAGCTTCCACCATATTTTTTTCCGTTGTCGCGTTGCAATGTGGAGGAATCGTTTCTGACACATGGATTTTTGCATGCGTTATACGATTTTGTGCGCAGGCAAACCTCCATCAAAACCCCGTGCACTCAGGAAGAAAGACTACATCAGGGCGAGGGGGACGCGCATGGACGACGCAGTCATCGCAGCCATGCAGCATGTGTGGGGGGTCTCAATGTTTTTTGGGTGGAGCCCGATGTATGTGTGCACAATTAAGAAAAGCCAGGTGGAGGACGGCTCAATGGTAAGAAACGTACAGCTGAGAGACAAAATTCATCACATCTCTTGTTTTAGCTGTCAGGAAACTTTGTTCTAACTGGACACATGGATCTCACATCTTTTCAATGTTGTCTGTTATGTAGTACTTCTCAACCAGGTTCACAGAGTGGCTGCCCATCAGGAAGGAGGCAGTAGCGCTTCGTCTCATCGGCTCCGACGTCACCATATGCGGCAAGATTCATGGTTACGACTCCGGCGTGACGAGGATCACCGAGGGGTGGACTTTGTTCGTAAAAGAACACAGAATCAAGGTGGGCGACGTGCTGGTATTCAGGTACTACCACGGCCCGACAGTTAGTGAATTGCTCATGAAACGCGTCTGACGGAGGTGGTAAGCTGCGGTATGGATGTTGGAACGTGTGGAGAACTACTGATGCTGCACATTTTGTCGTAGATGTCGGTACAGACGGTTACCCTTAAGGTTATGATGTAACGCGGCGAGACCCACGCCTGTCTGTTACCTAGTTTTTTTTTGCCATGCCTGGCCGAATTATGGATCCTGAAGACAGTTCATTTTATGTAATGAAACGGGGGCTGCCAGATGGCATGTTGCCGCAATGCTACCAACTAATTCTATCTAATATTATGCAGTCTGCACCTTCTATACGTTTGGTCTTAAGCAATACGTTTTGGTGCCAAGCATCCAGTTCAAATACTACTTATGATTTTTAGCATACACGCGCACGCAAATGTATTGTATTTGCTCAGTGCCACACACCTAGGAAACTAAAATTAGTTACTTTTTTGGTGTTTGGCCTCCCAGCATGCACGGGTTTTGCTATGCCAAAAGCGGGCCTAACACGTTGTAAATGATGGTTAGCATCCACGGTTCACGAATGCATTCTTGGACGAATGGGTGCGTACGTTCACCGTACGATTTTTTCCGTTTTATGAAACACAAGTACATACACGGCGGACGCTAGCCCATACGCTGTCCACGCTTGTGTATGGGCCTTCGATATCCGGGCCTTCCGAATGGGTCTCGTACGTTCACCGTGCGATTTTTTTCGTTTTATGAAACACAAGTACATACACGGATGACGCTAGCCCATACGATGTCCGCGGTGTGTATGGGCCTTCTGATATCTAGGCCAACGTTGTCCAAGGCGGCCCATATGATGGCACATGGATTATTCGTTGGACCTAAGTTCATGAATGAGACGACGCCGGAGAACAACGAACACATACCGCCACGGTGGAACGATATTTATTTTGGCGGTGGTACAATACAAGATACATGGTAGCATTTTACTAGGGCCATAAGGGAAGTGACATTCGAGTACAAGAAACGTTACAACATTGATAGCAAAACAATGAGAAAGACAAGAAAAGTGGAGTACATCAGCGGCACGCATACATGCACGCACACACGCACCCGTTCAAACCTAAACAACCCGAGTGAGATTACGAAGTGCCAGAAAGGAAGCAGCAACTGCTCACGCACCGAAGTCGTCGGCCGTGGTGGTACGATCGGTGATTCACGGCCCGTGGAAGAGCCATATAGGGGATGAGTACGTAGACGATCCACCCGCCGACGGAAGCCGCGCGACCGCATGCCTGGGCCCCGGCCAGTGCCCATTGTCTTCGCGGTGGTAGCGCCGTCCGGCAGCGTTCCCGCTACGCATCATCCGCCATGAATGGAAACTTCGTCATCGGAAAGTACACACCCTCGGCGATCCGGGCTGCTCGGATGTGTCGAAAGACAATGAAGCCCCCGGCCAGCAATGAAGATGCGACCTCCGAGGTCGGTGAAGGGGATCCACCTGAATATATCGCCGGCCACACCCACCGTCCCCGGAGCAACCATACGCGCGCGAAACGACCCGTGGAGGAGCTTGCGCCGACACCTCGCACGACGCTTACGCCATGACATCATCGGTGGTATTCAATGGCTCCGCGGGACATTACCGGATGGTGGGTGTAAACGGTCGGTTTGCACGGTAATGGATGACATGGCATGCTTCGCTCGGGACAAATAGTCTATACCGATGTCAAACGCCTGCCGCGAGCTCTGGCCCATGGAGACAAGCTCCATAGCAGATGCGTACAGCAGCGCATGCATTGTTGCATCGTCCTCCACGCGGCGCCGACCTTGAGTGTCATCTGCATTTGCTGGGTCGACTGGCGGCTTGGCCGATCTAGTCCACCGTTTGCATATGAGGCCATCTGGTATGGATCGGCAGCCAGTTTGGACCAGAACCTGCACATAAGATGACAGGAGCGGGAAAACACATGTATCATTAAGACCATATACATATAAGCACGTTTTCCAGTTTATTACGGCATAATCGATTAGTATTACCTTGATGATGTGACGACAAGGCATACCGCTGTGCTCATACATCTTGCATTGGCAGAAATACTCGCGCCTATAGGGAGATACACCAACAATGTACGTCGACGCGGGGGCATGTCCTTCAGCCGGTGTGTCGATGATCATCCGTACTGTGTAGTAGTCTTCAGTAACTGATGATTCCACATCATACCTTCCCGAATAGAAGAGCTCGGTAGAGAACCGGTTGAACATTGCACGCGTATACAGCTTGGACGCATGTTGTTCTATCGGCAGACATGTCCTCATCACTCGGTTACCCTGCGATTTTTATCGAAGGAGACAGGTCATAAATATTACCAGTGGGTTCGAGATAACCCCACACCCGGACTACAAGTTACGACGCTCACCTGACGAGTCGCATGTAGTTCCTTACCCTCGTCAGCTTCCCGGTCTATGATCATCCGATCGTAGCTTGTGACGAATAAGTGCAACGGCACCGCGCGAGGTATATACGTTTTGAACATATGATTTGCGCTTTCGCTCCTCTGCGTACTTGTCATCCCGGCGCAAAATGTGTCGGCGAAGAAGGGTTTAGCCCACATGCGTCGATTTTGGTACGCGCGACTGAGAAACATGTTGTCACGCAGCGAATGCTCATTGATCGTTCATGCCACCTTTCATTAAATTCAGATTCAAGCATGAATTCGTCGAGCGGTTAGTGCAGCTGCCGCTTGAAAGTTGAATTCTTAGTGTAAATGGAACCGAGTGACTCTTTCGCCTTCCGCAAAGCACGTGCCACTTGCACCACCGGTGCCTAGTGTCGTAACACCGTGTCAATCGCCGACTTCATCGCGACATTGGTCTGCGGATGACAATAAACAAAAGAAGAGAAATGTAGGTGTTATTAGCATAATCATCGGTTCATGGTTTCCGCCGGAGCCACCGGTGTTTTTTTATATTCGTATGGACACGTACCTGTCAATATAGTAACAGGAGGGGCCCCACCCATCATCCTCACGAAGGTGGTGAAAGCCCATTTGAATGCGTCAGTGGTTTCCTCGCTCAACAAAACACCAGCAAAAATAATTGACTGAAAATGGTTGTTCACGCCTACAAAAAGTCCAAAGGGCAAATTGTACAAATTTGTCCTATAAGTTGTGTCGAAGGTGATGACATCACCGAATGGGGCATAGTTCGCACGGCTTGATCCGTGACACCAGATCAATGAGCGGACCCTGTTGCTCTCGTCGGTTTCCATCTCTACCATAAATCCCGGATCCTTTTTGCTTAGAGTTTTAAACATTGACAGCGTTTTCTCCATGTCACCATGTATGCTTTCTTGGGCTATCCTCGCGCACAATGTACGAATAGACTGACGACTAAACGGAATGTACGACGCCCCACTGTGCCTGCCCGTTAGTATAGAACATACATGGGATATTTGGACGTTGTTAATCCTTAAGTTTTTTACTAGCTCTCTAGTCATATCGTCGATCCGGCTATGCGACCTCCACTGGCGCCGCTCTCCACAGCTTATAGACAACGGATGATTATGTGCATCAACAAAATGGGATACAAACCAGCCCCGCCGTCACTTCGAGCAGCCTTATCATAGCTCGCACCCGGTCCGTATGGACCTACCGCCGTCGCACCGTCACGCCCCTACGACAAACGAACGTCACAGAGGAGCGTGTTATGTGCACGTTGGGAATGCCTTGTAACAGGGGTTAATTAATATATACGCACATGCACACGTACCTCGCATGCGCACACGATGTCCTGACGGCTGCGCCTCCCCGTTCGGTTGGATCGGTTTCCACCAAACCGTATGCCAAAACCCTTTTCCCACGAATACATGTTGTAAAACTCGAAAGCTTCGTTTGGTGAGTCGAACTCCTTCCCAACGGCCGGCTCGAATACGCGGCCACCACCTCGTACAGCCGCGTCGCGTAAAGCCATCTCGACGGCCCCATAGTTCCATCGGCTATGCGTTTCGGCCGGGCTGCCATGAATCACGGACCGCGTATCACGACCGGGGGCTGCCAACACGCGCACGAGAGGTGTGTTTTGCTGGTGTGTCCTAGCTGTTGGGGACTCTTTTTGTATCGGCGCGATAGAGGTCCGCAACATTTATAGCCAGCAGCTCAAAACCTAACACGGGGAAAAAGGCGGGAAAACGTCGCCATCGAAAAATGCGTGATTCGAAAAGTGGGCGGGAAAAAATGCCCATGGCTCTAGACGGATTGCTATGACCTAACGCATACGGTGCAGGGTGTCGTAGTGCGTAAGGGTAGTAATAAACGCCGTTGATGTTTGCCGTGCTTGTCGATTATGTAACGGTGATCACATAGAGTTTGTATATAGTCGACTGGCGGATGGAGGTTTCAGCATCTTGCATGGCACGTCTTGCGGTGCACACACGCACAACTGAACCTTTTTCACGTATACTTACACGCATTTTTACGTATTCGTCGGTGCGTGCGATCCCGTTATACAGAGGGGATAAATGAAAGTTGAATACACCGGATACTGCACTGGCAACTTTATTTTATTCATACATACGCACATGTTATACGTTACATGAAAAGATACACTACAGAAGAACAACAGACGCGTCCGAATTACATCACGGCCACCACCACAGTCGTTTTCGTGCCAAACCTATCGAATTTGAACACACACGATTTGCCGCCGCATAAACCAGTTGCTGATACGAACTCCGGCCACCCTTCATCAATCCACGCCCTACCACACCTGGCGGTTACGAGCTTCGCGCAGACGGGAGTTGTACCGCCCATGACTAGAAACACATCACCACGGCCACGGGGGAACATGCGAGCAAGGTGCCGGTTGCTGAACGCTCGGTCGAACACCTGTCATACATCAACACTTGTGATTTTTCCAACTCCTGTGCAACTAAAACATGTATGTGCTGTCTAATTGATCTGGACAAATTCCCCGCCCATCCCCCAGTACACGCTGCCTGTCCTATGAAAAACAGATTGGTTAGTCTCATGTGTATACTCGTCAGCATCAGGAGGTAGTAGCGTACAGGAAAATACCGGCATCCATGCTCAAAGGCGAAGCGCACCGCTGTATCGTGCGTGACACGCTTCCATCTCCAGGAGGGAATTTGCACGACCCATCGGTCGAAAAAACCGTGACACGCAGCTTCCTGTATCCTTCGACGTCCATGAGTATGTAGTCGCAGCAATCAATACCCATAGACGCCATGGCTTCCGGCCAGCCATCCGTGAGGTGAAAGACGCGCTCGTTGCACAGACTTTGGTGACGTACTCATTACCCCCAACGTCACAGACGCGAGCTGGAACAAGGACGCAATCCGGCAAGGGAGCGGCTGTGACATACGAAAAAAAGGAATATTTGATTGCACTTCAATTTTGCATACTAACCAGCAATCAAGGGTGAAAAAGGAAGGTGCAAGTGAGTGTGCATGAAAACATGGACGATCAATCGGAGTACGCACTGTTGCATAATTAAGAATACTTGGATGACAAATGTAAAGAACTAACGATACTATGCCGGTCCGTGTGATGCACACAGATGAGACGACGGAGGGCAGCCATTAGTGCAGGGACGATGACAAGGTGGCAGGCAACAGAAAATTGCACAAAAAATATGCCGTCGGTTGAATGTGCAACAGACCACGCCGCGGCAAATTTATATACAGTTCGCGGATGCGGTTGAATATCCGTGCGCGTGCATTGTCCGATGGGTAAAAGATACGTAGCGAAAAAACGCGCCGGCATCGCACCATGCATTGCGTCGTACACACCATGCATTGCGTCGTACACAACATGCATGGCGCGTGTGTGTGTTGGTGGTGATGGTGGCGAACCATGCCATCATGAGCGGCCTGTAGCCACGACGCACCTTTAGGGTTTCAATTTTACCAGTTCATCGCGGATAGCGCGTCCACACTGTTGGCTTGGTGGCATGTTCATAAATTGCGGCCCGTGTTTTCATTGCATAGTGGGTGGTGCATGTCTGCTGCCTGCTATACGGCGGGTGACTAGGCCCGATTCAGAGCAAGCCCTAACGTACAAACCAGGTACGACGCAGCTTTTTCTCGGGGGTAGGGCCATGCGTGTCGCAATTTTTGCAGTACAGTCTAGGTGCACGCACTATATTCGCTGACACGTATGGCATGCATGTGACACCTACTCGATGTGCGCGCGGTATAGGACCGTCGCACGAGTCCGGATATACCGCCAAAGACTGTGACAGTGTCGTGTTACACGTCGCATGCACTTTTGTGTAGCTATACGATCGAGAACGGACTAAACGGCGGGCCAACGTCGAATGTGTTTCTTTTGCCTCTATACAGGCACATCAAAAAAAGAAAAAAGACGCGTGCAACGCGTTAACGCGCACATACAGATTATAACCCAACATATCATAGTTTATACTTAGCATAAAACACGTAGTGTTGATTGAAAACAGAAAGATGATACAATCGACGTTTGTTGTTCTCATATTGAGGACGACTAAAAAGACAAAGACTTTTTTTCTTCAGCACGGCCATTCATTGTAGATTTTTTACGCCCCTTCCAAGTTCATCCGCTCCATGGCAAGGTGCTTGTACGCCTCCGCCCGCGGCACCAAATCCTGGACGAGGAGTGAATGTTAGCTATATGCAAATCCACAGTTTTTCTATGGACGATGATGATCGAAATTATCATACTTGTTGGGACGGCATCACGCAGTCACCCCGCATTTGGCCGTTATGGCAGACACACAAACATTTGCACGGGATGCACCCGCCCACCATCTGCTTATTGCAAACCTGCGCGCAGCCATGTAAGAGGAAATTTCATGTGGTTATTCTACCGTACCGATTATATCGCATAGTCATCGCACCAATCTACACGCTTCAAGTGTCTGCGAGAAAGTCAGCTGTATATCTTTTCAAGTCAAACATGTCAAAAATCTACGTGAATGTGTATCACTGATGCATACCCGGATCTCTTCCTGAAGCACTCGTATATACGAGATAACACTGTCGAGAAGCTGGAGTCGTTTCGTTGTCTGTTTCTTGCGAGACATGTAAAAAAAATTATTAGAACAACGCTTCATGCCCCTCATCAGCACATAATAGGATGCCGAAAAAAGGGAAAACGCATGATTCCATTGATTTTTTGCTTCGAGCACCCGTACCATGGTGCAACCGGGGACCAATCCGGCCAGGACAGCCAACCTATCATTCAGCATCCGTCTCCTATCCTGACGGCCACAAAAACGCATGTCTTTCAGTTGCGCGTATGAATCCCATACTAAATCGGCAACAACAAAACTTTTTCGACCATGGGGTCGTGGGGGTGCGGCCATACCTTCTCAGTGATGACTAGACGAATGCTCGGTCGCAAAGACGCCGGAGTCGGACGATCATGATTGAACGAGCACATCCTTAGTTCGAGCATCGATTCATCAACGACACCGCTGCCACCCTGCACCCCGTGCGTCAGTTATTTCGTATGCGAGACAATTCAATCCATAAGTAGTTCCCCTCCGCCACCCCAGTAGCAGTGAGCTTGCTATAAGAGTTACCTCGTTTGATTTCTCTCCATCGGTGAGACATGGAACCATATCTCCATTCGCCGAGCAACCATCATAGTGCGCCGAAGCGTCGCTGCAGTCCATGCTAGATTGAGACATGGCGCCGGTGTGGTATGCTGGAAGGGGCACCCGCTCGCTTGCGCTAGGCAAGCGTAGCTGTGGCGAGAGTGATGGGAGCGAAAACCAGCGTCGAAAATGGTGCCGTGGGGTGTGTGGTAGATGAGGTGGAGATGGCGGGGAGAGAGTTTGGGTGGGCGGCGGTGTCGCTCCGGGTCGAGGATGGGTGGATTGCCGATATGGTTATTTGTGTATTGTTGCAAATAAATGAAAGAGTGTCAGTCGGAGGAGAGATAGTCTCGCACCGAAGCGGTAAGTGTGCCGACTAGCTGGAAAAAAGGGCTAGCTGCCAGCTAAACCCTTATTTTTGTTCGCATTGTGTTTTGTGTTTCTCAAAGATGCATGGCGCATAAATGAACGTGGCCGGGAATAGATTGTAACCTGAAACGCGTCAGCCGGGGATCCGGACATAGGACACCGTACTAACATGCATCCTCAGGGAAGATCAAAGCTCAGCCGGAAGATAGCGACACGGTGGCATGAACTACGCACTGTGTGGCCCGGCCCATGTTGGCCCAACCCCCGATCACCGCTGTCCATGCCCCACAAAAACACGGGGCGTGAGTAGCGTATACTTCAAGTCATGGACAACCCAATCGCAGCCAGGTGGCCCAGTCCATGCACAGCAGTGACGGGGCGCGACTAGGCCAAATCATCGCCATTTTCGTGGTTACTCGGACAGGAAATTTTCAAATGTGAGCAACGAAACAACGGACTATATCTCGACAAACCGTCGCAAAGAAGTCATGACACACATCAGTGTTGCATACAGCGTCTAACCGACCTTGTGCCGTGCCAACGATTTTAGGTTGGTTGATACAAAAGAATCATAGACCTAATGCACGCTAATCCAACACTTGCACGAACTGCACGGGCAGGTCACCTTTGTTGTTTGGCAGGTGCAGTACGTCATGCATGATCTCCCCGCGGACGGCATCAACGCGCGCAACCTGCATCATCAAAAGTTTCCGATTGAAACACGAGAAAACCAAGTAAAACGAAGGACACCAAAAAAAAATATAAAAAAACATCACGTACACTGTCCGCTGACGCCTCGTGGCTGACACCGTTAAAGGTTTTCGCGAACTGCATCGCCATAACGTCGCACTTTTGTAAACTGTGACCCGTAGAAGTGATCACACATCAGAATCAATAAAGAAAAAATTGCCTAAGCCGCCAGTAAACAGATAATTGACGTAGTCTCGTGTTTACCCGCGCGGCATGCATTTCGCCGCGTCGACGAAGACGTAAGCGTGGTCGTCACACGCCATGCTCCACCCTTCGAAGAAAGCGCGTGTGCACACGTGCATCGCATCATCTAAGCTGCCGACGACGCGCTTGTGGCACCCCCATTGATCATCCCCTGTTCCTCCGACTCCATCTGGGTAGCCATACACGGTCGTCGTGCATTTCCTTTTCATATCCCACGCGACGTTGCCCAAGTGGTCACCCATCTCCACCATTGTAACGAATCGAAGAAATATAGGACGAAATATTAAGAATTATTAGCGGTAAACAAAGAAAAGCATGTATACAGAGAAGATTCCGCCGGGGTCGCTCAACTAGCTGGCATCGTGACACATCGTATGTTATGTGCACCCCGATGAATTGTGCACGCGTGCGTGTGGATGTGACAAGCGCGTCGCAAGATGTCGCGCTGACCTACATTTTGGACATTTTAACAAAATCGCGTCAGGGACTGATTGGTGACACATAATATCGCGGATTAGTAATGCGGGAATCATCGTATATAAACTCACGCTGAATCCAGTCTCCAGGAAATGCCTCCACACAGCCGATGGGTTAACGCCATATAGAACCATGTCGTTGCATCTGATCGCCCTGAAAAAAGCATTGCATGTAGATGTGCTAAGCCTTTTCGAGCCTCCAACCTGTCCGCTGAGGTCCGCGCCTTGCACTTCGATAAGGTACGGCTGATCGTGGCGAATCCAGTACCTGAAACGTAAAGGTGAGAACGACCACAGTGTGTTGACTAAGCGCGCAACACCTCCTACGTGTCGGCTGTAACATCCCAAAAATCCGAACTACAAAATTTTTTCTAAATAAACCTTTGTTTGTTGCCTGTCATGTACGAAACCCTATTAGTTCGCATACAAAGTACCTTTTGTTTAGTTGCTAAGCATTGCGATGCAACAACATCACATGTGTCTTAATATAGTCCTTAAGCCACATGTGATTAGGACCTTAGGGAAACCTCCTATACCTACCGATGAGAGTATGTGACCAACCGTTTAACCATAGTATGCCCTAGTGATAGCCCCTAGGATATGAACCTAAACCCTAGCAACTCTATGATGGACCCGATAGCAATACTACCAAGGCGTATCGTGTATACATGTACACCTACCCATAGTGTAAACCCTACAACCAACTACTGACCTAACTAGAGTTAGCTAGTGGTCGTCTTTATCACACTAATCCTTGACATAGTGACTTGAACCTATGCCCATGACTCCACATAGAGGAGTATTGATCCCGAACCCTAGGCCATGGTAATAGAACCTATCCACTCCAAGTGACTATCTACCCGACCCTAGCTAGACAAAGACTAGTGACATCATGCCAACCCGTAGTGATATCTCCTCACATGAGAATTGTGGTACTTAGTGTCATGGTAGGAGAAGAGACCCACACCTATCAATACCTAACTATCCTAGTAGACTAATCCTCACCAACCTAGGGAAAACACCTTTGCTTATGAGAACGCAGTTGCTTAACTACATACCCCGACACTAGAAACTACCTACCTAGCTCGACTAGCCACTTCACCACTCTGATGGGTGAACTCCACCAGACCACCCTAGTGGGGCAACCTACTAACTATGCCAACTTAGAGAGAGATGCCCTAGCCCTATGCTTATCACCTAGTGGACCCTCAAGTCGCCATAGTGCTATAAGGAGTAAGCCTAGCAGTTAAACCGAGGTGTCACTACTTAGATGTCCACCCATAACCTAACCTGGATAGAGTACCTAGTGCTAAGCCGAGAGGGACGAGGTGTCACTAGGAACCTACCCTTGGTCTCATATTGGTCTAAACCTAGCCTTGCACCTCAATGCAGATCACTCATAGGTACCACCCTCTTATAGCCTAGGCTTTACACCATCGTGTCGCCTGTGCGATGTTTAGGTTTAGCCCATGCTAGATCTATTAAGGTGTTATACAACATGATTGGGTTGGATTTGGATTTTATTGGATTCTTGTATTGATTAATAAATCAACGACCCAACATCTATTTATTTATACAATAAATAGATGAAATGATATATATGGGAGTAACATCCCAACATGTCCTAAGACCTCCTATGACCACCATGAAAAATGATACATAAAAGACATGGCCTACAAATACATATACCCGTGCACAAGAAAAGAAAACAGAAATAGAAATAGAAAAAGAAAAGGAAAAGAACAAGCCATTCGGCCCATGACTCAAACTCGGCCTGCTTCTTGATCGGACCGGCCCGGTGGCCCATCCGGCCTCGCTCGTCCCTCTTTCCTTGTTCTTCTCCGCCTCTGGCCCGAGTCGAACTGCCAGCCCAGCCCAGCTGCTCCTACCGGCCCGAACCTCCCTCCTCCTCACCAAGCCAGCCTGCTGGGCCCTATCCCTCCCTTTCTCTTCTCGCGGCCCGCGAACGCAGCCAGCCCAACCCCGCCGGCCCACTCGGCCACGCTCAGGACAACGCCGCCCCCGCGTCACGACGAAGCAGCCGCGAGAGACACCGCCACCCGGGACCCACCTGTCATAAGTCCCAGCCGTACTCTCCCTTTGCTCTGCTTTTTCCGGAGCGGAAGAAAACTTGGGGGCCACGATGAAGCTCCGCCGCCCGATCATCCCTCCGCGGCATCGACGGCCACCAGCGCTGCCAGCTAGGACGACCAACACCCGACAGCAGAGGTGAAAGATGCCCGCGGCCGCGAGCACTTTACCTTCTGCGCGCGCCCGAGCACCTGCTCCTGTCGCCCCTGTTCCCCACTCCTTCCTTGGCCACGAAGACAACTGCGCCCGTCGCTGCCACGTGGAGCCCGCGCAAGGCCGAAAGCGACCCTTGGAGCCCTCCTGGCCACTTGATCACGCCGAGCCCCCATCACCGTCCGCCGCGACCTCCATGATCGCCATCGCCTATAAAGATGGAACCTTGGGGGCGCTAGGTTTTCCTCGCCGCCGCTCCGGTGGTTGGCTAATTCGCCAAACCAACCGCACTAAGCCAAGAGCAAGAGGGAAGGAGGAGAAGGAGAGAGGAGAAGAAGGTGGAGCGGAGGAAGCCGGAGAGCGCGCCTAAGCCGAGCCGCGGGAGCAAGGGCGCCGCCGCGTCGGAGATCGCTGGAGGTGAAGACGGAGCACGCCGCCGATGAAGAAAGGACGCGAGGCGCGCGCCGGACCGCACCGGACGCCGCGCCGCTTCGACGCCACGCCAATACCTTGCTCGCCACACGGGAGGTGAGCACCGCCGCCCGCTTTTCCCACCTCGGCCTTGCTTCAAGCCGCCATGGCGTCCCCACCACGGACGCGTAGGCGAGGGCCACCGCCGGCCTCATGGCACACGCACGCACCAGCACGCGCCCGACCCAAGCCTCGGAAAGCCGGCGCCACCATGCCGGCGGACTTGCCCGCCATGTCGCCGCCGCGGCCACGACCACGCCGCGTGCGCCGCCGTTCGGCGAACCGAAGCCCCCGGAAACCCATGGACCACGGATCGAGTCCGCCGTGCGCGCCGCACCCCGTGCGCTCGCTAACGGGGAGGATGACCGTGGGAGACGACCTCCCGCCGGTGACCACGTCCACACGGGCCGCCCGGAGCGCCGCCGTGGCGCGATTGCGCCGGCAAGCTCCGGCCGCCTCTATGTCGAGGACGTGCCGTTGAGTTTCGCCGTGGCCGCCGCACGCCGTGGCGTCACCGGAAGGAGGAGATGAGGCCCGGAGGGCCGCCTTGATGTCGTGCCGCGCGCGCCATGCCCGCCGGCGCCGCCGCGTGCCTCTGCCGCGGTCGTGTGCCGTCGCGTCGTATGGCCGCCGCAGTCGAGCCAAGCTGACACCTCACAACCCCAATTGTCCAACTGCGACGCCAAATCGGAACCCTGGCGGGGAGTTGCCTCCCTTGCGGTGCGCGCCGCCGTCGCCACGCCGTCCTGCTACCGCCGCCATGGCTAGCGGCGCAGGAAGCCCCCGGCACCGCCGTTAAACCTTTGCCAAGACCGCCTCGACCATGCGATGCTGATGCGCTCGCCAATTTTGGCTATGAGCCACCGAGCCGCCCTAACGCGCCGCCATGCCGCTGCCGGTGGCCATGTCCGTCGCCAGGCAGAGCGGAACGCTGGGAAGAAGAAGAGGATGGGGAAAGATGCTGGCGCGGTGTAGATGGACATGGTCCAGGTGGACCGAGCCACCCTTGGCGGGTCCCCGTGGACTTGTCCACTGTGCGCCGGATTCCATGGACCGAGCCCCACCTGTGGCAGCCACGTAGACTCGGTTCATGGTGGCCACGAGACCGACAGATGGACCCACGGGAGCTGGACCACCGTGCGCCACCATCGTGGACCGGATGCCCAGTGGAAGCCAACTCCGTGGACCCAACCTACGTGAACCGTGAGGAGAAGAGGAGGAGTGGACCCGGCGCATCGTAGACCAAGCTATGGTCTATGGACCCTCCAGTGTCGGTCCACCGTGAGCCGCCCGCGTGAACCAAGGCCCGTATCGGATCCAGCCCGCCGACGTGGCTTCACCACAGCGCGCCACGTGTCAGGCCGGCCCGGCCCATTGGCGGCCCAATCCGGCCCAATAGTGGCCCAATTAGGGTTGACCGGTCAGCGGGTGACGTCATCATGACGTCATGCTGACGTCATCCTGGCCCCACCCGGTCCCAGCTGCCACGTGTCGGTGCCGGTCGGCGTGCCACGTGGCCTATTCCGGTGCCGACACGTGTCCGCTCTATAATAATCAGCCTTTTATTATTTTCGAATATTGTGTAAACTTCAAAAATTCATAACTTATTCATACGAGCTCCAAAAATTATGATCTTTATATGTAAATTCATCTAAAATCGAGCCCGATGCAATGGGACTATGTTTGAGTGCATTTGGTTCTTCTATATTTGATTTGCTTCTTTGTGGCTTATAGGAGTCGCTAACGCGACAATTACGTTTCGGTTTTAGTCGATTCGGGGAGGAGCGACCCGAGGACGTGAAGTGGAGATCCACCGTACGACTACGGAGGAGGACTTGTACCACTACCGTCGGATACGTACCACTACTTCCTCGACATCGCGGGTGTCATGGCGGCACCTTTAATTTAGAGAATCCTATTAGACATTGCATGTTTAGAACTGCTAGCGCTTTATATTTATTCCTTTGCTAGTATATGATGCATGATATTGCCCGAGCTATATTTACCTTGTTCGAAGCCCTTTTACCATGTTACCCAGCCTTGCGCTCGCACTTATATATATATTACCGCCCTTCTGCGTGCTTGCATTTATTATCACCATACTTATTATAACTCCACTTCGCATTGTATATGTGGTGCGGGTGGTGAACCCTTGGGAATGGTTTGGCTTGGGATGCCGACTTGTGGTTATGGTGATGAGCGGTGTCTTGCGTGAGTCTTGGGTGTGTGGTGAGGGTTGAGTCGGCCGGACGGGGATTACGACGAGCTTCGAGCGAGTCTTGCCGAGGGGATACGGCACGGGTATCCCCGCTTTGTGAGTACCGTGGCGGGTAACCGGGTTTGGATTGAGGTGTCCTTGGTGTGAGCTCCTTGGGGTGGAGCCTTGGAAAGGGGTGCCGTGGCAAAGCACGGTAAAGATTAGCCCATACGGGGGAGACATCGCTGTCGGCCAAGACCTAAGGACTTGTGTGCTAGTGACCGGATCATTGGACGCCTTACTTTCCACTCGCTCTCCAATGGGAGGGGAGCCGGTCTAACCATATGGTAGTATGGATGCCATTACCGTCGGGTGTAAGCGGATAGTGTCGGGAGGTACGGGTGGAGCCCACACCCTCCTTAACCACATAGTGACCCTTTTGGCCTGGTACTATGTTCACGGTCTCGGCGGCCGGGTCGAGTGACGGGATGGTATCCATTCTAGGCTTATGGCGATCGGAATCGCCTAGATGTGGCCGCATCGATGATGGCTATCTTGTGGAATAGTGAAACCTCTGCAGAGTGTATGGTTGATCGATCGATACATAGCCGACTCGTTGGCTATGGACCAGTCCGTGTGATGCTTGCTTGACTAGGAGAGGAGTCTTACTCGCCCTTCTTGGGATATGGGTATGTTACATCCGACCGTGAGCCCGGGAGGTCGCGGGTCGTTGAGGCCCGACGAGAGGGAGTCGTCTTGCCGGCCACGTGAAGCGTGGTGGGGTGTGGTGTGTGGTGTGTGAGGTGTGGTGATGTGTGGATGGGATGGATGGGATGGTGGATGGATGTGTGTGTGGGATTTGGGAATGTGTTAAACTTGATTATTATTATTATTATATTATACTTGTTGCTACTTCGCATGCGCTAGGATGCAAACCACGGCCAAATATAGGATCGCCGGATCCCTTTATTTTCTCTTTTCCACTAAAGCTCATTCGGTGCGACCATGGCACGCACACATCCGGCGGTGTGCGGTTTTCCCGTGATGTTAGGGATCGAAAGGATTAGAAGGTCTCGTGCCTCGCGCTCAAGTTGGAGTTTGAAGTTGCTTCCGCGTTATTCTTCCACCTTCGCAAGCTGTTCCGGATGTTAGATTTACTTTGTTTACGCCAGTGTGGCGTTGTAATTATTATTGTAAACCCTTCTATTTGTACTCTGTATTCTCAGAATTCGATGTATGGAATTGATTATTAACTGTTGTATATCATTCTGTGATTTTTCCCTTCGTGGAAAATTGAGGATGTTTCAGTTGGTATCAGCTCCTTGCTTGACCCTAGGACGAGACCCTTAGGATTGGACGATAGAATAGGATGAGTCAGCCCTTCTTTCGGTTATATTACCGACCTTGCACTATTTCGTGCATGGCTTGCCTCTTATAATGGACTTGCTAACCATGTTCTTGGACTCCAATGCAAATGATGGTGATCTATTAGAAGCATGCCTTCTACCTCAAGTACCATGATGGATACGCCCAAGTTCTACAAGAAGTGCTTCAAGAGTCAGAACCCACAACAATAGACGTGCCACAAATAGGTAGTGCCTAGAAGAGCCGAAGTCTACTATATGATGACCTGTAGAACCTCCTAGGAAAGGAAATGCCGTAACAAAGCCTTGTACCATTCCTAAGGTAGAAGACACAACCTTACTGCTATGCAACTTATTGTCCATACGGCTATTCATGCGTACGAACTCTTTGAGCATGGCCTCCTGCCGTCTATTACCCCGTGCCCTCGATGCCTTTAGAAGTGCCATAGGGTAATGGGAAGAAGTTCATCAATGTACATAGAGAAAGTACGACTAATGCCCTACCATGTAGATGGAAGAAATTTCTTCAACCCCACCTACCTAGTTTCTTAGACAAGACTCATCATGATAAGGGGGTAGGAAGAGGATGATTAGAATAAGCCATGTATAGCTAGAAGTTGTGCCATGAAGAGTAGAATGTCTACCATTTTAAGCTACTTACGTATAGTACGTTTTTCCCGCGGATCTCTTGGCGTAGCTACCAAGGATATCGCTTTGTAATAAACCCAATGTAATGAGTGCTTGGTTTTTATCGGATTTTATGGTTCTTCATGCTTCTTTGTATGAGTGTAGGATAGATTTAAATGTTTTTAAATTGTTTAAATCGTCTAAACTCAAGTTAAGATTGTTAATAAATCATGTCATTTGCACATGACTCCTAATCCTTATGACCCATACAACAAGATGCCCAACCACTAACCTGGTAGCTTGAAACTTTGCTCAACCCCTTCGAAGACACCATGGACAAGTGATCAAGGTAGTCACAAGCCATCCCCAGGACTCAACCCCAAGAAGGAAGAACCCCATGGAACCCCCACTGAGGAACCACTCAACAAATCTCAGCATGAGCAAGGGAATTCATCTCTGATGAAGCTTCCTACCTTCGACGGAACTGACGATGATCCTATCACCGCTGTAGACTGGCTATATGATATGGCAGAAGAGTTAGACTTGACCACCTACACTAAAGAAGAAAGCGTGAAGGTTGCAGCCCATCAACTCATAGGTTCCGCACATACATGGTGGAACACATTCAGCAATGCCCAACCAACATCTCATGGGGAGAGTTCAGCGAAGCCTTTCGCAAACACTATGTACCAGATGATGCAATGGAAGACTTGAAAAGAGAGATTCGAAGCGTAAGGCAAGGAACAGGAAGTGTTCACGAGTACAACATCCGCTTCAACCGCATGTTGTGTTACGCCTGCCGTACGTGACTCTAAGAAAGATATGGTGTTCTACTACCGTAGGGGCCTAAACGATGGCATCGAATGGTCCTTGCCGGAAGCACCTACCACACCATTGAAGAAGTAATTAACAAGGCGATTGAGATAGAAGAAGACCTCCTCGAGTATGAGATAGTCGATGGAAGGAAGAGATGCCGCATTGATGGATCATTCGGTGGCTCACTAGCACGACAAATGAGAGCAATCTGAGACTCATATCGTACCCAGGCTCGAAGTATGTGGAACGCTACTGCACCTACTTCTACAGGCAGTGTGCCGTTCACTTACTATGGATCCGACCACTCTAACCTCAGGGATGCTGACAACAAGGGAATGAAGACCACTCCACCAATTCAGAACCTTGGTATAAAGAACCTCGTGGCAATCACAAGTAGCGTGTTTATCACCTGCTATGGATGCGACAAAATGGGCCACATGATCGCCAAGTGCCCAGAAAGAAAGACTACCCTACTACAACTCCTGTCCTCAATCTAGACAATGATACTCGCTAAGCATGTAGTCAAGTATTCAATCTTATCTGATGTAACATGCTTGAACAAGTCTTCAAGATTGTATGAGAGTTCATCTTATCACTAAATGCAAGGATTTTCCCCTCTGTACAAGAACGCTTGTGAACGATTCCAAGATCTCCGGCATATAGGTATCTCTCGCCTAATCCGATTTAAAAATCTATCTCCCGAGTGCATTGGAAAAACTAGCTTCTTTTCAAAGTATCTTTGCGAAAGTCTTTCATTTCAAAACGAAGTTTTACCTTGCACATCAACCTTTGATAAAATGCTTGCAAACCAAAAATGGCTCAAGTTTTATTTTAAAATCTTTTGATTTCAACCAAGGAGCCAAACTTATTTTAAATAAAATTCATCTTCAAAATGTTTTGCAACACGTTTGCTAAACCAAATAATTGTGAAAAGGTTTTGTTTGATTGTGAAAACCAAGTTTCACAAAACGAGCAGTAATTGTGAACCAATTTTTAAACTACCCATGTTTCAAATGATTGAAAAGGAGTCACGCTTGTTTGAAGAGTAAAAAAACCCATGTTTCAAAACTATTTGATCTTAAAACACGCTCTGATTTCAAACCTCTTCAAAATCTCCCTTGGGCTTCAAGGCCTACAAAATCACCATCTATTTTAAAATAAGATTTTAGAAAATCATCATGACGATGAGGGTTCAATGAGCGACATGCCCCCAATCGATCACTCTAGAATTGCGTATGCATCTTGGATACCCTGTACAAAATTTGGATCGAGTCACCAAGTAAAGCAAAGGACTGCAATACCTTTCGCAAGATCCTTTGAAGCGGCTACGCCGACTAAAAGCAAGGATAACAACTACGCTTATCAGAGTAGCGCAGCGGAAGCGTGGTGGGCTCATAACCCACTGGACCCTGGATCGAAATCAGGAGCCTAAACCGCACCTCTGAAATTTAGGAAGACATGATATAGCCTAAACTAATATGTGTTCTTCCCACATACTAAACCCTGCGATGAAACATCCTACTGTGACAACTCCTCGATCATCGTTGAAGTATCTTTTTGTAAACCCTCAAGATCGACTAAGGATCTAGACAAAGAAATCAAGACTCTACTACTCACTCTTGCAACTCGATGGAGCAACTACTTCAAGCTATGAGGAACTGGAAGTCAGATTCATGGATAAGTGTCACCTTGCTATTTCATAGAGTACTACACACCTTAAATCTCGGGGACGAGATTCTGATAAGGGGGTAGGACTGTAACATCCCAAAAATCCGAACTACAAAATTTTTTCTAAATAAACCTTTGTTTGTTGCCTGTCATGTACGAAACCCTATTAGTTCGCATACAAAGTACCTTTTGTTTAGTTGCTAAGCATTGCGATGCAACAACATCACATGTGTCTTAATATAGTCCTTAAGCCACATGTGATTAGGACCTTAGGGAAACCTCCTATACCTACCGATGAGAGTATGTGACCAACCGTTTAACCATAGTATGCCCTAGTGATAGCCCCTAGGATATGAACCTAAACCCTAGCAACTCTATGATGGACCCGATAGCAATACTACCAAGGCGTATCGTGTATACATGTACACCTACCCATAGTGTAAACCCTACAACCAACTACAGCCTAACTAGAGTTAGCTAGTGGTCGTCTTTATCACACTAATCCTTGACATAGTGACTTGAACCTATGCCCATGACTCCACATAGAGGAGTATTGATCCTGAACCCTAGGCCATGGTAATAGAACCTATCCACTCCAAGTGACTATCTACCCGACCCTAGCTAGACAAAGACTAGTGACATCATGCCAACCCGTAGTGATATCTCCTCACATGAGAATTGTGGTACTTAGTGTCATGGTAGGAGAAGAGACCCACACCTATCAATACCTAACTATCCTAGTAGACTAATCCTCACCAACCTAGGGAAAACACCTTTGCTTATGAGAACGCAGTTGCTTAACTACATACCCCGACACTAGAAACTACCTACCTAGCTCGACTAGCCACTTCACCACTCGATGGGTGAACTCCACCGAGACCACCCTAGTGGGGCAACCTACTAACTATGCCAACTTAGAGAGAGATGCCCTAGCCCTATGCTTATCACCTAGTGGACCCTCAAGTTGCCATAGTGCTATAAGGAGTAAGCCTAGCAGTTAAACCGAGGTGTCACTACTTAGATGTCCACCCATAACCTAACCTGGATAGAGTACCTAGTGCTAAGCCGAGAGGGACGAGGTGTCACTAGGAACCTACCCTTGGTCTCATATTGGTCTAAACCTAGCCTTGCACCTCAATGCGAGATCACTCATAGGTACCACCCTCTTATAGCCTAGGCTTTACACCATCGTGTCGCTGTGCGATGTTTAGGTTTAGCCCATGCTAGATCTATTAAGGTGTTATACAACATGATTGGGTTGGATTTGGATTTTATTGGATTCTTGTATTGATTAATAAATCAACGACCCAACATCTATTTATTTATACAATAAATAGATGAAATGATATATATGGGAGTAACATCCCAACATGTCCTAAGACCTCCTATGACCACCATGAAAAATGATACATAAAAGACATGGCCTACAAATACATATACCCGTGCACAAGAAAAGAAAACAGAAATAGAAATAGAAAAAGAAAAGGAAAAGAACAAGCCATTCGGCCCATGACTCAAACTCGGCCTGCTTCTTGATCGGACCGGCCCATGTGGCCCATCCGGCTCGCTTGTCCCTCTTTCCTTGTTCTTCTCCGCCCGGCCCGAGTCGAACCGGCCCGGCCCGGCTGCTCCTACCGGCCCGAACCTCCCTCCTCCTCACCAAGCCCGCGGGCCCTATCCCTCCCTTTTTCTTCTCGCGGCCCGCGAACGCAGCGCCCCAACCCCGCCGGCCCACTCGGCCACGCTCGGGACAACGCCGCCCCCGCGTCACGACGAAGCGCCCGCGGAGAGACACCGCCACCCGGGACCCACCTGTCATAAGTCCCGGCCCGTACTCTCCTTTGCTCGCTTTTTCCGGAGCGGAAGAAAACTTGGGGGCCACGATGAAGCTCCGCCGCCCGATCATCCCTCCGCGGCATCGACGGCCACCGGGCTGCGCCGCCTAGGACGACCAACACCCGACAGCGAGAGGTGAAAGATGCCCGCGGCCGCGAGCACTTTACCTTCGCGCGCGCCCGAGCACCCGCTCCGTCGCCCCCGTTCCCACTCCTTCCTTGACCACGAAGACAACCGCGCCCGTCGCGCCACGTGGAGCCCGCGCAAGGCCGAAAGCGACCCTTGGAGCCCTCCCCGGCCACTTGATCACGCCGAGCCCCCATCACCGTCCGCCGCGACCTCCATGATCGCCATCGCCTATAAAGATGGAACCTTGGGGGCGCTAGGTTTTCCTGCCGCCGCCGCGCCCGGGTGGTTGGCTAATTCGCCAAACCAACCGCACTAAGCCAAGAGCAAGAGGGAAGGAGGAGAAGGAGAGAGGAGAAGAAGGTGGAGCGAGAGGAAGCCGGAGAGCGCCCTAAGCCGAGCCGCGGGAGCAAGGGCGCCGCCGCGCCGGAGATCGCGGAGGTGAAGACGGAGCACGCCGCCGATGAAGAAAGGACGCGAGGCGCGCGGACGCTACACGGACGCCGCGCGCGTTTCGACGCCACGCCAATACCTTGCTCGCCTACACGGGAGGTGAGCACCGCCGCCCGCTTTTCCCACCTCGGCCTTGCTTCAAGCCGCCATGGCGTCCCCACCACGGACGCGTAGGCGAGGGCCACCGCCGGCCTCATGGCACACGCACGCACCGGCACGCGCCCGACCCAAGCCCCCGGAAAGCCGGCGCCACCATGCCGGCGGACTTGCCCGCCATGTCGCCGCCGCGGCCACGACCACGCCGCGTGCGCGCCGCCGTTCCCGGCGAACCGAAGCCCCGGAAACCCATGGACCACGGATCGAGTCCGCCGTGGCGCGCCCGCACCCCGTGCGCTCGCTAACGGGGAGGATGACCGTGGGAGACGACCTCCCGCCGGTGACCACGTCCACACGGGCCGCCGGAGCGCCGCCGTGGCGCGAATTGCGCCGGCAAGCTCCGGCCGCCTCTATGTCGAGGACGTGCCGTTGAGTTTCGCCGTGGGCTGCTGCACGCCGTGGCGTCACCGGAAGGAGGAGATGAGGCCTGGAGGGCCGCCTTGATGTCGTGCCGCGCGCCGCCATGCCCGCCGGCGCCGCGCGTGCCTCGCCGCGGTCGTGTGCCGTCGCGTCGTATGGCCGCCGCGATCGCCAAGCCGACACCTCACAACCCCAATTGTCCAACCGCGACGCCAAATCGGAACCCCGGCGGGGAGTTGCCTCCTTGCGGTGGTGCGCGCCGCCGTCGCCACGCCGTCCCGCTACCGCCGCCGCCATGGCTAGCGGCGCAGAAGCCCCCGGCACCGCCGTTAAACCTTTGCCAAGACCGCTCGACCATGCGATGCGATGCGCTCGCCAATTTTGGCTATGAGCCACCGAGCCGCCCTAACGCGCCGCCATGCCGCCGCTGCCGGTGGCCATGTCCGTCGCCGAGCGAGCGGAACGCCGGGAAGAAGAAGAGGATGGGGAAAGATCGGCGCGGTGTAGATGGACATGGTCCGGGTGGACCGAGCCACCCTTGGCGGGTCCCCGTGGACTTGTCCACCGTGCGCCGGATTCCATGGACCGAGCCCCACCTGTGGCAGCCACGTAGACTCGGTTCATGGTGGCCACGAGACCGACAGATGGACCCACGGGAGCTGGACCACCGTGCGCCACCATCGTGGACCGGATGCCCAGTGGAAGCCAACTCCGTGGACCCAACCTACGTGAACCGTGAGGAGAAGAGGAGGAGTGGACCCGGCGCATCGTAGACCAAGCTATGGTCTATGGACCCTCCAGTGTCGGTCCACCGTGAGCCGCCCGCGTGAACCAAGGCCCGTATCGGATCCAGCCCGCCGACGTGGCTTCACCACAGCGCGCCACGTGTCAGGCCGGCCCGGCCCATTGGCGGCCCAATCCGGCCCAATAGTGGCCCAATTAGGGTTGCGGGTGACGTCATCATGACGTCATGCTGACGTCATCCTGGCCCCACCAGTCAGCTGCCACGTGTCAGTGCCCAGTCAGCGTGCCACGTGGCCTATTCTGGTGCTGACACGTGTCCGCTCTATAATAATCAGCCTTTTATTATTTTCAGAATATTGTGTAAACTTCAAAAATTCATAACTTATTCATACGAGCTCCAAAAATTATGATCTTTATATGTAAATTCATCTAAAATCGAGCCCGATGCAATGGGACTATGTTTGAGTGCATTTGGTTCTTCTATATTTGATTTGCTTCTTTGTGGCTTCTATAGGAGTCGCTAACGCGACAATTACGTTTCGGTTTCAGAGTCGATTCGGGGGAGGAGCGACCTGAGGACGTGAAGTGGAGATCCACTGTACGACTACGGAGGAGGACTTGTACCACTACTGTCGGATTCGTACCACTACTTCCTCGACATCGCAGGTGTCATGGCAGCACCTTTAATTTAGAGAATCCTATTAGACATTGCATGTTTAGAACTGCTAGCGCTTTATATTTATTCCTTTGCTAGTATATGATGCATGATATTGCCTGAGCTATATTTACCTTGTTCGAAGCCCTTTTACCATGTTACCCAGCCTTGCGCTCGCACTTATATATATATTACCGCCCTTCTGCGTGCTTGCATTTATTATCACCATACTTATTATAACTCCACTTCGCATTGTATATGTGGTGCGGGTGGTGAACCCTTGGGAATGGTTTGGCTTGGGATGCCAGACTTGTGGTTTGGTGATGAGCGGTGTGCTGCGTGAGTCTTGGGTGTGTGGTGAGGGTTGAGTCGGCCGGACAGGGATTACGACGAGCTTCGAGCGAGTCTTGCCGAGGGATACGGCACGGGTATCCCCGCTTTGTGAGTACCGTGGCGGGTAACTGGTTTGGATTGAGGTGTCCTTGGTGTGAGCTCCTTGGGGTGGAGCCTTGGAAAGGGGTGCCGTGGCAAAGCACGGTAAAGATTAGCCCATACAGGGGGAGACATCGTTGTCGGCCAAGACCTAAGGACTTGTGTGCTAGTGACCGGATCATTGGACGCCTTACTTTCCACTCGCTCTCCAATGGGAGGGAGCCGGTCTAACCATATGGTAGTATGGATGCCATTACCGTCGGGTGTAAGCGGATAGTGTCGGGAGGTACGGGTGGAGCCCACACCCTCCTTAACCACATAGTGACCCTTTTGGCCTGGTACTATGTTCACGGTCTCGGCGGCCGTGGTCGAGTGACAGGATGGTATCCATTCTAGGCTTATGGCGATCGGAATCGCCTAGATGTGGCCGCATCGATGATGGCTATCTTGTGGAATAGTGAAACCTCTCGCGAGTGTATGGTTGATCGATCGATACATAGCTGACTCGTTGGCTATGGACCAGTCCCGTGTGATGCTTGCTTGACTAGGAGAGGAGTCTTCTGCCCTTCTTGGGATATGGGTATGTTACATCCGACCGTGAGCCCGGGAGGTGCGGGTCGTTGAGGCCTCGACGAGAGGGAGTCGTCTTGCCGGCCACGTGAAGCGTGGTGGGGTGTGGTGTGTGGTGTGTGAGGTGTGGTGATGTGTGGATGGGATGGATGGGATGGTGGATGGATGTGTGTGTGGGATTTGGGAATGTGTTAAACTTGATTATTATTATTATTATATTATACTTGTTGCTACTTCGCATGCGCTAGGATGCAAACCACAACCCAAATATAGGATCGCGAGATCCCTTTATTTTCTCTTTTCCACTAAAGCTCATTCGGTCGACCATGGCCACGCACACATCGCGGTGTGCAGTTTTCCCTGTGATGTTAGGGATCGAAAGGATTAGAAGGTCTCGTGCTCGCGCTCAAGTTGGAGTTTGAAGTTGCTTCCGCGTTATTCTTCCACCTTCGCAAGCTGTTCTGGATGTTAGATTTACTTTGTTTACGCCAGTGTGGCGTTGTAATTATTATTGTAAACCCTTCTATTTGTACTCTGTATTCTCAGAATTCGATGTATGGAATTGATTATTAACTGTTGTATATCATTCTGTGATTTTTCCCTTCGTGGAAAATTGAGGATGTTTCACATGCCCCCCCACAGCCACAACTAGCCACTGGTGATGTTGAGGCTGGAGCGGAAGTCGGTGAAGGTCGACGACGGGAGGCCCTTGGTGAAGATGTCGGCGAACCGGGAGGTGGTCGGTACATGGAGGACCCGCGCCTCGCCGATGGCCACCCGATCACGGACGAAGTGAAGGTCAATCTCCACATGCTTCGTGCGCGGTGCCGGACGGGGTTGGTGGAGAGGTAGACCGCACCGACGTTGTCGCAGCAGACGAGCGTGGCCCGGCGAAGAGGGCTATGGAGCTCGGCCGAGGGAGCCGCCGGAGCCCGGGAAGCCTCGCCCACACCATTGGCGACGGCGCGGTACTCGGACTCCGACCGGAGCGGGAGGCCACCCTGCCGGGCGCTTGGAGGACCGGGACACCGAGGTTGCCTCCGAGGAAGACTGCATAGCCGAGGTGGACCGTCGAGTGTCGGACGGCCCGGCCCGGCCGGCGTCGTGTAGACAACCAGCTCTGTAGAGGAAGACCGTCGGTGCACAAGCAGGCCATGATCAGAAGTGCCTCGGAGGTACCTGAGGAGACGCTTGAGAGCGGTGAGATGAGGCTCCCGAGGATCATGCATATGAAGGCACAACCGCCGAACGGCATAGGTGATGTCGGGCCGAGTGAAGGTGAGGTAGTGCGAAGAGCACCGGCAAGACTGCGGTATGCCGTAGGATCGAGCCATGGGGG
This sequence comes from Themeda triandra, assembly GCA_018135685.1. NCBI lineage: Eukaryota > Viridiplantae > Streptophyta > Magnoliopsida > Poales > Poaceae > Themeda > Themeda triandra. The sequence goes on from JAENPR010000612.1 coordinate 321,589, forward strand.
GCCCTCGCACTCGGACAGCTTGCTCGAGTGTCAAGCGGAGTGGTGCGGGGCTTGCAACTGTCATCCCGGCCCCGCTCAAGTATGTCAGAGTGTACTGACGCTGGTGAAGAAGAAGCCCAGCTGGATGAGGCTCAACAGTGACTCCAAGAAAGTGGTGAAGCACACCCAAATCCTTCATCGCAAACTCCTGCTGAAGAGAGGTGATGATCCGGCGAAGAAGTGACTCACTGGAGGCTGTCAGGACTATGTCATCCACATAGAGTAGCAGATATGCAGTCTCGGCCCCATGGTGATAGATGTACAGGGACGTGTCTGACTTGGCCTCCACAAAGCCAAGTGTCAGGAGGAAAGCAGCAAACCTGTGGTTCCATGCCCGGGAGCCTGCTGAGGCCATAGAGAGACTTGTTGAGCCGGCGAGACCATCGTGGTGGCGACGATGCAGTCGTCTCGGTGAGAAGACCATGCGTAAAAGCATTCTTCACATCCACTGGTGCACGGGCCAAGAGCGGGTGAGAGCCGGTGAGAGCACGGTGCGGACGTGCTTGAGCTTCACCACCGGACCGAAGGTCTCATCATAGTCAACCCTGTGGCGCCGAGTGAAACCCCGAAGTACCCACCGAGCCTTGTACCGCTCAAGGGTACCATCGGCCCGCGCTTGTGGGTCCGGATCCACTTGCCGGTGACGACGTTGGCACCTCGCGGCCGAGGCACCGATCCAGTGCGGTTGGCGAGGAGGGCCGCGTACTCCTCTTCCATCGCGCGGCGCCGGTGAGGGTCCGCCAAGGCCTCGCGGACGGAAGAGGGTACCGGAGAGATCCCCGTCCTCGAGGTAGTGGCGGAGAGGGCCTGCGGACGGACGCCCGCCTCGTCACCATCGGGTGAGTGTGACGAGGGTCCGGTGAAGCGGCCGGCGGGTGGTATACCGGCGGCTCCACACGGCGGCCGGAGGCGCAGCGGCGGCGGCGGCGGCGTCGGTGTCGCCGGCGGAGAGAGGGCACCACCGGTGGTGCGCAGTGACCCCGCGAAGAAGGGGCCACCTGCGGGCGCGGCGGGGCGCGGGGCGGGGCGGCGCGCCACAACCCGTCCACGGCGCTGGTACACGTGCACCGGCTGGGCGAAGCGAGCAGGTGGCGCCTGAGGTGGAGCCTGAGGCGGCGGTCCACGGCGCTGGTACACGTGCACCGGCTGGGCGAAGCGCGTAGGCGGCGGCTCGGGACCCCCACCCCCGCTCGGCCCCTCCATGGTCGAGCAGGGAGCAGGGTCGGGAGAGGCACTGGCCGCCGGTGAGCTGGGGCACGGCCCCGGCGAAGGGCACGGTGCGGTAGTACCTGCAGGAGACAACTGCAAAGGTGGCTCGACCACCGCGTCAGTGGGAAACAGAGAGAAAACGTCAAGCTCCTGTGGGGTGGAAGTGGTGGGAGGAGGGGTGGAGAAGGGGAAAACCGACTCATCGAACACCACATGGCGAGAAATGAGAACCCTACGAGAGGTGAGATCATAGCACCGGTACCCCTTGTGATCCGGGGAGTACCCAAGGAAGACACACAAGGTGGACCGAGGAGCCAGCTTGTGGGGAGCGGTGGCGGTGATATTTACGATAAAGTGAATGCACATTTACAATACATGTTTTACTATAATTCATGATGATATTTACCATAATGTTATAGTAAATCACAATGGAGGAAGTTATGATAAATTGATAATCTCATAAATTATAATACTAATAGTAACTCAAAGTGGCCATAGAATAAGTCATTCTATGGCCAGCCATAGAACAGAACTTAGGTATTCCTCCATCAAAAAACCGGGATTGTATGAGCAAAATTAGTTTTCCAAAAATCGGAGTCGTTTTGGGTGGTCCTCCCGTTTTGCTAATAAATATGAAGCCTCGTACTACTACATCCATGCATACCATCCAACCAGATGCCATGCATGCGTAAGGGAAGTCAAATGGACGCCTTGCATGTGTGGTAGTTAATTGAAAATCTGCACGGTTTTAGTGCTCCTTGGTCATTGTGCCAGAGGCTAAAACGACTCCAATTTTTGGATGGAGGGAGAAACCTGTGGCTAGCCATAGAATAACTTATTCTATAGCCAGCTATAGAACAGAACTTGGGTCAGGCTAACTTGGGTCAGGCTAATCTATCACTGGCCATAGAATAACTTATCCTATAGCCACTTTGATTTAGTTTGTCAGCGATTTTCTCAATCCATGGCATAAGACCCCTCTTAAAAAGATTCTTATTTGACAACGTGGAGGCTAGATGCAGATGGATGCTACTCTTCCAAATCTGCCTATAATTTTTTTTTCTGTGGTGCTGTGACCTTTGAACCTTGGCATCGGCTATGGAAGACTTCGGCCCTGGGCAAATGTAAAATGCTTTTGTGGTTCGCAATCCGTAATAGATGTTGGACAGAAGATAGGCTCTCTAAGAGGGGCCTCCCTCATCTGGATAAATGCCCTCTATGCGATCAAGAAGATGAGACAATACAACATCTTTTAACATCATATGTGGTGGCAAGACAAGTATGGTTCAAATTATTCACTCCACTAAACCTAGACGATTCAGTCCCCCGACATTAATGAACTGAGTTTTGCTGACTGGTGGCGCAAGATGTGATAAGCAGAGTTAGCAAGGAGAACAGGAAAGGAGTGAACTCTTTAATTATTAATTATTCTAGGGGCCTGGATTATTTGAAAACATAGGAATGTAACTGTTTTTGAGGGGCTTCTCCTTCGATTAGCATGACATGGAGTGAGCTTAGCACAGCCTCGGTGCATGGTGGGGCGAAGAAGCTACAAGGGCTAGGACTGGCGCTTGCGGACTAGGTCCTTTTAGCTAAGGTTGAGTTGTGTTTCATTCACTATGTGTTTATAAACCATGAGTCTATCTATCACTCATATCCGGTCCCTGTATGAGTGATGATCCTGTTGGTGATCCCCCCTCCCCCCTATTTTTCATCTTCAGGGGGGGGGTGATGAGGGAGGGTGTTAAGTATGTCAAGGCCTGTATGGCCCATGAGGAATTCCCTATATATTGTTGTTACCCATAAGGGAGGACTTGCTAGACTCTCGGTCATCAAAGGTTAGTAATAATACTCAGGCAAGGAAACATTCAAATATTGCATTTTGGAATAGTAAACTAAAGCTGAACTTTTTTCTATATTATTATATTTTTAAGTACCACGAATCGAAAAAAACAATTATCTCTTAGTGTATCCACATGATAACAAAAACTATGATAACTCGTTGATTTCTCGTATTCTCTCACATTAGGCATACCATAGAAGGGGTAGCAATATAGTGTAGCATACAAGGGCCTCATGAGCCTAGCAGTCTGAACTACCGGCACAGCGGAGTTTCAGACTGGACATCTAAAAGAAAGAGCACACACACGACCCCCCACAGCCACAACTAGCCACTGGTGATGTTGAGGCTGGAGCGGAAGTCGGTGAAGGTCGACGACGGGAGGCCCTTGGTGAAGATGTCGGCGAACTGGGAGGTGGTCGGTACATGGAGGACCCGCACCTCACCGATGGCCACCCGATCACGGACGAAGTGAAGGTCGATCTCCACATGCTTCGTGCGCTGATGCTGAACGGGGTTGGTGGAGAGGTAGACCGCACTGACGTTGTCGCGATGAGGACGAGCGTGGCCCCGCGAAGGGGGCTATGGAGCTCGGCCGGGGAGCCGCCGGAGCCGGGAAGCCTCGGCCACCGTTGGCGACGGCGCGGTACTCGGACTCAGCACTGGAGCGGGAGGCCACCTGCTGGCGCTTGGAGGACCAGGACACCAGGTTGCCTCCGAGGAAGACAGCGTAGCCAGAGGTGGACCGTCGAGTGTCTGGTCGGCTGTCAGTGTAGACAACCATCTCTGTAGCGAAGGACCGGCGGTGCACGAGCAGGCCATAGTCAGCAGTGCCGCGGAGGTACCTGAGGAGACGCTTGAGAGCAGTGAGATGAGGCTCCCGAGGATCATGCATATGAAGGCACAACTGCTGAACTGCATAGGTGATGTCAGGCCTAGTGAAGGTGAGGTGCGAAGTGGAGCGGGGGTTGCACCGTCATCCCGGCTCGCTCAAGTATGTCAAGAGTATGCGACGCTCGTGAAGAAGAAATCCAGGTGGATGAGGCTCAACGGTGACCCCAAGAAAGTGGTGAAGCACACCCAAATCCTTCATCGCAAACTCCTGCTGAAGAGAGGTGATGATCCGGCGGAGAAGTGACTCGCTGGAGGCTGTAAGGACAATGTCATCCACATAGTCCGGCGGAGAAGTGACTCACTGGAGGCTGTAAGGACAATGTCATCCACATAGAGCAGCAAATACGGAGTCTCGGCCCCATGGTGATAGATGTACAGGGACGTGTCTGACTCGCCCTCCACAAAACCCAGGGTCAGGAGGAAAGCAGCAAACCGGTGGTTCCATGCCCGGGGAGCCTGCTAGAGGCCATATAGAGACTTGTTGAGCCGGCAGACCATCTCAGAACTGGAGGAGTCAACAAACCCGGTTGGTCGATCATAAGAAACTGTCTCGGTGAGAAGACCATGCGTAAAAAGCATTCTTCACATCCAGTGGTGCACCGGCCGGGGAGCGGGTGAGAGCCGGCGAAAGGACGGTGCGGACGAGAGCGAGCTTCACCACCGGACCGAAAGTCTCATCATAGTCAACCCCAGGGCGCTGAGTGAACCCCCGGAGCACCCAACGAGCCTTGTACCTCTCAAGTGTACCATCAGCCCGGCGCTTGTGTGTCCAGATCCACTTGCCGGTGATGACGTTGGAGCCGCGCGGACGGGGCACCAGATCCCAGGTCTGGTTGGCGAGGAGTGCCGCGTACTCCTGTTCCATCGCACGGCGCCAGTGAGGGTCCGCCAAGGCCTCGCGGACGGAAGAGGGTACCGGAGAGATCCCCGTCTCGCAGGTAGTGGCGGAGAGGGCCTGCGGACGGGACGCCTGCCTCGTCACCATCGGGTGAGTGTGACGAGGGTCCCGGTGAAGCAGCGGCGGGTGGTAGACCGGTGTCGCGACACGGGCATCCGGCGGCCGAGGCGGCGGCGACGGTGTCCCCGGCGGAGGGGAGGACACCATCGGCGGTGCAGGTGACCCCGGCGAAGAAGGGGTCACCGGCGGAGGCGGCGGTGGTGGCGGCACAGGCTGTGCACGGCGCTGGTACACGTGCACCGGCTGGGCAAAGCGCGCCGGTGGCGCCTGAGGTGGCGCAGATAGCGCCTGAGGTGGCGCAGATAGCGCCTGAGACGCCGCAGGTGGCGCCTAAGACGCCGCAGGTGGCGCCCGGGCCGGCTCCTGAGGCGGCGGTGGTGGCGGCGCAGTCTGTGCACGGCGCTGGTACACGTGCACCGGCTGGGCAAAGCGCGCCGGTGGCTCCTGAGGCGGCGGCTAGGGACCCCCACCCCTGCTCGGCCCCTCCATGGTCGAGCAGGGAGCAGGGTCGGGAGAGGCACTGGCCACCGGTGAGCTAGGGCACGGCTTCGGCGAGGAGCACGGTGCTGTAGTACCTGCAGGAGACAACTGGAAAGGTGGCTCGACTACCGCGTCAGTGGGAAACAAAGAGAAGATGTCAAGCTCCGAAGTGGAAGTGGTGGCAGGGGTGCTGGAGACGGGGAAAACAGACTCATCGAACACCACATGGCGAGAGATGAGGACCCGACGAGATGTGAGGTCATAGCACCGGTACCCCTTGTGATCCGGGGAGTACCCGAGGAAGACACACAGAGTGGACCGAGGAGCTAGCTTGTGGGGAGCAGTGGCGGTGGTGTTCGGGTAACACGCACACCCAAAGGTGATCGTACCGAGGAGGGGTACTGAAAAGAGCGTGGTGTGGTGTGGGAGCTGGACAGGCAGCGGAAGGAAGGCGGTTAAGGAGGTAGGTGGAGGTGTGCAGGCACTCAGCCCAGAAGCGAGCAGGAAGAGAGGCCTGGAGAAGAAGCGTGTGCATGGTGTCGTTGATGGTGCGAATCATGCGCTCAGCCTTGCCGTTCTGAGAGGAGGTGTACGGGCAAGACATGCGCAGCTGGACATCGTGAGACAGGAAGAACGCACGCGAGGTGGAGTTATCGAACTCACGGCCATTGTCACACTGGACGGCCTTGATGGTGAGGCCGAACTGAGTGGACACCCAAGCGAAGAAGTGGAGAATCGTGGGGAAGGCATCGGACTTGGCACGCAAGGGAAAAGTCCACAAGTAATGAGAAAAATCATCAACCACCACAAGATAGTACTTATATCCAGAAATACTGAGGACAGGTGAGGTCCACAGGTAGCAGTGTACGAGATCAAACATGCGGGCCGCATGTGAAGAACTGGGAAAAGGAAGGCGAACATGACGGCCCAACTGGCACGCATGACACAAGTGCTCATCGGTAAGCGCGAGAGCAAGGCACACCGAGCCGTGGATCGAGCCAGTGTCAGCGCCCGGCCGGGATGGCCGAGACGACGGTGCCACGTAGTGGAGGTGGTGGTGGCGAGGGCAAATGCCGAAGGAAGTGAAGCGGAACTAGGAAAACGGAGGGTGTAGAGAGGTCCAATGCTGTCACAACGAAGAAGAGGACGTCGGGAGGCCAACTCCCGCACGGTGAGGCCACAAGGGTCAAACTCAACCGAGCAAGAGTTGTCAGCTGTGAAGCGACGGATAGAGAGGAGGTTGTGAACCATACCGGGAGCCACAAGAACATCAGGAATATGAAAGGAGCCATGGGCACCGGCGGCACCCACGGACGTGACTGGAAGACACGAGCCATTTGCGACCATGATGGACGAAGGGTGAGAGGAAGAAGGTGGATGGGCGGAGGAGAGTATACCGGGGTTGGGGTGGTGTGGAAGGTGGCACCCGAATCGGCGATCCACTGTGGGCCGACACCGACAGGAGTTGTCGGGCCCATAGTGCTGAAGGAGTGTGCCAAGGCCGTCGAGTCCCACGGGGACGCTGCTGGGTGAAACCCCGGAGAAGCAGCAGCAAGCATGGCGGTGGCCGGCGGGCGAGGCTCACCACCGGGAGCCTGGAAAGGCCACGGAGAGAGGTGCCCTAACCACGGGTCGTGTAAGCCAGGACCGCCTGAAGGTGTAGTCCACGGGGACGCTGCTGGGTAAAACCCCGGAGGAGCAGCGAGCATGGCGGTGTCCGCCCAGGCGGCTGCGCCCGCGCCTGGGCTAGGGAAGCAGGCGCCCGCGCCCGCGGCCAGAGAGGCGGGGCCAAGGCAGGGAGGGCTGCGGCCCAGGTGGCGGCGGTGCCCGAGTCCGCGCCCGGCGCGCGGTCGGGGAAGGAGGTTGGGCTGCACGCGCCCGCGTTAGGGGAAGAAGCCGCGCGGCGGCACCCCGCCGCGGTCGAGAGGCGACGCCACGGGAGCCGGGCCCAGGTACCGCCGCGCCGCCCGCACCGGACAAGCCCGGGGCGGCGCCGCCGCGCCTCCCCGCGGGGAAGGTGAAGGCACCGCTTGGAGAGAAGAGGGCGTCTTTGCGGCATCCCGAGCCGGGCAGCCAGGCCCCGCGGCGGCCGCACAGAGGCGGCGGCGGCCGGTCGAAGTAGAGGCCCGCGCCCTCGGGAGGATGGCCGGCGCGTGGAGGCCTACGCCGGTGAGGACGGATGCTCCGGTCCGCGGGTCGGACCCGGCGGCGTCCACATCCTCATCCCCATCGGGGTCGCATCCGCACGCAGAGCGACCGCCGCCCGCCGCCGCCCGGCAAAAGTGAAGAAGAGCGCGGGGACGCGGTTCGGTCCCCGCGAGCTCCGGGCCGGCGGGTCGGAGGAAGGCAGGGGCGCTCACGCCAAGTGCGCCCGCATGCACCAGGCCGCGGCGGCGGGGCCGCGCGAGCCCGAGGCGGAGAAGCCCAGCGGCGCGCCCGCGCGTGGGGCGGCGGTCGCCGATGTCGTCGCGCTGGAGAGGGAGGAGAAGGAGAGGAAATACGAGGGTGGAGGATGGGGAGGAGGCCCGCCATGGCCAGCCATGGCGGCCGGCGGCGGCGCGCCGGCGGCGGTGGCGGTGGCGCCCGGGATTTCGGGATCGGGAGGGGAAGGGAAACCGAACCTAGGCTGATACCATGTTGATTTCTATATTCTCTCACATTAGGCATACCCTAAAAGGGGTAGCAATATAGTGTAGCATACAAGAGCCTCATGGGCCTAGCCTCATGGGCCTAATACACATATACTCCAACAAACTCAATATAGTAAATCTCCAAGTAAAAAAAAAATCAAATCAGAGTTACCATTGTGCGGCTTTCTAGGCTTATTATCAAATAAGCATGATATTCATTATTGTCAGCTGTATTTCCGCGAGAACTCTTGTAGTAAACTGTCCAAATACCTGTGCAGCTTGGTAATTCCACCTAGACAAGTCATGAACAAACATAACCTTAAAAATTATGAGAATAACCTAAAAGTAAACCATAGGCTATAACTACGAAATATTGCTAACATCCACCATATAATTGTTTTAGTACTACAGACCTCAAACAAGTCAATTTTTCTTACACTTTCCCACAATGTCATGACTTGGTATTTGCAGAATGGTGGAGAAAGCAACAAATATGTGCTCACATGCCACAAAGCAAACTGAAGGATTTATTCTAACCCTCTTGTCATCTTGGGAGCCTGGTGGTTATGGAATGGAAGCATCATTGCATCAGAATGCATGTGTTTTAGATGGTGCCACACCAAGGGTTTCTGATGTTCTTAGAGACATTTCTGGGGCCACCCGTCTGAAGCTAAAGGCTTGAGAGCCCTCGGCTGTGATTGTTAGCTTTTATTTTCATGGTGGGCATGATTAGCTAAGAGGACTGTATGGGGGAGTTTCTTCCCCAGGTTGGGTGCTCTCCTTAATGAAATGACACAGTTTAGCGGCATCAATCAAATTGACAAAGAAAGCAAATGAACCAAGAATTATCTGCATCCCAAAGGAGTGAAAAAGTGATTAGGCCAAAAATACCAAAAAAAAAAAAAGAAAAGAAAAAAACATGCACCTCGGTAATTAAATCTGGACGGATAGATTGTTGAAGGGCCGAGAGTGTTCCATTTTTTCCATGCCCAGAACAACACACCTGAAACACCCAATATTATCACAAAGGAAGAAACTTACATTAAATGAAGAAGGACAAACGTTTTCATTCAGTAATTAAACTACGAAATCAGGAAAGGTAGATTTTTTAGTTCATTGCCGAGCAGCAAAGATTTGATGCGAACAATGGTGACCAGAGTAAAATTATGAATCACTTCAATCAAGATGTTTAGCACAAATTAATTCAGTTAATTAGCAATAAGAATTGGATGCGTAACCTCCATGTGTTAGGGCTGGTCCCGCTTAAACTGATCAAGCAAGAACAAATCTAGTTCCTTCGTTACCACAATCTAAGTCCTCTCATCCAAACAGCCAGAGGGGATCAGCTTCCAGAAGTGTTCCCATAAAATAAATTCAGTCAAGTGCAGAGTATTGAAGAATCAAAAAGGCGACATGTCCAGCAACTGAGTGTAGCAGAAATGTGTATGTTGCGTTGGGTTTGTGGGCACACTAGGAGGGATAGAGTCGAAACGACGATATTCGGGATAGGTTGGGGTTGCACCAATTGAGGAGAAACTGATCCAACATCGGTTGAGATGGTTTGGACTTGTCCAACGAAGACCTCCTGAGGCGCCAGTGCGTAGTGGGGTTCTAAAACGGGTCGATAATGTAAGGAGTGGTAGAGGTCGACCTAAACTGACTTGGGGCGAGTCGGTTAAGAGAGACCTTAAGGAGTGGGATATCTCCAAGGATTTAGCTATGGATAGGAGCGCTTGGAGACTAGCTATCAACGTGCCTGAACCATGATTTTTGGTTTCATCTCTAGCCTACCCCAACTTGCTTGGGATAAAAAGGCTATGTTGTTGTTGTTGTTGTTGTTGCAGAGTATCGAAGAATACTCCAGCAACTAATACATGCAGTAAAATGAATGAAAAAGAAAATGTTAGCCTAAACGTTTTAACAGACTAAATGGTCACCTATTGTTTAGCTATTTATTCGGGCTAAAGAGCTATTTAAATGGGCTAAATGGTGATTAAATGGGACAAACGACTAATTAAATAGACACAGCAAGCCACTGTGTAGCGTTTACACAGCGAGTAAACGGGCTACGCAGCTGTGTACGCAAACAATTGATTTGGTTCTTTTGAAAAACTTACTTTGCAAAGGGAACCTCTGAGACAATATTTCTGGAAATGGAAACAGGAGGCTTTGGCTCCAATTGTCATCTCACAGAAGGTAGATACCTCAAGGCAGTGACGTTCAAAGCCAGCCTTGCTGTGTTTTAAGGATCATGTGGTACTATGTACCCTGATCTGTGATGACCATGCCAATAAGAGCTGAGCCCTTGAGTCCATTGTCTGAAATTCATTCCTATGGGTCCTATTTGCAACGAGTTTTTGAAAAGGACTGAAGTATAAAATAGCACCTGATCACATGTCATTATCTTCCATATTTTAATGTATGTATTAATTAGACATCCTCCAATTCTAGACATTATTCTTGTGGCAAGGATCACATAAACACATTCAAGTAAAAATCAGGGACCTGCACAGAAACAAAGCACTGCCAGGCTCCCTTGTTAATTTTAGTAAGATTTTATCACATTTTCTTTTCCTCCTTAGTTTTCAATATTTCCCTTGACTTCAGAATCTCCCTTGTTAATTTTAGTAAGATTTTATCACATTTTCTTTTCCTCCTTAGTTTTCAATATTTCCCTTGACTTCAGAATCTAAATTTGCATATAGGATGGAACATCTCAAAACCTAGCTAGTATTAATCCCACAAAACACTGGCATTTGAATCAATCAATCAATCATGCTTTCTGCAAAATCAATCTTGAAAATATGTAATAAACTACATAACCAACAATTGAAAGTTAAGAGTTATCATAAAAATTACCAGCTCATAATTGCTTTGCTTCGCAATGCCTGCTGCATTGGGATCAGCATTAGTTCTTAAACCATACGCAAAATCTTTCAGAGGACCAACATTGATCAGAGCATCTCTCACAACAAATGAGATCTTCTGTAAAGTTTTGGTGAAATAAATTAGCAATAAGAAGAAAATGGGATGCAGCTATACAGCTATGAGCAGAAGCAAATTCATCATGTAACCATTAGAACTTAAGCAAAGTAGAAATCATATCCACCTACAGCAGCAAAGTGAAAATGTTACAGTGCAACAGACGGTGACCATAAACAGATAGCTACTATACAACAGAAAGTATTCTTCATACCTGTGCTGAATCTACCATATTTGGCACTGTCTTATTATGAAAAGAAAGTTCCTCAACACTGGTAACATCTTGTAGAACATCAGATGGAATCCTCTTTAGGCGCTTTGAGAAAGGCAGATCACCTTCAATATCAGCAGACTGTTACACAAGTAGATAACCATATATAAGTCACCATGGTTCAAGGAGCTTAGCATACTTCCCAAAAGCTCACTGCACATGTGTCACAAATGATACGTGCATAGCTAGAAGCATGTTCAGAAAGAAGATGATGCATGAATAAATCAAAATAAGTGTCACTTGTCAGAATCACAAAACAAAAAAAACAGTAAGATACTAATAAATTTAATAAACTACACAAAACTCTTAGAATAATGTAAAAGAAAAGGCACAACTGACGATTGGTAAGCCATGCCGATTGGCACAGGGTCTGCTTTTCCTAATGGGAAGCTGGCTCAGAAGCATTCCAAACAGGCCCCCGATTTTTTTCTGCACTGTCGAGTATGGCCCTGTTTGGAACTGTTTTTTCATGCGCTTATTTGAAAGGTCAGCTTTTCTTATCAAACCACACAAGCTGCTTTTTCGAAAGCCCAGGTTGATGTTTGGCGCCTTGACTCGTCTATAGCTTTTTCACCTGACATGTGAGTACCGGATGGCAGCGGATGAGAAGAGCATGCGGCACTATTGTCGGGCGAGGCCACAAGCACGGCTCCGGCGGTGCGGGACGGGATCTCGCATGAGATGGTCAACTGGAGCTCACAACCGAAGGACGAAAACTCATCGAACTCGAGGCGCCGTCAAGTCAGATAGAGCCGAAGCACCACTGCCGAGGTAGACCAAGCCAAAGCGCAGCTGCCAACCTAGATGGAGACAGCTCGCCACCATCAAGCCGGACCAAGCGCCGCCACCAAGCCTCATCATGCCGAAGGGCCGCCAACGCGGCCACACGCCACATGAAGGGGATCTCCATGGACGCCATTGAGAGGTGAAGGTTCGGTGGAGATTGAGGGACTGCGACTAGAGACGGAAGGAAGTGGAGGGAGCGAGGAGAGCCGATGGGGACGGAGAGCGCGAGGACAGCGGACGGGAATGGAGGGCGCAGAAAAGCGGGTGGAGAGAGGGCGCGGGGAAGTGTCGATAAGCCAAGAAAAGGTGAAGCACTTGCGGAAGAAGCCCATCGAAGCTTGACATTTGATTCTCGTCTCGCTTTTTTTCCAAAGAGAAGCTATTCCATAAGCCGAACCAAACAGGGCCAATATTGCCGCATCGATTCAGCTAGATTCCCATGGCAGCTTCGATGTTGTTATCAAAAAAAATAGCAGCTTCTAATGTTTTAAAGCTAGGGCAACTTACAATACAATCTTAAGCTAGTGGAACTTGCAAAGTCGTTGCAAAGTTACCACTTGCAATTCCATCTAGGGCAGCGTTTATTGGAGTCCATAAAATAGGATTGCGGGTAAGACAAGTCAATAGGATCCAGCGTCTAAAGGGGATTGCTTTCCCCGGGAGGTGTGATGCGAAGCGGCAGTAGCAAGGGTTACGATCTAAACCTAGACTCGTGATACCATGTAGAATAGAATTGGTGGAATATTCGTTGTATTGCATTGAATCTCATGGGCTGATTATATTAGATAACACCCCATGTAGATAGACAATGTGGTACTATTCCTATTTACTCTTAACACCTAGGGCAGCCATTCAACTTCTCTAATCACCCCTAACTTCCCCAATTCTACCCTCTAATCCCTCTTCCCAGATGCAACCCATTACAACAATACTTAGATTTTTGAAATCCATGTTTCCCTAGTTAATCCCATCTCTTTAAAATATCCCAATGGCCACATTGGAGAGCATGAGGAATAAACACAATACAGAAAGAGCCAAAGTGGCCACGAAATTGGGCAGAGGTGTATCTTTCCTCTCCAATGCACAGCTCTTATTTGATTGGTCAAACTCACAGAGCAGAGTTGGCAACAGGAGAATGGTGATACTGAGACTAGTAGTTCTTGGGAAGAGAAGTTGAGATGAGAAGAAGATCAATGCAAGGATATAAGAAACAGTGCATAAATAAAGAGGCACAATAAACACAGCACAAGGAGAGAACAACTTAGATGGACAGGAGAATGATGAGACAAGAAACTAGGAAAACATACAGGGATCTTTATATATTCTACAGAAAGAAAGTTAAAAGATTATCTTACTCAAAATCTTATATATATGGAGATTTAAAAAGATTATTTAACTGAAAATTTCTAGTGCTAACTGCTAACTGCAAATATGATAATAATGGCACTTTTTAGCTATATGTTTACACAGTGTCACAGTGGCAATAAGCAAGAGCACATTTGAAGTGAACAGTACATTATTAAGTATACAGGGTGAAGTTCTCAAATAAAAACAAAAATTCAAGAGGCACATCCAGAGAGGTCATAAAACAAACCTCATCTGTTAGATCAGGCAGAACTGATGTTGACAAGCCACAGGAAAATTGCACAAGAAGGCTATCTGCCAGACGACTGCCAAGGAAGAAGAACGAACTTCCAAGAGTTGTAGCACCCTATACCGAGCAGGTCAACAAACATAAAAACATCATCCCTCCAATTGAGTAAAAAAAAAAGGAACAAAACAAAGGCATATGAGAACAGCAAGTGCATAGATAACCAACCGAACTGAGAACAGATGCTTTGGATTTTATAAGATCTAATCTTTGCACAGCTCTGTAGATAAAAAAAGCAAATAATAATAATCAATACAAAGTCTAAAATACTTGTACAAACTGTAAGTATTGTTTTCTCAACAGAACAGTAAATAATAATAGTGCCATACCGCCCATCATAAACCACTGTTAGTAAAAGTATTTCTCCATTCTTTGATGAAAACATCACAATGTCATTGGATAACCATGTTGCTTTAGCTACATCCAGCTCAACATGGAAACTTGCTTTAGGAATTTCTGGGCTGCCAAGTTGATAGAGAAAAAATAAAGTGACCATCTGAAACCATCAATGAAGAGTAAGGAAACTAAGAAACAGCATCTGCAGTGATGGATGGATCAAAGTAAAATTATATTGTAAATCAAACCCAACTATACAATTTTCATACTAGATAAGCACCACCATCTATCTATTGATATAGAAAAGGTGAATATGAGCAGCAGCAGCAGCAATGGCACCCTGTTGACTACTCCCTCCATCCACAAATATAAGGCATTCTAGAGATTTTAAGACGGAATAGGAATAGAATAGATGTGCATGCTCAGTAAAGGATAAGGACCACACGTAATTTCCTTATGGGAGAGAATTAATTAAATGTGGGGTGCTGGGTGCCAGAATTCCTTGTCTTTGTGGACAAACAAAAAAACTCAGGATGCCTTAAATTTCAATATTTGTGTACGGAGGGAACAGTAAACATTGCATACGCAACAGCTGCCACTGGTAAATATTGCATACGCAACAGCTGCCTCTGCCTTAAACCTTGTCTTTTTAGGAGAATGGTAGGGATTGTGATTTTAAGCAAGATACTACCTTCCGTCAGGCTGCGACGAGAAACTGTTCAAGGCAAGGGAACAAGATGTGGACTGCAATAAAAAAGATAATTTGTGAATCGATGGCTAGAGATCACCCAATCAATGAATAAATCCATGAACCATGATACTTAGGTCGACAAACCTGACTATGATAGTGGATCGAATTTGCACAGATCACAAGAATACCACTTATAGGAGGCGGCACTGCAAGAAGTTGATATGCATCATGTGGAAGTTTCTGGAAAGAACAAACAGTATTTATAAAGATAAGTGTAAAGTTTATATCGAGTCCATGAAAGTGGATGTGAAGTGGTGCTTCCGTAAACATGTAAAAGAAAGAAACACAAGCCCAACAGAATCACAATAAGCCATGCTAAAAAGTAAAAACAAGAGAAAATCACAGCAGGCACCGTGAAACAAATTGAACATTAATAAAACTTTTTTGAATCCCACAAAAACATGGACATCAAAATAGAAACTGAACACAATGCACCACCAATGCATGCTTTCCTATGAAAAAATTGCTGGAAGTTTCTTTTTGGCTTTAAAACCAGGTTATTCAGAGGATAGCCATTGATTAGTTACATATTGTGTCAGTTAAGTGCAAATCATGTAAGCTTAGCAAGTAATTATGTATTAGGTCTGGGCTCAAAACAACAGAAAAAGTCAATAATAATCAAAGTCAATGCATAAACATCCAAACAATTTCAGAGAAAAATATAAGATAAATGCAAGAAGCAGGCAATGAGGACCTAAATTTCTAAAGGTAAAGCATTAGTTACATAAAACTGTGAAAACATGGATTATTTATATGAAATGCAGAACTTACCATTAAAAACAACAGTATTACACTAGCATATTTTATCATTAATATATAACAAATTGATTTGATGATCCTTGGATAACCAAGCCATATAAATATGTCATGAATATTTTGCTGAAATGATGTTGAAATACATATAGAAGACAGAAAACTTGGACAAGAACAGACAAAAGCAGAAAAGCTTACGACTGATCTTGCACACTTACAGCAGCAGACCATATCATTGGATGTTGCTTTAAACCCATGCTTATACTAAACGCAGATAGCATGCATGTTTGGCTCTTTGATGAGATACGCCCAGCCCACGTCGGCTCTCGCTCATGAAGTATGACCAACACAGGCTCAATATAACCTGAAGGCATCATAAAATGGAAATGGCATAGCCCTGAATATGATAAGTCTGTACCACTATTAACAAATATGAATACAAAGCGTGTGGCAACAAAGGAACTTGTGATACACAGAACTAGAAGCAGTGCCCAGAGCAGAAGAACAAAATTAAAGAACTCTGTCACATAAATCATCACCAAATTACAGTGTAGGAGAGATCTAGCCTGTAACTACCCCCTGGGTGGATCTCCTACCACACCCCACACCCCAGTCCACTCCTCTCCGTCGCTCGCTGCCCCCTCTGCATGACCATGCCATCTATCTCCGCAGCCACCGGCCATATCTGAGGCCAGTGGCGGAGTTTGGTTAAGACAAAGCTGGGGCATGGCCACCCCTGCCTAATGTGATCTCAATTATCTAACATGGTAACTTCTGTTTATTCATCATTGTAATCCTCAATTATATATAGACTGCCGCCACTCTCTCGGGCCACACCGTCAATCTCCATGGCCAGTTTTTGTACCTAGACGTAAGCTATGTCTCTAGACAAACCGAAACAACTTAAAATTTGGAACAGAGGGTGTATCATGAAAACTTCAGGTCCAGACAGAAAGCAAGATGGTAGTTAACATGGCCTCCTAGCATAATACTGGTCATCCTAAAAAATCTTAAAACTGATTATCATTTATTCAGTTAGTAACACAAGCATGTTAACAAGATGGAAGTTATTGTTTCTTGGTATTTGTGTACAGATTTAGTTATGTCCTCATTTGTGTCGAAGGAGAAAAATCAGTCTACCTGCTTCCAATTTTTTGTGAAACCCTCACTAGTCACTGCAAAGACAAATACCTAGCGAGCGTACCAACAAGCACTCATAGTCATATATGATGATCAACCGTAGAAAAGTGGCAAAAATAATTAATATCAAAACAGGCTAGAGCAAAGAGTAGATATAATCATATAAGCATAATGTCAGTATGATCTACCGATACATAGCTGGAAATAAAAAAAGACAGTTACAATTACAAAAGAATGCATACAACTAATCATCATGTCAATAACAAACTTGTTACTTGTCTAGTTGTCCATGGAAGTTCAACATATAAGTTAAAACGGATGAAAAGAAAAATATATTAAAATGTGAGCTTTGGTATAGAAAACAAATCCAAAGTGAAAAGAGATCTTATCTCACCATGCACAAATGTAAAGTCCTTGATGTGATTCATTTCTAAGTCGCGTAAATCAATCACATATGAAGATTCAATCCGAACAGCAGTGGAACTCAACACACGTGTAGGTTCATCCTCTCCAACTAAGCTCTGCCCAACCTAATAAGGCATAAGTAAAACCTTTGTGACTGGTTCGAAAGAGTTCAGTGCAGAAGTTATCGAAATTTTGGAAAGCCAGACTAAAAATTAAGGTTAAATGAATCAAAGTTATAAGAGATAAGAAGACCACATATAGTTAAACTTGACTGATGATGAAAAAGGAGACCATCAAGCAAACTCCACCTGAGCTGCTTTCAAAATTATCATCTGCAATCCATAAACAAGCACAGCACCACATCTGCCTTGAGGATCCGCTTTTATGATAGGACCCCAGGCAAACGATTCCCTGCCCCTTTTCAGATGGAACCATTCAGGGCCTTCAAAGCAATGCATTGAGCTGCGATATCACGAACAAGAATCTGTTAGGCAAGGGGCAGAAAACTAGTTCAATCAAAAAGAGCAATTAGTTTAGGTTAGTGTACAACTGTACATTAGAAAGAAAGCCAGAGAAGAAAATCAGCGCTACATATAATTTTATCTATTTGTGAGGAAAACAAGGTACTGTGGAGCCATGAGCATCTTGATTCTAAAATAACTACACAACAAAAACAAAGCCTTTTAATCCCAAGCAAGTTGGGGTAGACGGATGCGTAGATGACACCCAACAAGAGCAACCAATAAAAAAATCTAATAAAAGGACCAAAAGTAGAGTCCTTCAACATCTAATCTGAAACAAGAAAAAAAACACGGGGATATTTCTTTGTAAGTTGATATCATTTCATTTATCCCCGTCACGCCAACAGCAAAACTCAATATGCAATGCTGTTATTAAAAATTACAACATCGTGCTCACCTATAGCAAATGAGGAACTTTTATTCCTAGGTTGTCCAAAGCGAAAAACAAGTGGATTTTGTGCTACCTTGTTCGCAGGCCATTGGTGCTGTCATCGAACTCCAGACATGCTATCTTTGCATCTTTAAACGTGACCGCAATGGTGTCTCGCCTATTCTCCGTGCCATCCGACAGTACAGCCATCGATTCAATGTTACCATGGAGCCTAAATGCCGTTCAGAGAATGATTAGTCCTCCAGGATGCACAAAATCGAATACTTGAAATTTACTGATAATAAAAAGTGAATGCAGAGAAGCAAGAGCCATCTCTCTGCACCTGTAATGGCACACAAGCTCCAGTCGAGCCCCGGAGATCCCATCCAGGATGGTGCCGGCGGTCGACGAAGAATTCCCCGCATCCTCGGCCCCCGCCGCTGCGTCGGCCCTCACGGCATACACCTCGAGCACGTTCGCCGCCGACACGACCAGGTTGGGGGTGGGGCCCACTGGCCGGGGCGCCCTAGCCGCAGCGGAGTCAATATCGCCGTCTGGTCCGGCGGCGGCGGCGGGCGCGGGCGAGGAGAAGGCGGCAGCGTCGGCGGGGAGTGGGTGATGAAGCCGGCGGCGCAGTGGTCGATGCCGGTGGGCCAATGCATCATCTTGTACGCCGCATAGCTCATCTTCGCGGGATGGGGGCGCGGGCGACGGCGATGGCCCCCGAGCTCGGATTTGGCAGCGCGATTTTGAACGGAAAAGGGACGGAACGAACAGGGTATTCGTACCAAAACCCTAGAAAAACCTGCGTGGACCGGAGGCTGGCGGTTGCCCTGGGGGTGATTGGTGCGCGGGTACGGCGGGCGATTAGCGGTCTGACCGTCTGAGTACAGTGAGAAAACGATTCAGGCAAAACGTCGGTGTGATGAGAGAAACGATGTAAATATTTGAGTAAAATGCACTCCTACGTAAATATTTGAGTAAAATGCAGAACTCTCATCTGGGTATCCAAATTTTTATAACAACTATCCAGGTATCTCTACTTTTCTCGTGGTACACTGCCGATCCAAAGGCAGCCATAAACCCCTCTCGCTCACTCTGTTCCTCACTGTCTAGTCCAGCCATCCTCTTCCCCATCCGAGCGACCGGAGCTCATGACCGTGGATGACGGGTCCGGCGGCCCCGCGCCGCTGTCCCACAGCCTCGCACAGGCAGGGCGGCGCAGCGGGCAGCGCGTTAGCGTTGCGGGGGCAAGGCGGCGCGGCTTCACGGCGGCGAGCAGCGAGCCGGCGTTGCGACAAGGTGGCGCGGCTTCACGGGCGGGGCACCACGCGAGCGGCGCGTCGGCGTCGCAAGGGGGGCAAGGTGACGCGGGCAGGGCGGCGAGGCAACGCGTGGGAGGCAGGGCGGCGAGGCAACGCGTGGGAGGCGCGAGGCGGACCACCAGAACTCCTCCGCGGGGGCCTTCCACACCTCCTGCATCGCCCGGTTCTTGACCAGGTTCGCGAGAATCCACGGCAACGCGGTGGTCGTGGTGTCCGTGCCAGCGCTGAGGAACTCGATCCTCGGGGATGGCTAGCTTCACCATGGAGTCGACGAAGGGTCCCAATCCGCGGACGATGAGGACGCCGAGCACCATGGGTTGTCCCGTTGTAGCCTGTAGGACTGGAGTGGAGCAATCTGTTCCGCGCGCTCCAATCCGACTCCGGCGTGTTGTTGGTCGAGCATGCGTGTGCGACGCTAGCTACTCCCGCAAACGGCAGCGTCGCGGGACGCGTCGCCCGCCGTGGGCGATGGTGGTGGTGTAGCGTCGCTCCTGGGTCCTGGCTGTGTGTGTCGGCGGCGAGCTCCACGTGTAGGCAACATAGGCACGAGGCCATCGATACGGACGTCGTCTGAGTGGCTGTGTGGATCCTCGAGGCCCATGATGTCGGTTCAGCGCGCAGCAGGAACGAACAGAGGAGGCAGAGGAGCATAGTCGGCGTGTAGAAGGGGGTTTATGCTAAATTTGGTGGGGACCAGCCACGTTGGCACGACCACATCAGATTATGAGGCTAGTGTGGCTGCCATTGGACCGACCGTGCGCCGCGGGAAAATATGAGGTAGTTGGATAGTCGTTTTGAAAGTTTGGGTATCCAGATGGGAAAACGCCAATAGTTACTTTAAATATTTTCCAACCGAACCATTTGTCAAGTGAGCATGGATGATTTTATATTCAGGTGCAAGGAGAAATCTTAAACTCATATAAAGCTAATGCCCACTAATCTATTTTTCTAGCCTCTCCTTAAGCCACATCATCCACATCTCACTAGCCATCCATCATCTTCCACTTTGAGTCTTTGACCACATGCATGCACCCCACTAGCCATCCGACATCTTCCACTTTGACCACATGCATGCGAAGTTTGCAGTTTCTTTTAAGCCGTAGTTAAGGCTGTCTCCAACGGCAGGAACCCAAACTCAACACCATTTCTCTGCTTTGGATCATAAATAGTAAAAGCATATCGCACCCAAAACTAGCGTTCTCCAACAACCAACACGCAAAGAAAAAATATAAAAAAAACACGAAAAAGGAGAGCCAAGCATGCTGCATGCGCCGCCACCGGAGGGAGGCGTGCGTGGGCGGGCAGGGGGAGACTAGTGGGCCACAACCGGAGATTTGCCTTACGAGGAGAGAGGAGACTCAATTCTAGGTCTCCTTTGGGCTGGTAGCCAAAATACATCTAGCGTTTGAGTCATTTGTTGGAGGACATTTTGGATAGGCAAAGCAACTTTTTATGACATATTTTTAGCTATGGGTCTCTTGTTGGAGATAGTCTTACATTCTTTTTGTTGACTGTGTGCTTCGAGTGCCATCCATACATCATTTAATTAATCCATGCAGCCGTTTATGGGTTAGTGGACAAGAATTTTCAATGATATTAATATACCTCTTCAATTTGTTGACACTGGCAGCCTCCCTCAATGATGCATCAATTTATTTCACCCGCTCAATGCATCCTACACACATCCTATCAAGTATTCAAATAGTATTATTTGTTTCATCATCATATCCTTCTGAAATGTAGTCTAATACTCTATTAGCCTTTCTTCTATTAGTTTTCGGATTTTTAACAGATTCGAGACAATAAAATACAAGTAAACAGAACTAATATAAACATAGTAGTTAGGGTACCATATAGTAATGCTATATATAAAAAAAGTATTTCAAAGAAAATCCTGTGGTAACGCGTGGGGTATTCACCTAGTTGCTATCAAAGGGCGGGCAAAGAAACTCTGATTAAGGCAGTGGGCTTTACGTGGTGACATGAGTATGATGATCTGTCTCTACCGATAGTTGAAATAGGATAAAAAAATAAGATGTAGTGGGTCTCAAGTGTGTAGGAGAAAAGGGGAAGGTGGCCTCGGGTATATAGATTTACATTTGTTCAACCTTGCTACGTTGGCTCGACAAGGTTGGAGAATTCTTCAGAATCCGGGCCGCTTATGTACTCAATTGTTGAACGCAAAATATGGCTCTAACGACCCATGGTTGCAAAGCCAAAAGGGGTCGGAGATTTCCTACTCGTAGCGGAGTATCGTGAGAGGTTTTGAAGCCTTGTAAAAGGGCTTGATTTGGCGGGTGGGTGATAGATCCCAAAATCAAAATATGGAAGGACCCATGGATCACTAATGGGATATCTAGGAGGTCGATCACTCCCGAGGGCTAGGTCACGTCGACAAAACTAGAGGGACTCCTCAAGTTTAATCTCAAAAAAAAAAAAAAAAAAAAAAAATTCACATACTTGGGACGAAGATGTGATACGGAACCTGTTCTGAGAATAAGATGCGAAAAACATTCTTGGAATGCTAAGAAATCCACGTCATCACGACTTCCTTGCCTGGCATTTTGATCGGAGGGACCTTTTCTTTTTCTCAGTTAAGAGCTCCTACCATGTAATGTAATGGATGATGAAAAGCACCGAGTTAAAATACGACAAAAAGGTAAAAGTAGCAGTAATCAGGGGGAATAGAACTAGGCAAGATGTCTTCCCGAGTCTTCTAAATTGTTTTTTTTTTTTTTTGCACCTAGTGTCTTTTCTCTCTATGTAAATTTGACATGTGGACCTCCTTTGGATCTTTTCTGATAACCTCCTGCTGAAATAGACATTCACAAAAACTCGTGTAATTTATCAGTTAAACCCCCTAAGTCTATGATGGTGATTGTTTTATGCCCTTTTTCATCTTTTGTTGACGATTAAAAATGATAGTTATGTACCGTCAATAGGTACAAGTTCATTCATAGGCTAGACGAAAAAGTCAAAGCTCGTTGACTTCGCTAGATGATAAAAAGTAGCATAACTTATATTAGGTTTTATATTACGTCTTTGATTGATGACCGGTCTAGACACTATAAACCTGGGATTATTATGTCTTTATTGTTATGTTTTCAATGGATTTATGGATACTCACTGTTGGGGGCGGGGGCGGGGGAAGTTACCACCCTGTCTCCCCGGACTGTCACCCGACCGAAAGGACTCACCGGCCACGGGCCGGTTCGCTTCCGGCTAAGGGCCCTTCGGTCCTTGGGGCTTTGTCTCGTGCGCCGGAAGGAGAGCCCCGGTGCCGAATGATTCATTCGGCATTCCCAGAATGGATTCGGCGGCGTGTCGACTAGCATAGCGGGCGCGAAATGCCGAGAGGCGAGGGCCCTTACCGAATGGACCATTTGGTAATGCCGGCATGATTTAGTCGGGGGCGAATGCAGCGAGCGACCGACCGACTAGAGCCGGAAGGCGGGTGATGACACCGAATAAGCCATTCAATTGCCAAGGTGCGCTCGTGTGTCGAGAGGGCGGTGGCAGAGCCAGATGGCTTTCGGTTGAGATTAGGCGTCGAGCTAGGTTGTTGATTGGTGCACCGAAACGACGATGTGTTATGTTTCTGCAGGTGACCCAGCGGCATCTCAACAGGAGCGCGTGTGGCCTAGGTTGGTCAGTTGTTGGGCGACAGGCAGGGGACAACACGCTATTGACATGTTTGCCCTTGGTCGACATAAAGTATGTCAGGACGACAGTTTTCCCGAGGGTGAAATGGTAATGTAAAAGACTAAGGGCTCCTATAAATACGACCTCTTTAGGGATTGTAAGAGAGGATGGACCCATGCGTTTTAGCCGGGACCTGATTAATATAATTCGTCATACTGTTTTATGTTTTCATTCGTTAGTGGGTTTTGGTTCTTCGGGTTATAGGTTTCGGGTCAAGGGGTTCCACCCTTCGGCCACGAAACAACACTCAGGGACATATTATGTATGGTATGAAGTATGCACTATAGATATATTCTAGAGTACTAGTATAATATTGTTATTGTACTTGTATATATAACACATATTATTTTTTCAATTTAAGACTGCCAATCGTGTTATTTTTATATTATTAATATTCTCAAGATTTAGATAAATACAAATATTATATTTGTGTACGTTCTTATATCTGAATTGCGAGTTTAACAAGCCAGCTCGAGCTAGCTCCTAAACAAACATAAGCCAAGCCGGCCTTTTGTCTCGTTAACGAGCTGAGCCGAGCTAGCTCATTCCATGTTTTGTGAAATCCAATTGAGTGAAAGATCATCACGTTTAGCTGTCGCTGCGCTGAAGAAATCTTGTGGCTTTGTACTGAGCGCGACCCTTTGATGATGTAAAAAATCGCGTAGGCATAGTGTATAATAACGCGTAGTAGCATCAGCACACACACTTGCTGCTGCATGCATGTAATCTAACAAGAGGAGCAAAAATAGTGAACCTATCAAGTGGAAACCGGACCACATGCGCAAATCTAAAAAATTTAAATTTGGTTCACATGATGTTGATCCAAGGTGGTTTCAGTGGTTGATTTCTGTCGGCATGAAAGCTAACGACCATTAATTACAAGCCACAAAATTAGTATGATGATTATTATTATATATATTGCAATCCTTGATTACGTAAAAATACAGTAGCTTCCAAACGAGTATATTTAAATTAATTTCCAACTAGATTTATACTCTTGCTTCCAACAGAAGCAAACATTTTTTTATAAAACTTATCTGTATGGTCCAAAAACTTTACACTGTTTCTTCTATATTCTTCCGTCCAATTCATGATAGTGTGAGCTCCCTCCGTGAACGTCAAATGTCTTCATAATAGTGTGAGGTCCCTCCGTGAACGTCAAATGTCGTTAAAAAACATGCAGAGACCGATGGCTGAGCGAAGCGGGGGCAAGGCACGTCGTGCTGCCCGGGTTAGTCTCCCTTCAATGCTTTTTAGGAGCACAAAAAGAGGGCAGAGTGTTGTCAAGAGAGAGAGAGAGAGAGAGAGAGAGAGAGAGGGCAGGTACAAATAGCGTAAAGAAATGTAACCAAAGTTTATTGGAAAAAGCAACACCAAAGATTTGGGACAAAAAACGGTTAGATATTATTATTATTATATTAATTAATTACTCTCGCCGGTTTGAGGGAACAAATATGCCTGATCTTTTTCCTGGAAAAATAACAGCAATCTGAAGACAAAATAGAAGTCCTCAGGATATTAAACACTGACCCACCAATCTACCAATCTAATAAAGTTGCCACCTATATTACATTACAGTCTCTGGTCGCTGTCATGTATGTACACTGGATTGTGAGTAATTGACGGTGGCTACCGAATGAACATCATTGCCCCTCTAGCCTGTGTA
Source organism: Themeda triandra (assembly GCA_018135685.1). NCBI lineage: Eukaryota > Viridiplantae > Streptophyta > Magnoliopsida > Poales > Poaceae > Themeda > Themeda triandra. The sequence continues at coordinate 346,298 of JAENPR010000612.1, forward strand.
AGAGCTTGTGGTTCAGTACAAGGTTAAGGAGTATAACTAAACCCGTTGACCCGTTGTAGAGATGCAAGTAAATAATTACAGTGGAGAATGTCAAGGCCGATCGTCCTTGGTATTGTTATATTTGCAAATCATCCAGCGACAGCTCCTCGGTTGACAACATCTTCAATTTCTGCACAGCGGCACACATCAAGTTACCAAGGATGACTAATGAACACAAGAGACACTCTAAAAATTATCCGACGAACTTACAGTGATGAACTGCGGTGGGTCATCAAGACTAGAGGAGCCAAGGATAATTTCTCTCTTCAGTTTGCCTGACAGCTTGTGGGCAACACGCAACTGTGGAAGTCGTTCAGAGGGCAGACTGAGTCAGAAACAAAAAGTTCATTATTTCTGTGCTGATTGGTTTCAAATTGACGAATGTACCTCAGACCGAGTAGCACCCCCAATTACAAAGATAAATAAGCGCGGGCCCAACTTTCTGAGGTCACTTGATGCATGCTTCAGTACAGAGTCACTGTAAAAATCCACATTGCTCATCAGTAGAGTGTAAATTACAGATACTTTCCAACCAATTGTCTGACCGAAGCGCGTCAAATAGTTATTCAAAATACATTTTTTGAATATCCACAATTTTTTTAGATATCAAATACAAATATGGATAACTTTTAAGATACCGAACATAAACACAACTTAACTATTGTCCATCAAATATCTGATTTAGTCGGATACATCCTCTGTAAGATGGCAAACTGAGCAAACCGAGGGCAGCTAGACTAAGTGTGATAAACATCTGTAAGCTGGCAAACCGAGCAACGAGCATGAATATTTTGCTCAATATTGTGCCTTTGGTCCAAAAAGGGGAAACTTTGAATTAAATTTTTGTTGTCCAATCCATAGCTGATCTTAATTTAAAGGAAGATTCACATTGTGAAGTGCACAACATTTTATATTAGTCACATTTTTGCTGTCATGTAAATTGGTAACCAACAGAACAGAACTGAAGTGCATTGAGAAAACTGCAAAATGGCTTCTGTGACGGGTACTGGGGGATTCAATTTTGGCTGAGAGCCCTCCATAAACTTCCTAAAAGAGTTCCGCTTTGCAAATCAAAGTTATATATACACCCACTGTTCCAAATTGACAGTCGTTTTGACTGTTCTATGTCAAATTGACTTTGACCAAGGTTATAGAAAAATATATTAACATCAAATGAATTCACCATCAAAATGTATTTCATGGTGTATCTAATGAACATAGTTTGATCTTTGATGTAGTAGATGTTTGTGCATTTTTCTATAAACTTGGTCAAAATTAGAAAAGTACGACTTAGGATGAAGCAAAATTCAACTTACAATCTGGAATGTACTTTTTTTATTTTAAGCACCACTGTTAATAATCTTTCACACATCTAGGTTGCACACACCTTAATTCCCATTTGACAACAGAAAACAAGTTACCTTGCCCACGTCCATCAGGACACTGAACACAATGCATGGTTGACAGATATAAAAGAAGGATAGCCAGGTTGCCTTTACTAACCTCGAATAACCATCATCAGAGTTCCGAGGTCTAGCCCATGTGCCACCTATTCGTCTAGATCTCATGGATTGGGCTGACTGATGAGCTGGGCTCGTTCGAGCAGATGTGCTTCCTGGAATTCCACGAAAACTAGGACTAGGGTCATTCATGCAGTGATACTCATCCTTTGGTAGCTCACCCTTACTAAGTTTCTCAATCAAGTCCTACAGACAAAGCAAAAGATGCACCCGTAAATACAGACAAAAATGAGTACCAACTAAACATAGAGTGAGAAGACACATCATTTTCCAGTATCAGTGCAAACACTGATTTAACAGTTGCAAGCACGGCCAGCCTTACAGCAATCAGCTCAATACAGAAAACTTGCATGCAGAAGCCAGCTAGACATAAAACAGTTGTATGCTTATGGCCATCCACACTGCAGGGACCATTTCATCCAAACTGTATGAACTGTGTTGAAACAATAAGAAAATGCTCTGATTTTACAATAAAAATGAGTGACTAAAGGTTGAATTTCTCCCTCTGAGTCTTAGATTAGATCGCATGGAATAGGAATGTCCTACTTGCATGACTGCACAAGAATGATAGGGAGAAAAGATTGGTGATTGATTAGCTGAAACCAATGAACCAATCACCAATGTTGAGGTTACTTGAGCTAATCAGTCGATTGGCCTCAGTGAATGAACATAGTTATTGGACAGTCATATCAAAAGATATGACACCTCTAGAATAGAACACAAGAAGTGATACTCTGTGCACTAAACGTGCAAAATAGTTAACAAATAAAGATACTAAAATAGCACAGTACATTTTCGAGACACAAAAATATCATGCCATAAAAAAAAGAGAACTTTTTTTTAAATGCCATTGTGTTAAGTATATTGAGATGACTACTTATAAACTGTAAGTTTTGAATTTTTCTGCACCTCCAGGATGGGATAAAATCGAGATAGCATCCATGTTGACTCTTCCCCGATCCGCTCCTTTCTGATACCAGGCTTTTTCTGATAGTCATGTAAAAGTTTTAAAATTTGAAGCTACTGAGAAGTTAAAAGTTTTCAAAATTTAAAATGATATCAGTTTCAAAATCTAATTACCTTCTGAAGATCAAATTTCAAAGTAAAGCCCCCAACTGAAGACTTTTTAGTATCAGGTCCACGTAAGCAGCGCATATTATTTACTACAATCATGTCATCAGCAGATAATCCTGCAAGCTGTCAAAGAAAACGACCATCAACAGCAACCACAATGAAGCCTGTTGTCCCACACAGACCAACGGGGGAAAGTAAAAATGTAACAGAAAAGCAAATTTAGTAAAGAGAAGTTATAGCCCTCGATGGGATCTAACAACTTTGCAATCACAACTATTAAAATTTCAGTATGCCACATGTGTCACATCAACAAACCACCTTTGAAACCAGAATGAACCTTTTTTGGGAACAAACTGACAATTATTGATATAGTACAAATTACAAGCAGATAGCCCTGGGAGACTACCTACATGAAAAACACCAGAGCAACAGTGATCCCAAAAGCATCACCGCATCACCACAACCAATAACTTTATACTGGTCACCACTAATGAAAATTTGGCTAAATTGTTTTCGAACAAACATATTAGAGGTGCTTTCCTCCATTTTCTCATATTTGACAATATTTTGAACAAAAGTTTAGTTCATGGATGACTATTACCTAACTATTCCCAAGGCATGTTTTCCTAATTCAAGTCAGCCTTTCACTTTTCACCTCACTAGTTGTGCCTAAAATATAATTAAAGGGCATTTTTAGGCATATTTCTTGGCAGTGCATCAGATTCTTAAAGTAGAAGGTCGTGCCTTGTCAAAAGTACCTACAAGGTAAATGGTCCAATTAAGCAAACAATGCTTTTATTTTTCAAAGTACTATCCATACAACTTTCAGGTGGGCATTCTAGATAACTACAATACAAATACCTCTTCATGAACGGATCTCAATCATAGCTTCTACAGCTATACTGCTAAACAGACAGGGTTTAAAATACAAGTATTGAAATGATTTAAGCTACTAACCTAGAGCCAAGATAACAAATGACAGTTTCAAAAAGGAAAAAAAAACAACTTTGTTCAGTCAGAATTCTAAGCTTACCATATATTTTGACCGTAATGTTCAAAAAACTATCCATTGTATAATAGTATCAACCTCATAATGCTCGCATATTTTCAATGTTGACTTGCATTCCATGCAATCGTGGAGACTAAATATCATGGTACCAGTCATGCTACCACAGAAAAAGAATTGGATGCACCAAACCAATCTTTTTATTAAGGGGATCATATTTTGAGAAGTAATTCACAACATCTCAGCAACTGATTAGATAATGGGACTAAGAAGCAAAACCATTCAGCAGTACATAACACCACTTATATACCAGGGCGGAGCCAGAAAATGATCATGAGGGGTGCCATGTACTAAGTGCTTGATTATGGGAGGGGCAAATATCAAAAAATTCTTCAAATATATGGTAAAATTTTGTATACATAAGAGAGATTCATGCAGCTTGGGGGGGTGCCTGGCCCCCCCAGCCCCTCCCTCCCTCCGCCACTGCTTATATAAAGATATAGTACTGATAGAGGCATTGGAGAAAATATGCTCAAGTCACAAAAAAATTCTTGTACTTCTGAAGATGACACACAAAATGAACTCATAGTGAAATAATAAAAGTATGAAACCAAAGTTACCTGCATCAGCTTTGCACCTTTCTCACTTTCAGAGAACTTCTCTGGGTTGATGGAAGCATAAATCATCAGCAAACGCAACTTATTTTCACGACTTATATCCTGTTTAGTTAAGAAAAATATCTTAAGCGGTGTAGAGACAAGTGCAGTACCTTATATGCTGTAGTTCAAACAACAATTACCGTCCGGGTTCGTAAGAAATTGATTAGTTCTTTTGTCCCAGCATCACCAAACACAAGATCTTGCTCTAGCTGTCCAACATCTTTAAGGTGTTGTTCTTTGATTATATTACTAAGCTTTTCTGCAATCTGTAGTAACATGAAGCGATAAATATTGTATTTTGTGTCATACTGTTATTCTCTTACTAGAAAACACCAGATTATGATTTCTTCCTCTAGGAAGTGTTATTCAAAATGCTGATTCATGCGGACATGTTCCCCACCCCAAATGAATGCATCCAAATGTCATCCAATGGCCCACATGATGAGTAAGCAAGAGTTGCTGTTAAATGTGTTTGCATATCTACTCCTATCAAATCAAACTCTGTCCCATTGTGGAGTGCACCATGCAACGACTATTAAAAGTGTTTCTTGTAGAATTATCAACATTTGTATATTCATATCTGAACTAAAGAATTTTCAAGGAGCAGAAAGCAAAAAATTATAGGCTAAAGGCGGTCACTATAATATATCAACAGAGAATTCTACTGAAGCAGATAGAACAGTTATTATAAGAAATAGTCATGTAAAAAAACCTACTAACCTCAACATGAAGGGCGAGCTTGTCAATTTGATCACTGTATTGTGGAAGAGCTTGAACCATTTTCTGCAACTGCTTGGTAGATAACTCTCCACCAGATCTGACACTCAAAATAGATCCTATGAGTAAATGTTAACCATATCTGATGACACAGCTACCAAGTAGCTAATACCTAGCATTGCTTGCCCCTTTAGTTACTTTTAAAACATAACTGGCAACAGCAATTCATAGGGACACTTAGCGGAAAATGCTGCCAGACATATCAGAACAACCTCTGTAAAGTATTTATAGTTTTTTAGTGCACAGAGTTTTCTTTTCACGAAAAGGAAGCCCGAATTTTATTACTCCCTCCATTCCAAATTGTAAGTCATTCCAAAAAATCTTGGGAGGGTCAAAGCATCTCAAGTTTGACATTATAGAGAAAAATAGAAAGATTTGTGACATCAAATAGGTATACTATGAAATTATAATTAAGGAAGAATCCAATGATACTTAGTTGGCGTCCTAAATGTTATTATCTTTATCATAAAAAATTGGTCAACTCCAAGATTCTTGGAATGACTTGGGATGGAGGGAGTACTTCATAGCAAACGAAATTACAAGCAAATTTAACAATTTTGAGTATCTACTAAACCACGTAATTTAAAGATTGCACACAGATCTAAGCACCCAGGGTTTAGTCTATGCATCAAGAAACGCTCTGCTGATAAGACAGAACAACAGAACCATCCATAGTACGAACAGCGAAATTATTCTAACAATTGTAAAAATACCCTTCAGCTAACACTCAATTACCCCTCTAATCTGCAAAAGTTGCATTTCCTGAACAAACCTTGCCTGCTGTAATTGAGCTGCTTTGTTCTTTGATACAAAACTGGTCATCTTTTCATCCAGCCTTATATTAACCTGAAATGTAGATTTCATTGTTAAGTCAGCAAAGCATATGACTATATTCAAAGATGAAAGTGGCAACAATCTTACATCGGCTATATGCGCATGCCGCAGCTCAAGCCATACTGGATCATGATCCTCCAACAAAACCTCCTTTTTCTCATTTGCTGAACCATTCTTACTTGGAACCTATTGTTTGAGGGTGCCATAAATTTTAAGAGTCATGCATAAAAAACATAGCAAGAACTGAATACTGTATGCTGCTGATGTACTCACCTCTTGCACATACTTGTTGCCATCGATACACAGTAGATCATGGCACATAGCATCATACGTCCACTCATGAATAATTGGTGCAATCTATAGTGCTCAATTGAAGATGATATCAAAGGATGAACCAGCAATATGGAAATGTGTAAATGTAAACTGTAATTCACCTCCTACCTGATCTATGGATCGGTCAACAATAAGTAGTTCACATGTTTCTGTCTGTGGAAATTCAGGTATTGCCGACTTATATCTGGCAAGGGAATTCCACACGGAAGCAGCAAGCTTTGTTGGGACCAAATCTCGTAGCGTGGTCAGAGTAGATGCATCGATTGTCCTGGCTACACGGTAGTGCACACGAGGAAATTCCTAGAATAGTTCAATATGTTCAGCTTTAGAAAATTTGAAATAAGCATTATGAATCAGCATTCCAGTCAGAAGAAAGAAAATTTGTAGTGAAACTTCAGAGTCAAATTTATCCTGTTTTTAATCAATTTCCTTTCATGCATGATTCCATTCAGTAGAAAAACATTTCAGCTGATGTTCCTTGTTGCTAGTTTCTATATTGTGACAGAACTACTGCCAATCCAACACCATGTCACTTGTGTGTTGCAGTGTAAAATACTTTTATAGGCTGCAGGTTTCCAGAAATGATATACAATTAACATGTGATTTATGCTATTGTATATGGAGGATAAGCAGCTATTGGAGAGAGGTCATATGTCCAATAACTGAACTAGAGAAGGGAAATAGCCTGTAAGAGGAAGATCACAGTAGGACTTTGTGAACTAGGAGACTCTTAATTTATCTTGCTTCCTTTTAAAGTTGTCGCCTCACAAGGGCCAGGCCATAACAACCATATCTATCTTTATCCAAATAAGGAGTGTCATCTTATCACTAAACAAAGCCACAAAGGACGTATAAGATTTGATCTCAATAAATAAAAAAAGCAAACTACGAGATATAACCCAAGTACCACTCTGATGAGATGAGCCCTAACATGGCACAAAAAATTTTCTAATTTTTATTTAGTAGCTGTACAATAATGCACACTACATGATTTTCTCTTGCAGCATAAAATCAAAACAAACATTGAAGGTATGAAGACTCTACATACAGTATAAAATAGGAAGACAGTACCCTCAATGATGCGAACACTGTAGCAATTCTTGTAGCCATTGTGTTAAGGCATGCATTGTACTTGTGTGAGCCTTCTGCATCTTCACTAAACAACTCCTCCAAGGCCTTGTCATGGTCAGTTATGAAGCCCTAGACACAACGTTTAAGTTATATCAAAATTTCAAAATGAATGTTATGAAGAAAGATAAATTGAGTTTCTGTTTGAAGTACCACTCTAACAAGTTCACAACAAATAGGCAATCAAAAAGGGTTGTTACAAGCAGACTTATCAAGTACCTGACTATCAATAGCAAAGTATTCCAAGTTCATCTGAAAGCATGGAAAAAAAGTAAGATATATCATAAGTGCGACGTTAAAAAGACTGAGCATGAATTAAATAGACGATGGCCAAATAACCTCACTGAGTGCACTGATGCGTGTTAGTACAGTCGAATCTTTTTTTATATGAGCTACCAATTCCCTCTGTACGGGAGAACTGAAAAAAACATAAGCTCTGCACCAGGTTTAACATCATGCTATTAGTACTTAATCCACAGAACAGATGGCCACAAAAAAGTTTGTGTCGGTCACATACTTCTTGTACAATGCATTTTTTCCTGACATGTCGGACATGAATATGCGAACACTGCATTATCACCACAAAAAATGGTTATAGAACTTGATGAGAAAAAACAAATTTCAACCTTTACCAGACAAATACCAGGTACATATGCCACAGATCTACTGCCTTGTTGATTGGAACGAAAATAAAATCTATTCTCCCAAAATACATTCAAGGATAGCACCTATCAGTGTATAATATTTTATAAATAATAAAAACATATTATATTTGAAATCTGTTTTATCGACCTAAAGATGATAGGAGGCGCATAACGGACCAGCCCAAGTGTTAAACTGAATCATTCATAATCATCAAGGACAAAATGATGGAAGTCAAAAGTAAGACAACAAAAATAATGCACCACACACATACTTCTGAAGTTCTGATCATAATGCAGCAAAGTAGCACATAAAGAAAAAAAGATCATACTGAGGTCACATAATTCTATTCTTAGGCAAGCATTTTATATGTTTAAGTAAAGTTTAGCAAGATATGGTTTTAATTTTTAAAAGATCACAGAGCTACAGAGCCTACCCCAACTTGCTTGGGACTAAAAGGCTTTGTTGTTGTTGTTGTTGTTGTACAGAACTACAGAGCTGAAGTTACAGGCTGACATAACTAACCATGTCAATGAGAATAAATTAGCAAAACTTACTTTTCTTTAGTAGGCTGCATGAAATAAATTGCATCCATTGAAGGCAATGGCTGCCTCCGTTTGTTTAGGTCTTCAACCACTGCAAAGAGTTGCCAAAACTGAACTTGTATGGTTGTATGTATATATAGTACTTCTGGTAAGAGACTGTAAAGTTTCCTTTAGAAGAAAATGAATGTATATATTTGGTAGAAGTAAAATGAACTATTGTTTCATGGAATTTCAAGGCTCCTAAAATTTGGCAAAGGTAGATGTTAAAATAAAAAATTGCAAGCCGAGAGAGCTTAACAGTTTCCATACAAACAAGCATAAATAGCATAGTACTTCTGCAGCAACACTACACAACTAATTCAGACATAACTCTACTAATCTTATTTTATCTTATACTCTTATAAAGCAAAACCCCACTACCTATTTCTTTGAGATTTCGTGAGGCCACATCATCACCAGAGCCTCACTAAGTACAAACACTAAATTGCATTTGTGAGCCCCATCAAGAGTAACTTCAAACACAAAATTGCATTTGCTGTCAAGCCACCAAGCCATCAAGAGGCACCGTATAGTTCTCCACTTGGTTCCCAACTATGCGTCCAAGCCATTACAAATTTTCATCTGGCACCTTCTCCTTGACAACTCCGTCCAACATCAAGGTCTCATGTATCCTCCACTCCACTTCAATAATGAAGCTAGCAGCTTACCAAATTCATCCGTATTTTCTCTTGGATACCAGCAACAAGCGGGAAATTCTAGTTTTACAGTTTGTCACAACAATATATTTCCATTAGAAACTACTGCAGTTTATTGTCAGTATATAATTATAGTGGCTTTAGATAAACTGTACAATTTCAAGTTTCAAGTATAAACTAGTTATACTCCAAACACCACATGATGCCAGCTCAAAGGTTTACACAAAAGAAACCATATTATTAACACAATCTGAGATGCCATAAGAAATGCTTTAGAAGATAACAGAATTACTTATATTATTATATAGATCTGAGATGTACTGTACAGATATTACTTTCATGTCTAGGTGCCAAATTATTGAGTGTAAAAGAACAAAATTCAGAATGATGGATGCAACAAATATCTCATAAGAAATAGTTATATAACACACACAACAGAACATCTTTGAGCCTACTTACATGAAACCCCTTCTTCTGTGATATCTGCCATCTTGCATGAAAATGACATTATCTTGACCGTAAGTTTGTCCATGATTAGAACCTGAAATTCATGACACAATTTTATGTGTATGAAAAAGGAACATCTGAAACTAGAAGATCATCTTCCTCCACTCTCCAAGAATACCTTCCATGTTGATTTTGAACTCTTCCGAGTCGATCTCAGCATCTCAAGTAACAAACCTATATGATTGCAACGATAATAACAAAACAAAATGTTAGTTATAAATGTGGTAGCTAGTTTAACGTAAATAAAAAAAGTGGTATCAGTATGCCAAGATTTAAAGGTCCGCACCATGTTAAGCTAGCTTGAATTGTGTACACACACAGACATACTTGGTATACAGGATCAGAAAAGAGAAGTGGTAAAAACAAAATGTGATTGTTCAAAACACAAAAGAGTTCTAGGCAAAATGGTAAAAATAAAACATGTGACAATAAAGATATATATAAGTTTGCACCTACAAATTTTTATAAGTAACTATAAACAGTACTCTGACTGGATTTGAAAAACTATTGAATTAGTGGTCACAGGTGCTTTTACTGAGATCCCTCTCCAAACTGTCAAAAGGCAAAGAAGGAAAAGATTGGAGATTCTGAAACTGTTTGCAGTCTTGATAAACTCATGAGACCGTGCTACAATAACAATACAGTTATCTGATTGCAGATCATAAAGGCTCTCCAATGCTAGCAATTGGAAGCCAATCAAATCAACTGCAGTGCCTGATTACAACAAAGTGAATGGAAATATTTCCAGTCATCCAGTGCACGCATAAAGCGGTGTTACAGATATGAGCTCAATCTTGGGCACCCAAGATGCATACAAACTCTGTTGAACTACAACAGTTCAGCACAGGGGTGTTGTGTCGCCCGCAGCGCCAGTTCAATTCCACTGCAGTTTCACACTAAAATATGTCTCCGTTGTGATACGGACAAGAGTTAAACGATAATAAAGTCCTAGAAAAAAAAATAAAAAAATACTGCCCGTCCTCAACTAATACTCCAAGCTTGGCATAAAAAAACTAATTATCCAAGCAAGCACACATAAAAAAAATACAAACATCGTACTGTATCAACATTTCCCAGGATCAAAACAAACCAATCTCCGTCCCCTCCCTGAGTCTAGACACGAACGCAGCCGACGGTGACCACCTCATCCCCACTACCCAAGGACTACAGCAAGCTGAGAACAGTAACCGGACTTACGGTCGCGGGTGATCTGGCGGAAGCTCCGGTAGTCGGCGCCGCCGTGCGACGAGCTGTCCGAGTCCATCGACATGGCCGACGACGTCGCCCCCAGTCCAGTCCTCGCCGGCGAGGCCTCGCTGTAGGGTTAGGGTTCGTGGCCGCCTCCGGGAGGACTCGAAATGCGGGCTTGCCGATTCGAGCGGAGGGAATGGTGAATTGTCGCGCGGTGCGGGAAGCCAAACGCGGAGGAATGGAATTTACGGGCCGCTGCGGGAGGTGGACGGGGTACTAGAGGAACGACAAGGAATCTGCGCGGCCATTTTTTTTCTCCATGGATGGACGACCAGACGGGAGAGGAGGACTAGTCGTGTGGTGTGGGGTTTTGAGCGGGTCTATGGCAGGTGGGACCTCGACGCGCTGTTAGGTTTCTAGACCCACGCGTCATTGAGGCATAGGTCTTGGTTCTAGAAGAGAAGCGCTGTTGTTGAAAGTTAAACGGAGGAGTGCCCGAATGCGTGTTGAGCTGTTCGAAGGATGGAGGAAAAGAGGAGGTTTTTTCCTTCGGATGCAAGCAAACACCACTTCGAAGGATGGAAGGATGCGACCAAATTATGGTACAGCGAATTTTTTGTCTCACATGCAAAACTAATAACAACACTCGATACAAAAGCACATTTTCTTCTCGACGTATCTTTATATCGTGACCATATTTTATTTTACGGTGTAATTAGCGCCCGACGTATTGTCTGAACGCTAACATCAAATTGGTCGTCCTATCATATTGAAAAATAGTGTTTACTAGCTATATCTCGTACAAACCGTTTATATCATTTGTGGTTATTGTCCCACAATCTCAAAAAGAAAAAACATAAGTTTATAAGAGATGTGTTAACTATTACTTCGTGCATACTCCCTTCGTCTCAAAATAATTATCGTTTTAGATTTTCGTGTCACAAATTTAACTCGATTTGTAAAAATAAATATATACAATATTTATATTTTTGAATAATTTTGTTAAAAAACTAGACTTGATCTTTCCGATGATACTAATCACTTAGCATGAATATTAATATATTCTAATATATAATTACCGGTAGTTTTTTCTCGGGAAGTGAGAACGATACTTATTTTGGGACGGGGGAGTATGCATCTTGGCTTTCATTGGTTAAAAAACGTAGATTAATCGCCATGCAAGCTAAGGGATTGGATTTTGGACCGTATACGCATCAAGATGACAAGTTCTTGTTTCACATAGAGCAAATTAATAGTTATTGGGGTAATTTGTACCCACGTGTATAGTTTCTGTATTCCCAATGCAATTTACCCATTAAAGAATTCAAACAATTTCCTATAATGTAAGAGATTCTAGTTGATTCATTGATAATCCTCCTCTTTGACTAAATGGTGCTCATAAAAATTCGACAACCATAGCTACCATTAGGGGGAGGAGCTCTCATTATGGTAGGCATTTCTCACCTTTAAATTTCAGCGATCTTCACCTTCCAAAATCACTTTGTACCATTAACACGTCAAGAAAAATGATGGTTTTGCTGCAATGGAATATCAACCGACGGCTAAAGGGAGGAAAAATCATCCAACCATTACCTAGTCCAAGACACAATATGGCAAACATGTTTGCTTAGATTATTTGTATGACTTTGCTAATGTGTTGGAACAACAGTAAATTAAATGACAATGCAAACAACTGTTATTTATGTTTCATGTGCTTGTTGTCAAAAGAAAATAACAAGTTATTATTTAAAAATTCTTGTACTTATTGACTGATGTACCAATTTTTAATAAAACAGTTCATTTTTTCCTAATATGGAAAATGTAGTGTAAATCTCAACCTATGACATAGCACAAAAGTTTTAGAATTGGTTTGGACTACAATAGTATATTTTAAAATTTCCAAACTGAATCAAGTTCTCAAATTTCCTTTTAGACAGTCTGTTTTCCAATTACCGTTTTCTGCTCCTATCACTATGTTGCCAAGCTGGGTTCTTCTATTTGGTTGAGTGTTTCATCATGACGTGTAAATTGCGGTCTATTCTTAGTATATGAACCGTGGTGTGGTTGGAAGGTCATTAGGGCAGTTTCTAACACTGTAAACCGAGGCTTTAGTAGCCTCTTCATTCTCATGGCTGAATCTGAATGAAGAAAACAACTAGACCTATTTTTTGAGCTAGTTATCTCTCTAACCATTAATAGTTTAAGGAATGTTCCTTAAACAACAATCACAGGTGACTTTATGGTCAACTTCTCTATGGTATGCTCGGTCCTAATCCGAACAGAGACGACCGTATGGAACCGTCCAAAATAGCATGATGCAAAAACCAATCGGTCAACTTCATCTATGGGCACTGCGATGCCGCCCGAGCAGGAAACATCATGTGGCTACGCCTACCTTGCTCGCCTCAATGCTAGTTGGGAGCTCAGACGCCACCTTGCGCCGCTGGCCGTCAGTCGTGCTCATGCCCTGTCTTTGCTCTGTCTCGCGTCTAGTCACAACTGCGACCTGCCCCACCACCCACCTCGGTCAATGTCGTCACAACCAACGACTAGACAACACACTACATACTCATGTCCACCATCAACGTTGGTGCCCTACTGCTTCGCCTCGTCCTAGGGCCTTGCGCCTTCAATGTTGTGCCCTTGAGGATGCCTCCTATGCTCTAGGAACCACCTTGAACCTCTATCAAGCCCCGCCTCGCCTCGCCATCACTTTTATAGAAGCTCCATCACTAGTTTTCGAGCAAATTAATAAAGGGAAAAATTCTTTGATTGCGGAGAAGAGTAGAACCGACTATTTTCGGATCAAGAGGAGTAAATGATACGACGTTACTCCAATGATGTGTGAGCTTGCGGCTTGTTTGCGGGTAACTAGCAAAACATAACTTCCGATCTAGATAGTGGATTGGTTTTTTAGTCGATTTTTTTCTAATGCGGCTGGCCTTTTCGGTACAAGAAAATAGAATATACGTGTCGTTGGGAAGGGTTTGGAGAAATCCAAACTTGACGAACCCCAACTGAGTTGGCCGATCCTCATTCTCCACCCTCCCAAATGGGACCCGCATCCATTGAACGAGGGGAAGGTAATGGGTGAATTTAATTGCCATTGCCTGCTAACGGTGAATAAAAACTCACTCCTTTCTGAAATTAAAAAAAATGCTCGTGTCTTATTTTAAACATCAACCACCATCACATATTTAAAATCCAAATTTACAACAATTACATTAACCAATTCTGAGAGGGTCTTGGTTCAAAAAAAAAACTAAGAGGGTCATTCATCCTTAACTGTGAATGGAATGATAATAAAAAAGACGATTAATGCCAAAAAAGGTGGAAACCACAATACTGACCCTAGGGTCCGCCTCCAACTCCAGCACACACGGCCAGAGCGCCGCCACCAACAATCTGTGCTCCGCCAGCGAGGTCGTCGGTTCCTTCCGCCTCCGACGGCCCTCGGGGCCTCGGATAGGTGGGGAACCGCGTGACCTTGATCGGCGGTGTAGATTAGGTCCCTCTTCTAGGGTTAGAGTTTCAGGCGGTGCGAGCTTGGTGGAGGTGGCAGCGCAGCCATGGTGGAATAAGGTCCTCCTGGTCTTCGTCCACCTCGTCGTCGCCTGCTCCGGTGTCGATGGGCGGCTGCTGTTTCGTTGTCGTGGCGGATCGGCGGTGCTCGTGCCGCGTTTTAGGTCAAGGCTACGTTGGCGGCTGAGGGCGTGGCGGCAAGATGGAGGGCGGTGGATCGAGCTCGATCTGTCGGTGGCACGAGTCGGGATTGAGCGAGCTTGGCTTCACCGCGACGGCGGAGGCCATCGTCGGCGGCGCTCTCGTCGTTCCAATCTGGATTGTGATCCTGACGGATGGGTACTCAAAGACTTCTTCGCCTCTGCTGCAGTCCACCTCAACGCCAGTGGTTTCTTCCGACTTCTGGTGATTCAGGTTTGGCGGCGTCGGCTGGTGTCGGCGGTCTTCGTCGGCAGCGGATGCGGCCGGCTTCCTTCCTCGAAGGGGATAAGGACCAATTTGTAATTTCTTTATTTGTTGGGGTCCTTGTAGAATATAGATTGGGCCTGCCTTACGTATCCTTATTCGATGTACTTGTATTTGGACATGTTTATTTCTATTAATTAATACAAGTATACTTTATAAAAAAAAAGCTCCTTCTCCTGGAGCTGAACCAACCAGGAGCTCCCAAACCTCCGAAATCCAATACAATGGCCTGTACAGGAATAAGCACTTGTCCTTAATCCTGCATACCAGAAAAGCAGAATTCATTTGCCATTTTAGGAATAAAAAAGCATCATAGTGCTTACATTAGATAGCTATAAATAAACGACATGATAGTTCTCTTACCTCAAACAATATATGTCTCGAGAAGCATCCTTGATTCAACCGTTTCGAATGAAAAAAAAAGGTTAACACTAATCAGGAGCTGTAACTAATAAAATGGAGAACATAGCTTTTTTATAGTTTTCCATCATAGTCTGTGCCCCTAATCAAACAAAATTATAGATAATAAAAAGAACAAAAAAAGTTGAAATTGCTTATAGTGCACATTTGCATCAATGCATCTCTTTTCCACTATGAAAAATCATGTGTCATGTGAACTTTTTTAACTTCTCTAATTTGTAAGAAACTCAAGCAAATGTGTTGTTATAAATAAAAAGTTAATATATTTTCTAGTTTTATCTTTCAAGAAGTTGCATTCCCGTGCATTCAGTTCACGTGTAGGGCCAAATATAATGCATCGTTGGCTCCAATAAAGTCAAAGTTCCCTAAAAAATTTGCCCAAAAAACAAGATCCCTAAAAAAAGGTCAAAGGCCCCATTTCTAGTTTTGGCCACTGAATGGAGGGAACAGCTCGGATGAAAGAAGAGTTGCTTGCCGGAGCTGTTCCTGGTCGATTATGTATATGTTGCATTGTGTGCTGGCTTCACTAGTGATTAAATTGCTTACTCAGTAAATTAGGGTGGATGGCGAAGCTGGCAGCTATCTCCGAATACGTAATGATCTCATTATCTGCCATCCTTAATGTCAGGTCCTTCATCCGTTCCAAATGATAAGTCGGTTTGACTTATTTGGTTTATTCATTTTGTTAGGTAGTCTAGATGTGTACCAAAATGAATGTAAAAAAATCAAAACGATTTATAATTTAGAATAAATAGAGTAATATAGGTAAGATGCTAATATTTCTTCATTTTTCATGTTTTTTTGAGTCCTGGTATTAGGGCAAATGTCAGTATCAATAATAATTTGCGACACTACCTTTTCTCTGGGTGCAGTATTATTCACGATTGATCCTAGTACCAGCATTGTATTGCATACGTTGGTCTCCGTCGAAGGTTACATGTTTGTTCTTTAAATCACGAGGTCATGTGCTTAAACTAACAAACGTGGACATGCACACAATTCAGGTGCCGAATGGCACAAAGAGCAAAATATATTGTCGTTGCATACCCAAAGATGTGATCAATGCAATTGGTTACCTAAATGATGAACAATAGGCTAGTTGTGCCAAATGGGCTGCGACCCGTCGCACGATGTGGGAGCATGCAACCCTGGCTCTGCCTTCTTTCTCCCCACACCACAGGACTTCTTCCTTCCTGACGTGCAGTACCTTGTCTCCCCCCTTGCGTAGGAGCCACCCCCCTCCCGACTTTTCACCTCACCTCCACGCAAGATGTTTGGGCTGGTGTGACGTACACTCCCACGTCTGAGTCTATAGTTTGATTTTGGCTAATTGATAAAACTTAGGACTAACCTTTTGATTTAAGTGGATGGTTTAGATAAAGGAAGTCACAAGTCAATGAAGGATTCATTGCATACACTACTACAGAATCGATTTTCCAAAACGAGGCCTTTTTTTCCGAGGCGGACTCTTTTTTTTGCCCGCTGCGGTAAATCCCACGATTAACCGCAGCGGGCATTTTTTATTTACCGCAACACAGATTTTTGCCCGCTGTGATAAATTGATTTACCGTAGCGGGCATCTTAAAATGCCCGCCACGGAAAATAGGTTACAGCAGCGGGCGTCAAATTTTGGCCCGCTACGAAAAATACGTTGGCCCAACTCAGCCCAATAGACGTTCATCGTATATAAAGAAACAACTTAGGGTTTCATTCACTCAGCCCTCACCCTCTCGCGCAGCCCTCACACTAGCGCACGCGACTCAGCAGCGCGGCCTCCTCTTCTCCCATCTCCCACTCCGCCTCCTTCTCTCCCTTTCCCACTCAGCCGAGGCACCGGCGGAGATGGCCGGCGGCCTGCTGGAGCTCCTGGAGGTGGCCGCGCCATGGAGGAGGAGGACGCGACGCGGTGGCTAGATCCGGCGACGCGGCGGCGACGCGGTGGCTCCATGGCGCGCGCGAGGCCCCTCCAAGGCGGGCCATGGCGCGCAGCGGACGGCGACGGCTGCGCCCCAGATTCGGCCTCCCATCAGCGGCCGCGTGCACGGCGAGTGAGCCTCTGTTGGTATTTCTTAACGTATGCAGAGAATCCACAAGCGTACGAAAGTATCGTTGTAGCCTTCACCCGGAATTATTCAGGGTATCGTAATTTCCACAGGGAACAGAGGTATTTCTCCTAGCTAATTCGTCCAAGGAACAACCCAAGGGTAGAGATAGAAAGGTGGGTAGAGATGGATTCCTATAACTTTAGTGTCCTAAGCATAGCGATACAATACTTCTACTTGCTCACTTCGGGCACCGGATCGCACCTGGTCTGCCAAGTGATGCCGGCCTGTAGCTCTACGCCGCACCCGGACATGGGGGATTACAAAGGACGGACAGGGCTGTCACCACCTGCCGCCTACCACCTCAACCGTGGAGTGCGAGGCAAACGAAGGCAGCCTCTAGTCTAGACACCACGTCTACACTAGCGACTACTACTCTAGCGTCGATCAGGGTGACCCGTCTTTATCAGGGGCCCTCTATTAGAGCATCCGCACGAGGACGGACACTCAAACCCATGAACAAGCTTGGTAAATCTCAACTAAACAAAAGACACAAAAGACTATAAGAAACACGAATACTCACTTAGCCAAGATCCCGTTAGGGAGCCAAGTAGAACACCCGTAGAGGTACAAGGTTGGGGAGGCGCCGACAAGCCCGGCGACTCCCCGCTCTCATGCCTCACATCTCGCTTTCTTCTCTCTAACTAGCTAATAGGGCATAGCCCTTTGGAGTGGTGCTCTAACATCTTGTGGTGGCTCTTTCTCCCTTGAATGGTTGATGGTGAATGAAGAGAAAAGAGCCCCTTTTATATCTAGAGAGGAGGGGGCTATTTGCAAATGTGCCATCCCAACATGGAAGGTGGAAACCGACCTCCCAACGTCGGTTTGAGGTACAATGCACCTGGACGCACCCCAGAACCGACCTCCCAGCGAGTTAATGCACCGACCTGCAAAAGTGGGTCTGGTTTGGCAGCCGCCGGGGCGCGGCCGCGCCCCTGGCGCGAGCGCACCAGCTCCAGGGCCGTTTGGGCTGAAATTTGGTGAGTGGATGGGCCTCGTCGATACTTTCTAATGCATATTCGTTTGCTTGAATCGGAGTCCGTATGTGTGAGATATGGCCTATTTACCGAGGCCCACTCATCCAGCCCGAGATGGAGTTGGACCGGGTTTTGGTCTTCCACCTCTTGGGTTTATGTTGGGCTTTTTGGCCCATGTTTGAGACCCAAGATTGTTGGGTAAATGGGCCACCTTCTTATTCATGGTTTTCTTATGTTTCTTGGCCCATTTGTGTGCATTTCCGGAGTTGCCTTCCTACAAGCGACAATTGTAACAACTCCAGTTTTAGGCTTTTTAAATTTTGCACTTCATGAGCATAATCATCCCATAAGCATCTCATGCTCATAATTGTCTGAATTGCTTGATGCTTGTTTCCTTGTGGTTAAATAGATTTATTTGTTATGTATATATATTAAGTAGTTTTCAAACTTTTCCAAAAGCCCCTGTTTACATTGCTCGAGATCAAGTTGGTACCGAATAGAGTTTTAGAGCAAATTATTTGGAGAAAACTTTGTTTTTACACCAAGTCATGAAAATGGGTTTAAGGCTTTCAAAAGGGCAAAAACGAGAAAGGGAATATTAAAAAAAAAATATTTTTATAATTCTAATTTGACCCTAATTCACATTTTCAAATCTAGGCCGAATTAGCAAAAACTTCCAACATGAAAAGTATTCTACTCCTCAAATGGAGAAACTTTCATGTTTTGAGTTTTTCCAAATTCGCAATATTTTGGAGTTATTCAAGGTCAAACTTTTCAAGTCAAGACAAAATCTATGGGACCCACCCCGGGCCCCACCTGTCATCATCCATCTCTCTCTTCCCCTCTCTGCTTCGCGTACAGAACGGCAGCAACGCCGTCGCCGCCGCTGCCTCCCTGCCTCGCTGCGCTGCTGCTGCTCGCCTGCCTCCTGTCGATGCCGCACGCCAAGCTCCGCCAAGAGCTACGCGACGCCAGCTACACGACGCGCCGGAGCACTCGAGCACGCACGCCACGCGCCGCCATCATCGTGCGCGGAGCTGCGGACCGCGTGCCCTGCCGCGCGCCTTCCTTGCCTTAAATGGGACAGCTCGAGGGCCGCCCTCCTCGCTCTCCCCAACGCCTCACTCTCCCTCCGCTTCCTCCTTCCTTCCCCACGAAGCCGAGAGCCGGCAACAGCAGCAGCGCCGCCATTGCCGCTCGCCGCTTGAGCTCGCTCTCCATCGCGCCGCAGCCACCATAGCCACCGCCGCTCGCGCCATCACGTTCCCAGCTCGCGCCGCACTCCGCCGCCTCCTAGCCGCCGTCTAGCGCCGCCGGTGCGCGCTGCCGCCCGTCTTTGCCTCGTCGTCGGGCCGCCGGCCGGCGCGGTCAGGCCGGTTCGGGCCGTCGCGAGCCCCGCCGTGGGCACGGGCGGGTGCGCCGCGGCCGCGCGGTGCTCCGCCGCCTGCCAGTGGCTGCCGGCGAGCTCCCAATCGGCCGGCCCCAAAGCCAACGCCGCCGTTTCCCTGTGTTCCCGTGCGAGGGCCGCGTGATTAGAATTAGGAGAAAGGTAGGGGCCTTCGGGTAAAAGTGCCAGACACAGCAATATTTGGAATAGGGCTGGGTTAATTTCCCAAAAACATAGGGGCCTAATCGATAACTGTCTGTCTTATATGAATCTCGAAATAGATTTTCAGAAAATGTATGCATGCTTGTAAAATCCATATCTTGCTCATTTTAGCTCCGATTTGAGTGATTCAACTTGCGTTATTTTTCTTATGAGGTGTACTATGCAGTAAAAATATCATATTCCATGTTTGTGAAACTTTTCTGTGTAGTATTAATTAATTATTGATTGTGGTTTAATCTTAGGAAATTCATAAGTAATTCTAGGTAGCTTTGAAAAATATGGTTCTTGTTCCCATAGTCTTCTATCGTCATGCTTTTTATGTGGTAAAGATATGAGGTATGTCTTCTGTGTAATATTTAGGAGTTGTAGTTTATTTGTGCTAGAAAGGCTATGTGGAAAATAATTCATAAATGATTTATATAAGTGTGATATATGGTTGATACTTTTTGTGGGCTCATTATATGTTATAATGTCGCCTCTGGTGTAATGAGATGCATGGTTTGATTAACTCGTAGTACAAAGTATTTTTAGGTGACCTCTACCATGCCACTTGTGAATTATGTGTAGGACAGTGGGTTCATCCAAATAGGTTGAAATTTGGATGATGATATGTTTGTGACATGTGTTACCTACTGTAATTTTTGTAGGATTTTAGGAGTAGCCAATCTTGGTGCTCCTGTTCAACCCTTGAGTGTTCAAATTAGGGGTTTAATCCATTGATGCTAGGCTAATCTAATCATAAGTTGGGTTTCTGGTTGACTTGTTTAAAGATGATAGTTAGGGTGTTAGCTTGACCATCTACTGTTAAAGTTTCATGGTCATTGCATGAATGGTTTAGGAGTTATGGGTGTGACAAGATGGTCACCGGGGCTGTTTTAGTGGCTGTTTTGCCAGAATCAATCCTGATGTTCTGTGTTTTAGGTATAGTTAACCTGGGAATCAGTTTGTGATGTCTTCAGATGTTTGATGGAGAATTTCATAAGCTTTCCAGAATGTCTTCATTCATATCCATAGGGTCTATGGTTATTTATTTATGATTTATTTACTGATCTGTTAGTTATATGGTTAGGATGATTATGTGTGAGTGTAGTCTCTTTTGGCTTTCTTGACTTGTTTCTTGATGATAGTAGAAAGGGATGTCGTACTAGGATTACATTGTTGTAGTAGAAAATATAGTAGATGACATGTGCTTATGGTATACGTTCTTGGATGATGTTGACTACCTTGTAGAAAGAATAAGCAAAGCCCGCATTCGCATGATCATACCATGTGTATTCTTAGTATTCATACATGCACCCGCATCATACGGGATCGCTAGGAGAACGAACGTGACGTGAAATAAGGATCCAAAGGAGGAGTCACCAAGGGGAACCACGGCACGTGAGGTGATCGAGAACCAGGAACCAGACGTGGAGTGATCAAGTGCTAGGAGCTTCAACATTGATCGTATTAGGAAGGCAAGCCCCGGAGCATTTCTCCTATGGTTTGCAAAATGATTTACTTTGCGTCCTTTATTGTTTATGATGCATTAAGTTTATAGGCGTTACTTGGAACCGTTACTGCATTATGAGTACCTTGATCCACCTGAATACTTTACCCTTTTTAAGTTCAGGATCGTTCATATGCTTAGCACTGCTTAATTAGATCGGTAGAAGACGGGTGATTGACCCTCATCCGCGAGGTAGGTGGTTACTACCCTATGGTTGATACTATGGAGGTTGGTTAGAGAACATAACCATGTGGCCTTGTTAAATCACGACTAGTCGGAGTTTGTGGTGTGTTAGACCACGGAAACTCCGGCGATGTCACTTAAGGGACTATGGCTTTGTACGTTCTCAGATCATGTTGAACAATGCCTCACAGATAGCTGGAAGGATGCGATCATCCGACCGCGAAGCCTTGAGGATGTTTGGGCCAGAATTTCAGCAGAGTTGAGTGTATTGCCCACAGGTGCGGTATTAAAGCCAGTGGCCGGTCGCGCCGGAGAGACTGGTAGCGGGCATGCCCTGGTGTAATCGTATTTGCTGAAATCCGCGACTCCACCCGAATAGACCAAGGTGATCTAATCGACTCCGACGGGAGACATGTGGTTTGTGTGAGGAATACCCGCCACTGGTTTGCAATCGATTATAATCGCCATCGTTCTGGACAGTGAACACTTGCCGAGAGCGGCACTTTGTCGCAAATCATTGTGAAAATTAGGATGGTTATGGTTCTATGTTGTTGATCTTTGGTATGCTCAACACGAAGGATAGGATAGCATTGTTTGCTCATACCACAGGTTGGAATAGTACAGTGCTAATTTAGTGATGTCAGGATCCTACTTAAAAGATGATAAGCTAGAGAGTCCTTTATCACTAAATGATTATTTAATAAGCTCATCTTTTATCGCAAGTTTAAATGAGTCAGCTATCCCACTTATAAAGCCTTGCATACTCCTTGGTGTCACTTTATTTTTGGTTTATGACGGGTAAGTCTAGGTGAGTACCTTCTTGTACTCGGGGTTTTATTCCAGCTTGTTGCGAGATCATAAGACCTTTCTTTGTGGCAACAAGATGGACCTGTATCCCACTACGGGAGGATTAGACCTTGGGCAAGGTCATCTCTTATATCTCATTCCTCTATGCTTTTCTTGGATTTGATGAAGGACAGGCACTATTTTTAACTAAGTGTGCGTTTGTAAAACAACACTTTATTTTGCTTCCCTTGATTTGGTTTTCAACTTGGCAATGTATTAACTATTTCATAACTCCGATGTATTTAATTAATTGTGAACTTATGTATTACTATGAACGGTTTTATGTTGAACTTAATTCGGTAAAATTTTGTATTGTGGAAATTTTGAAATCCTTCGTGGTTTCACGGACTACAGGGTTGATATAAGCGTCATGTGCTAATTAGGTTGCTTAGGTGACATCATTAGTACATTATGTTTATATTAATTGGTCGGTTACATTACGGCAGTAGCATCGGAGCGGGTTCAACGTATTACTATTCATAAGTATATTTAAAACAAAATGAATTTGTTTTATAAACAAGTAATTACGAACTTATAGCCACTTAATCTCATATATAGGCTTTTCAAAAGTGTGTGGTTTTCAAAACTTATATATGTGCCTTGGACCGATCATATCCTTTATGCCCAATTAAGGACTTGGTGGCTTATATCGTACTAACTTGGGGATTACTTGCATCATATTTTCTATTTGTTGTGCTCATACACGACGGATATGTATGAGGGCCATTCACTTGAATGGTTATGTATGGATCAATTTGCCCCTACGCCAAGGTAAGAATGGTTCAACGCTCGGGTAAGTGTGAGTTGTGAGAGCATGATCGGATACACTTTGCCGATCTAGGGGAGTGCTTATTGGTCTTGGATTATATACATGTTCACACATGTTTATAAGAAGGTACCCATGTGAGGGTGTCGTCTTCGATGACTTGTTGGGTAGTATGCACTCGGGAATGGGTGCAAGTAATCGGAGATTTCACCTTGTTCGGAAGGTGCGTGGATTTTAGGTCACTTGCATTCATTGGAATATTGGGCTGAAATGAATTTTCTGCAGGTACACTAACTACGCAAGATCGTGTAGCCCGACTAGTTTACGCTATATGAGAGCACGTTGGTATGCCACCGTCTAAAACGCTAGAATTTATTAATATCCAGATTTGTGAGGACGTACGGAACGTGCATGCATCATGGCACATAATCATTTCATGGCAACTGCATTATTTCTTCCCTTATAAAAGAATGATTCTCTCTTTCGATAAAAGTCACCAACTTAATCTCCATCTCATGAGAGTTGTGAATCGGTTTGACGAGATGGCAAGAATGAAGCACATCAAATCCAAGTCAACCAAGGGAAAAGTTTTGCACCGCGGCTTGCCACCCGTGAGCCACGTGGTGCCAAAAAGTTTCTAAAAGAATATGGAATGCCTTCATTGCTATGGCGAATTCTGCACTCAGTGGGTTATCCCACGGGTAAAGAACCTCGCTATCAGTGGAGTAAGGAGCTGGAGACTCAGCGCTTGAGTTTGATTCCCGTTGAAGTGGTAATTCCCGCCAAGAGTGAAGGAGCGTCACTTTGGTGTGACGTCGGTTCATTGCTCGAGGTAGGAACCCTTGGGAGGGTGCAAATGTGGTTGCATACAAGGCACTACGGGATTTGCTCAAAAGATGCCCGAGAAGAGGTTGCTCGTGCCCTTTGCGGGTGTGTTTCCTAAGGGTGACCCATACCATGTTGTGTGGCGTCGGCTTAGTAGACCTGCACTTGTCGGTGGTAAAGATGAGGCCGAGAACGGCAATGGTCCGCTAGTAGCGCAATGTTTGCTATGATGAAGAGTTACTCTGCGGAGAATGCATTGGAATCCCTTAATCGTGAGTTCGTCTACGTCACCTCATTCAAGCGAGAGATGAAGAAAGAATATGAAGAGGAAGTTGAAAGGCGACCAAATTGCTTGAGCGAGATGACACTATCCGGAGATCGGGCCATCCGAGAGAGAAAATGCTGCTTTGTTCATGAGACCTTTGTGGCACAACGTCGGTTTTGGAGTTGCTTGCCCTACTTGGTCAATGGCAACAAGCCTTTGGTATAGTTGAGCGGCAATGAAATGAAGCTTGGAATGAGGAAGACCGTCGAGGGAGCAAGTGCTTGCATTAGAGGTCATCAATGGTGCTTTGCAAGGAGAAGCGCAATGGGTCTACAACCGGCTTCACCCCAATTCTCTTGGTGTGGAGGAGGAAGGACTTGGATAGTGCCCAACATTGATAGTGCGAATGCGGAAATGCGAGAAAGTGTTGAGAACATGGACCATGACCATGAGGAGTAAGCTTGATGAGAAGTCTCTAGTAGGAATGTTATGTTTTCCTTTGAGCGGACTGTTGTAATGACTGTACTCCTAAGCGAGATGGTACAATGGTTGGTGGGTTAGTGATTATGAATCACTTAGCGTGTTTTAGTGATGAATTGGTCCTATGTAGCCTGCAAGAACAAGATTTATGGGTCATGTATTTTGGGCACCAAAATTCAGTCGTTGATCAAATTTGTATTCTATCCTCGTCCATGTAAATTCACTTCTATTCCTCTCGGTCTACAATGATATGTGACCTTGGTTTCTTGTTGTCACATGCCTAGACCAATTGTTAAGTGAATATTGTTATTAATCATCACTTGGGAACGACGCGATAATAGTATGAAGCACATGCTATGTCGTTCAAAAATATTCCTTGCTATCCTCAATTTTAAAATTCTCGGTAATTCCTTTACCTTGTCTTGTGCACGAGTTTAGTTGTACAAGATATCATATATAATTCGATTATCCGCGAATTATTCTATTGGTCATAGTCATGGCAATATTGTCTCGGTTAATAAGTTACCGTGCGCGACAAGAACCTAGACCATTTCGGTGGACGCACCTAGATGGATTACTAGGGGTACGCGGGTATTGTAATTATTAATCATGATCCATTGTTTCGTCTAAGCCAAGACAACATCTTTGTCATAAAACCTCCCTTGAATATTTGTTTATGCATATCCTTGTTAATGCAATCCACCCACATTCAAATCGCGCCATGATATTATGACAGTAGGTTGCTACAAATTGATGTAGTTGACCTTTTCTTATTACCTTGTGTCCTTGTGACTATCCTTCGTATATCTCACTTTTGCCTTGCACGTAATGCCTATTCGTGTGGGAATACTTCCAATCATGTGGAATTGCATTTCAAACGCAAGATTTGTAATGGAGTCCTGATTAATGACTGATGGTGCCGCGACGAAACCGAGAGCACCACCGTGGTCTGAGACACATGGATGTCTTTGCTCGGCACGCGCGCAGTATCACGATTATTGATCTCGACTTATGAGAGATTGCCTCGAGGTGTCATTTTGCATGCACCTACCTTGATTTCCTCTTGATACCAATCATCCAATCTCTTATGACATTTTCTCTCGAAGAGCAAAATCGAGCAAATCAAAGAGAATGAGATTGCTTACGATAAGACCAATCGGACCACAAGAGGTGGTAGACAAAGGACAATACCAGTCGTGGTTCGATCAAGAGAATGGTTTCCTATTCCATGGTACTCCTCAGTAGAGACTTAGAACTCCTATACATCTACTAGGTATTCTAAAGCTTTATGGAGTATTTGTGTGATCTATGGGGGACCATGAAGGAAATTCTTCAGACAAAAAAAAATTTCTTATAAACGGATTATGGCAACAATTTTGGGGTTGCGTCTGGTCGTGTACTCAAGCGTCATGATATCGAATTCAGCTATGCATTGGGTACGCATCGTACAAGTGCTTAGGTGTAACCTTGGATTTACCAAAATACGGTTTCGCTTTGAGTACCAAACAAAGGTCGTGCGAATATGAGAATTTGGTTGTTAGAGGCAACATTCGGAAAGAAAGATTTACACGCTTATCATTGGAAAGGAATGTTGGTTGGATAGCAAAACTCAACAATTCCCTGTTTCGAGAGCATGCCTTATAGAAAGGAATTGGTAATCATGAGCCCTTGCCAAAGAATCTGCTCATGTTACTGTTTTCGTCCAATAAGAGAGGTAATTGGTTGGTTTCTATGGAGTTAGAGAATCGTTGACCTAGGAATTTTGATTTCTACAAGAGATGATTTGGATGTCTTTAACCTCTAACTTTGACTTCTACATGCAAAAGAGTGGACTTCTTCAATCTAGTTGGTTCATATTAGCATACATTGGTATGTGCTCTTATGAAGGAATACACCAGTGTTGACTCACTTCAAGTAATCCAATGTTGATATCCAATTCAGCTTGTCCTTTGCACACACAGGTCCTTGGTGATATTGTAGAAAGTATTGCAGATGCTATTCTTATTGACAGCAAAACTTGATTTGGATTTAGCTTGACAGATGTGCAAACCTCAGCTTGACCTGCTTCGTAGTGGTAAAATCTTTAAGGGTTGAAGCACCATTTGATGTATTTGATGATGTGAGTAGCAGATTCTCTCACATTAAACCCTTTGATGCCTCCAATAGGGTAATTGTTGGTTACGCCTTGCGATAACCCGCCTCTTACGGTGTAGTAATTTTGGGGTTTAATGAGAGAGTATATCGTACTATTCTGTCATCTTCATACTTCAAATTAAGAAAAAGGATTTGACATCGATTAGAAGAATGGGATAAGTAGAAGAATGTCCTCTAATGGTCTTGGAAGTGGAAAAATGAATATGTGGACAATTCGAAATGGTCACAAAGCAAGTCAACCGAGAAGAGAACCGTTGCGGTCCTAGGGGACCCACTTGTGCACTTGTGTTCGCGTGATCGCGCGCTCGCAAGCACTCGCACAAGGTACTCTCCTTTATCTGTCGCCCTGTCGGCTCTCGCGCCTCGTCCTCGTTCCGTGCCGGACCCCTCCTCTCTTTCCGGCTTCAAAGACGGTCACTCGCCCGCCTCCCTCGCCGAGCGAATCTATTCTCTCCTCTATCTTCTTCTCGCCGTGCGTGAGTGACTCGTCGTCCATCTTCTTCCTCCTTGCCTCCACTCCTGGTGCCTTGCATCATTCTCGCCTTTCCTACATCGTGGATGCCCTCACGTGCATCTGTTCTTCTTTTCCATTCCCAAATCGAAACCTTGCTCGAGAAAAGAAACTTGAGAAAGCCATCGCTTTGGAAAGAGGGAGCAATCGGGAGCGAGTGGTAAGATTCGGTGTTTGTTCGTGGATCCAGAGTCGCCAGATCGAAGGGGAAGAAAGATATGTATTTCATGGAGGAACTCCTGATCTATTTTGGATTGATTTTGCTGGTTGGGTTCACGATGGTTGAGTTCACCCTTGAGGTTTTCTGGTTATTGTGGACATACTTGACGTTTTGGAGCGTCGTGTTCATCCTGTGCCTCCATTGTCCCCATGTATCGGTCGCTATCTGGATTAGGCTAATGATTCTCGTGTATTTCTTATAGCCTTGTTCTCTCAAATCTTGAGAGGCTTTGTATCAAGTCATGTAATCCTCGATGTAAATCCGGATCTATGAATAAAACTCTTCCTTCTCCCCTTTTTTTCCCTCTTCTTGCTTTAAATCTCGGGCGAGATTTCTTTAAGGGTAGGTCTGTAATAACTTCGAGTTTTAGGCTTTTTAAATCTTGCACTTCATGAGCATAATCATCCCATAAGCATCTCATGCTCATAATTGTCGAATTGCTTGATGCTTGTTTCCTTGTGGTTAAATAGATTTATTTGTTATGTATATATATTAAGTAGTTTTCAAACTTTTCCAAAAAGCCCACGTTTACATTGCTCGATCAAGTTGGTACTGAATAGAGTTTTAGAGCAAATTATTTGGAGAAAACTTTGTTTTTACACCAAGTCATGAAAATGGGTTTAAGGCTTTCAAAGGGCAAAAACAGAAAGGGGAATATTAAAAAAATATATTTTTATAATTCTAATTTGACCCTAATTCACATTTTCAAATCTAGGCCGAATTAGCAAAAACTTCCAACATGAAAAGTATTCTACTCCTCAAATGGAGAAACTTTCATGTTTTGAGTTTTTTCAAATTCGCAATATTTTTGGAGTTATTCAAGGTCAAACTTTTCAAGTCAAGACAAAATCTATGGGACCCACCCCGGGCCCCACCTGTCATCATCCATCTCTCTTCCCCTCTCGCCGCGTACGGAACGGCAGCAACGCCGTCGCCGCTGCTGCCTCCACCGCCTCGGCTGGCTGCTGCTGCTCGCCTCGCCTCCCGTCGATGCCGCACGCCAAGCTCCGCAAGAGCTACGCGACGCCGGCCTACGACGCCGGAGCACTCGAGCACGCACGCCACGCGCCGCCATCATCGCGCGCCCGGGCTGCGGACGTGCCGTGCCGCGCGCCTTCCTTGCCTTAAATGGGACAGCTCGAGGCCGCCTCCCTTCTCCCCAACGCCTCACTCTCTCCCTCCGCTTCCTCCTTTCTCCCCAAGCCGAGAGGCCGGCAACAGCGCCCGGCGCCGCCATTGCCGCGCCGCGCTTGAGCTCGCTCTCCATCGCGCCGCAGCCACCATAGCCACCGCCGCTCGCGCCATCACGTTCCCGGCTCGCGCGCACTCTCGCCGCCTCCTCCGCCGTCTAGCGCCGCCGGTGCGCGGCTGCCGCCGTCTTTGCCTCGTCGCCGGGCCGCCCGGCGCAAGTCCGGCGGTTCGGGCCGGTCCCGCGAGCCCCCCGCCGTGGGCACGGCGGGTGCGCCGCGCGGCGCGGTGCTCCGCCGCCGCTGCCCGGTGGCTGCCGGCGAGCTCCCAATCGGCCCCCAAAGCCAACGCCGCCGTTTCCTGTGTTCCGTGCGAGGGCCGCGTGATTAGAATTAGGAGAAAGGTAGGGGCCTTCGGGTAAAAGTGCCAGACACAGCAATATTTGGAATAGGGCTGGGTTAATTTCCCAAAAACATAGGGGCCTAATCGATAACTGTCTGTCTTATATGAATCTCGAAATAGATTTTCAGAAAATGTATGCATGCTTGTAAAATCCATATCTTGCTCATTTTAGCTCCGATTTGAGTGATTCAACTTGCGTTATTTTTCTTATGAGGTGTACTATGCAGTAAAAATATCATATGCCATGTTTGTGAAACTTTTCTGTGTAGTATTAATTAATTATTGATTGTGGTTTAATCTTAGGAAATTCATAAGTAATTCTAGGTAGCTTTGAAAAATATGGTTCTTGTTCCCATAGTCTTCTATCGTCATGCTTTTTATGTGGTAAAGATATGAGGTATGCCTTAAGTGTAATATTTAGGAGTTGTAGTTCAACTGTGCTAGAAAGGCTATGTGGAAAATAATTCATAAATGATTTATATAAGTGTGATATATGGTTGATACTTTTTGTGTGCTCATTATATGTTATAATGTCGCCTCACGGGTGTAATGAGATGCATGGTTTGATTAACTCGTAGTACAAAGTATTTTTAGGTGACCTCTACCATGCCACTTGTGAATTATGTGTAGGACAGTGGGTTCATCCAAATAGGTTGAAATTTGGATGATGATATGTTTGTGACATGTGTTACCTACTGTAATTTTTGTAGGATTTTAGGAGTAGCCAATCTTGGTGCTCCTGTTCAACCCTTGAGTGTTCAAATTAGGGGTTTAATCCATTGATGCTAGGCTAATCTAATCATAAGTTGGGTTTCTGGTTGACTTGTTTAAAGATGATAGTTAGGGTGTTAGCTTGACCATCTACTGTTAAAGTTTCATGGTCATTGCATGAATGGTTTAGGAGTTATGGGTGTGACAAGATGGTCACCAGGGCTGTTTTAGTGGCTGTTTTGGCAGAATCAATCCTGATGTTCTGTGTTTTAGGTATAGTTAACCTGGGAATCAGTTTGTGATGTCTTCAGATGTTTGATGGAGAATTTCATAAGCTTTCCAGAATGTCTTCATTCATATCCATAGGGTCTATGGTTATTTATTTATGATTTATTTACTGATCTGTTAGTTATATGGTT